>VXAU01000294.1:238289-387321 GCA_013399695.1 Formicarius rufipectus | reverse complement strand
TTTTTCCTTTTTGTATTCAAACTTTCCTGAAAGATCAAAACATTCCAGCTATTATTTATAATTCTGGAAAGATTTAGGTCATCTCTCAGAAGACATGTTATGAATTAAAGACCAATCAACCCATTACATCAAGTCCAAGTGCTAAAATTAGAAACGCATTAAAACTTCACATTGGTATTTTTTACTGAGAAGTAAAGCGGCCTTTGATCACCTGAAGTTGTCTTTCCAAGACTACTACACTAACTCACAGAGCCAACCAAATGAAGGACACCTGCCACTCTGCAAAGTTTGGAGTCAGTGTAAATCCCACCTGTGTGAGCAGCTTTAACTAAGCTGCTGGGACTTGCAGTGAATTGATGGGAAATCAGGTACATGTTTGTCTCTGATTGCTTTTTTTACCTGACATGGTGGCTGTGGAAAGCAGCTGAAGGGTGGTGCATCACCTGCTGCAAACAATACTGCTCTAAGTATGTGCCCACAATGCAGAGTCCCTCTTGAATAAGATTTTCTACAGTGGGGGACTGACAAGCTCTTAAGGCTATTACAACCTTTAACTTATTTACCTTAATCTTACTTGAATACCTCAGCTCTCTTCTTCCAGATTAAAAACAAGAACACGGGAGAGAGAAACCTTTATTAGATTAAATCTAGTCCAACACTCATCTCTACAAAATTAGCTGGCAAAACCACTGTCAACAACTTCATCGTCTTCCTTTAAGTTGTATCAAGACCATAGCAGTTTATATATTTACAGATGTACATGTGTATATATATCACACATGAAGGCTGACAGTCAAAAGTGATTCCAAGAAGCAAGGGAAGACACTCCCTGTTTTTAATGTACTTAGGGATTATACAACATGTAATAAAAACCCAGGCTACTCTGCCTGTTTCTTTCTCCCAAACTTCTGTCTAAGTATCTCTTAGTTTTCTTCTCACAGCAGATGTCTGAAATGGTACACACAGCCAGCTGAAGTTTTGATCACTCTGTAGGTGCTAGCAACTTGTGCTGACTTTGAGACCTACTCCGTCTGCGCTCTATGACTGAGACTGAGCTACCACACCATACATGGACTGAATTCATCACCATCCCTCTCTTACTTTTGATCATATAGTTCAAAAAGTGCTATCTGCAAGCTATGTTTTACCACAGACCTCCAAATCAACTGTCTTCAAAGACATCAATGTAAACTCCCAAAACATGTCAAACTTTGTTAACACAGATTAATTCACTGAATTCATAGTGAGGAAAATAAATGCTAAAGCTGTTAGAGGACAATTTTCAAATTCTAGATATTAATTCAGTCTCCACCAAGACCATGGTCTAGAAGGATAGTTTGATGGTACAGAAAAATGAAATATTCACCTCTTTCTACAGCAACGTATGCAAGCACTTTCAAAACCCAGTTACACCATATCCAAATCATTTCTTTAGAAATTATTTATAGACATTCCCTTTCAAATGCATAATTCATATATATGTTTAACCCTCCAATAACACTAGGATCTTTAACACACTAAACAAAGCTTTTATTTTTTCACCTTTTTCAGCATTATGTTCAACAGACCAGCAAAACATCTCAACCTTGTAGTCTTATAAAAGCATATTCCCCGTAAGGCACAGTTCTGCTGTATTTCATTAAAACAAAGTTTTAACAGATTATCTTGCTCTTAGCTTCTAATGAATAAACAAATTTGAACGCAGCTGTTTCTTGGAACACAGCTACTTATATTTATACAAGGCTGTAAAGCGAAAGGGCAAGGGGAATTCCCCAGCAGAGATTACACAGATTATTTTCTATTCAAAGCACATGCAGTTCCTGAGAACAGAACAACACAGAATATATTGGAGAGTAAAATTAAGGACATCTGCCAAGAAGGCAAAAAAGATTAAACTGCAAAGAACTGCCCCCACCTCCTCACCTGAAACTGCACACCTAATGATGAAATCTAAAAATAATGTTCCATTTCTATTTGTTCCTAACACAATCAACTGAAAGCAAATTTCTAGGAGAAAAACCCACCTCAAGAAATGCTTGTACTAATCATCACGGAGATCACACAATTCCAGTTCCATATCTGATGTTCCAACCACAACATAAAAAAGATATTTACTTACTAAATCAAATAAATGTGGTAAGATGAAGTTGGGTTGGAAACTAATCTACAAGTACTTTTACAATATATAACTATTTTAATTCTGCACCATTCGTATTTCAGAGAGAGAAAAACTTTTTCTTCTGCTGAAAGGAAAAAAAATCACCTGAGAATTAAAGCATTAGAAACTATTATTCAGAAGTCCAAATGAGAAGGTAACTATCTGAAGAGTTTTGGCAAATACTTTGGAATATACAGGCTCACTTGACTCAATTCCTTTTGCTTCCTTTCAGGTCATGGATGTTTTGCCAGAACTTGACATTACATTTCACAATTTGATTTTTCACGACTCATGGCACTGCCAGTTTCTTAGTGCTGTCTAAAGCAGGTAGGGTTATTAACAGATATAAATTAAGGTACTCCTGGCTAAACAAGGCATTTGTAAATAAATAAGGGCAGGACATGAAACGCAAAGTGCCTTCATATTTAAAGGAGAATACCAGCAGCTTCGGCTGGCAAATAAAAGAATTTTCCAAGACAGCATGTTTCTCACCACCTATAACTACCCTATCAACCTGTTAATTTATGCTACAATTATATTTTTATCTGAAATATTTATCTGCAGTATTTCTTTAATCTTTTGAAAGACTACTTCATTCTTCAGTATTATTCACTTCACCCTGCAACCTGCAGGGGTTTTAATCTCCTAGAGGCAGATGAAAACACTGAAAAGGTTTCTTGCTTAATTTTAAAAATGAAAGTCCCACTAACTTATAAATAAATCAGTATTTGGATTTCTATCTCTGCAGCATGTTTGAAAGCTTGCATTCAAGAGAACCACTTTTCCTATATATATACATATATATATCTCTCTATATATATCTATATATATATATCAGATATAGCTGACACTGTTCAGGGAATACCCTTCAGCTGACATGCTGATTATTCTCAGTATTAGCCATCCTCACATGGGGCATATACAGAATGTGACAGCAACTTCTTCATGAAAAGAGGGTCTGCAGATCACAGGGGCCACTAGATGTGGGTGGCAGAGCCTGCAGGCTGCCAGTGGGTCTGAGGCTTATGTGCCAGTCACCAGAAACACCCAAGTGTGTTTGTCCGTCCCAGTGACTTTAATCCAAAATGCATGTGTGTATGTGTAGTTCATTAGCAAACTTCCAGCTGGACAGCAGGAGATCTGCACCTGAAAAGACCCAAGCTCTGAGCTGATGGCTGCATAAAAGGTCCAGGGTGCGAGCACAGGTATTGGGTAGGCTGAGAGCCCTTCCTCGTACCTGAGGGATCTATGAGCGTGAGGACACTTGTGAAAGAAGCAAGTCCATCCATCTATTTGACAGTGAAGGTAAAGAGGAGGATCAAAACCTGGCTACCTGTAGGTACATTCTGTGTGAGTTGTGGAAGTACATGTGGGTGCTACAAAGGCAGTGCTGTCAGTGAGTTTGTGTGGGCAGCTGCCTTAGAGTATGTGTGAACCTCTCTAGGACAAATCCTCAGCCTCACTACTGGCCAACCCCCAAATGAGAACTTCAGCAGTCACATCCATCAGATAGGAAGGGAGAGATTTGTATCTGGCTGGGCTTTAATAGCTGAGAAGGATGAATCCCCAGGTCTTGGAGTCTGCTGGATGCAGTGGTTTTCCTAACATTCTTAGCTGTGTTACCAACATTTTCATCAAATTTATTTTCAATTTCCCTCTAAATTTTGAAAAATAAATATAGACAGATGGTGCTATGTATTTGATACCAAGTCTTCTCACAAATGAAAATACGATGTACTGCTCATGGTTTGTCTATTACCTGTAAGAGTTTAAATTAAGCAGTTCAGTTAATTACCGAGCTCAGCCCAAGAACATTAGTCTAAAACCAGCTGTACAGGCAGGCATAAAAACCTTGAAATAGTCACCCAGTATTTCCAATGATTTAATGACAGTAATTTAAAATTGCTTTTATCAGTTTTCCTACATATGAAAATGGCACAATTTCAACAGAAGTGTAAACCTAATCCAAATAAATTAAACCCACAGAAGCTTTCTCTAAATAGTATTTTAAAATTAGAAGTGCTTGGTTTGGTTTAATTTAAGCCTTTATTGTTGAAAATGAAAGATCACCTGAAGAAAATAAAATATGTACATCCATCAAGATATTTGCTTAGGTTTATTTAAAGGCTAGTCTACAGAACAAGCAACTGGGAAACAGAGAATATAAGTTTCTGCCATTGAGCCACCTGGGTTGTGCCCCTACTATCTCTGCAAGTGACAGGTGCAAGAAGATGAGAACATCACCAAAAGGTGCTACAGTAGTGTGTGCAACAAGGCAGTCTAAATATCCATGAGAATCCTCTTACTGTCTTTAAAGGATGGCCATCATTTTGTATGGAAGACACCATTTAAATTTAGATCATATGTGACTGATATACCACACTGTCAGTGAGTCAGTTCCTGTAAACATGCTGACAGAGTGCCCCTCATCAGGCTTTTACCTTAGATTATTTGCAAATATGACTAAGGAAACTTGGTTTTGGTACAGAGACATGAATAAAGCACTGTAGAATAGACTGTTCATTACATCAGCATTCAGTGGTGGCAAATTAGTTTCTGCTGTTACATCCCTAATAGCAATGTTCAGTTCATGCACTGTAAATTCAAATGCTAACTTACCTTACAGCAACTTGTTAATGTGCTCACCTATCACTAAGGCATAATAAGCACGTAAGATAGCATAGACATTTCTGCTTATTTTCTTGCACACAGAAGCCGTATTTTGCCTAAACCCCAATTTTAGTTAAAGTGGTAACTTTCTGAGTAGCCAATCCAGGTAACTCCATAGGTAGCCTAGGTGCAAGAAATGAGATTTGAAGTGAGGGAGATTAGCAATCCCCTTCAATAATCTTACTACTTGCAAGAGATGTTGGAACCAGAAGAAATACAGTAACTCACTTTTGGTACTGGAAAGCAAAAAGGAAGAATGCCCAATTTATAGAAATGTGCAAATACAAGTGATGTGCCCTGACTCTGCAATTACATTCAAAGATTGGCATTTCCTTTGTAATTTTCTTCTAGTTGGTATTCTCATCTAACCAGCTTGCAAACGTAAATTAGAATTAAATTTTCTCAACATATTTTCATTTAAAAAAAGTTTTTCTTCAATACAAATTAATTTCCATAATTCTCACATCTCTTGCTTTTAATCAAATTTCTGTTGTATCTGCATAGCAGACTTCTCTAGAAGCAACATAACTGCTTTTGAAAATAATCTAAATTCGAAGTTCTGATGCTTATACCGAACTAGCTACTCAACATGTGAAAATGAAATGCTAACAAAGTTAACTGAAGGTTAATGTGAGAGGTTTGAAAATGCTTCTTCACAGCTAGCTTCCTTTCAGTCTTACAGAAAGTGGAACCTTAAAGCAGAAGTGCCACGAGTTCCTACTGGACCATCACCTTAGCTCATAAGTAAAAATGGGATCTGTCACATTCCTGTGGGCATTATAGCTCTGCCTTCTAGCAAATGCCCCAGTGAGCTGAAAAATCCTAAGCTGAACCCATTAAAAAGGCTGACTGTCAAGCCACTCACTCTGCAATAATACCTGCAACATTACAGGCTTAAACACAAATACTTAGCCATCATTTTCTTCCTCCTGTGTATAATTTGTTCCTGACATGCAGCAGTAAGTGTCCAGTTGCATTACAAAGCATTTGCAGTGAAAAGCAAGGAGATTTAGGAATGACCAGTAAGCCATTCACCCAGCAGTTTTTAGGATTGGGTTTTACAGCATTTGAATGGAAAGAAATGATGAGCTGGAACTGCATTCCCTGTTCAGCCCTGCCTGCTGTGGCTTCAGATCCTGGCTGCTGCTGCTGATTCATGAGGATGGCAGAAAAAGAAAGAAGGTAATATGCCACCACAACCCTTCTTCAAGGGCTGTGTCAAATGCATTAAACACAAATAAAAATTTATATTAATAAAATTATAATCACTTCAAAGACATGGCTATAGATTAATGTCACACTGTATGATCTGACTCATCTCTACAACTTGTTAAGAACCTGGAAGAGATGGTCACGTCCTTCTTGATGAAATCATTATTACTAATGGACTGGTGAGCTACTTCACTGATTATACCTTTTCAGGTATTTTTAACAGAAACATTGACTGGTTTGAATTTAAAACATATCTTTCTAAGCTCCAGCAAGAAGAACAGTGAGTGAAAAGGATGGTCTGCATGTCTCAGGGGAGTATCCCCAGAACATGATTCCCCAGCAGTGAAACTGCAGAACATGCTTTTTATATTGAGATCAAAAGGCCCGCACTTTGATAAATCAAACCACAGCAGAAATCATTCACTGGACTCCGCATCCTAACATCAGAAGGATGCCAGCAAGGTTGCAGCATATCACGTACACCATTTCCCTTCTCTTAACCCAAGAAGAGCACAGGCAACACTTTAAGCATACATTTAAATGAGGAAAATCAGACAAGACAGGGCAACATGGTTCAAGATCTACAGAGGCTAAAAACACAAATATTCCAAGGCACAGAAAAATCCCATAACAATTGCTGATCCCCGAATGGCCTAAAAGATCTTTATGAAAGCTAGCTTGTCATCATTTGAGATCCTTGATAAGCAAAGAGGACTGGGGAGTCAGTGTCCCCTTTTCTTTGAGTCTGGGCAACTTGGACATGTCTTGGTACCTGAGTATTAGTCAGTTGAACTTAGGAGAAAATGACAGTAGGTAAAAATGAGCTTGCTCAAAGAGCCTACAAACAAATAAATATCACCTTCTCCTTCCATAAGACCCAGCACTGAATTTTATTGCTCTAATTTTCCAACACCAGCAGCTGAGATATGTTCATAATTATGAATCATATTCAGTTCATATAAACTTTGGATGGACAACATGGTATTTATATTCTGCAAAACCTAAGATTCGGAAAACCAGAAATGCAGTATATTGCAAGACCTCATCTGTACTAAGTTACTTATGTGGCAGCATAAATTACTGCACAAATCTCTGGAGAAAAGAAAAAAAAAGCAAAGAAATGTTTCTAAATGGGGCATTTCAAAGCCACATCAATTGCTCATATTAGCAGTTATTACTTGGGATGACAAGTCAAAGTAGATGCAATCCCTGGGTTTGTTTTTTTTGTTTGTTTGTTTTGTTTTGTTTTTGTTAAAACCGCAAAATTAGGATGTGCCTTGGTCCTTGTGCAAAAACCTCGGAGAAGGTATCAAAATACTCTATCAAGAATCAATGTAGAAGGTATCAAGAATTTTCCCCAACGTTCAGTTCTCAGGTAGAGATCGATCCAGCTTACAGCCCTATGGGGCCACACCAAAGCCACAGAAAAAGATGTTTCTCTTCCACAAATCTGTCCTGCAATAGGAATTTCGTTAAAGAATTAAGTTTATCTACCAGCCTGTTAGAACAAAATTATACAAAACACCAACACTTCTAGAAGTGCATAATTTTTCTTCCATTCAAATCAGATAAATTTTTTCTTTAAAAAAATAAACTATAAAAACAGAACTTGACCTAAATGAATTCTTTTGAATGTATTTTGTCTAATACTCTCTGATAATCAACTGGTAGTAATAACAGTAATTATGTCTGACTGCTGTGTGCACATTACTGTGCACATTTTGAATAAAGATACTCACCACCCGAATGAAGGGTACACAAATAGAAAATAAATCCACCACTATTAAGATGCTATATTGCAGCTACATCCCATATTTCTTCAGCAGTGCGTTTAGGTATGTATTCATTTTACCTACTTCACACCCCTCGTGACTTACACATCAACAAAAAACCTAAGTAGAACTGAGCTGAAAAAAAATCCAAGGAGAGGAAAGAAGCATTAGGAGGAAAAGAAAATAAAAGGAAAGAAAAGAAAACCCTAAAAGGTCAGTGAAAAGTTACATGTATCTAGGCAAATAAAGAGTTCTGAAAAAATTCTCAGAAACTATCTGCAGAAAGCACTTTGTGCAAGGTAAGATGAACTGAACTAAAGGTCACAGCAAAGACGAAAAGAAGCTGAAAAAAGTTATGCTTTAATACTCTTTCCATTGTCTCAGTCTTTCCAGTACAAAAGTATATAACAAGCCAAATATAATGCTCTTTGAAATTACCTTCTGAGAAGGACATAAAAGCCTTGCCCGTCTTTAATGCCAACCACATGACGCAAGTCAGTAACAGTACTGGGGACTCAGACACGAGTCCTCTAGTGAATTGGGATGTTGGGAAGGCAACTTTCTCAACTGACTTGTGCAATGTAGGACACAAACTCTGCAAGGGAATCCGAAGAAAGAAATCCCTGCCTAACCCAGTTATTCCATCTAATACATCCAGTGTTTCAGTCCCCATGTTCCTTTACTGCCATGTCTTAAATTTTGCACATAGGCTCACTGAAGAGTGATCTAGCAGAGATAACAAAAAAGATTTTCTCATCATTCCATATGGGTTTGTGAAAGGAAAAAGAGAATAATGGATTCTTGCTATCTGGGCCCCACAGAACTACTCAAATGAGGTTTAAAAATGCTTGTTGCATTGAGAAAATCCTAGAAAAACTACCAGAACATTTGTATATACATTTGGGAAATTTTTGCTTAAAAACAAACAAACAAAACCCTCCAACTACCAAATTCTAGGGAGTAAATTTATGTCTCATGAGCAGCACAGAAAAATTAAAGGCTCTATAAATTTGCACTTCTTTTTATCCTCAGAACTTCAGTCTTAGACTGTAATCCTAAACTTTAGTCCCAAATGTATTATCTTTCAAAATCCATTTAAATATGTATGTTTGAGCTCCACCAAACTGCTGCGAAGTTAAAAATTTTCCCTGTATGTTTATTCTCGGTGTTGAGGAGTATTTTATTCCCAGGAGATACTAACTGAGAGCATTGTTATTGTAAGAAAGCTGGAGAGGGACTTTTCACAAGGGCATGTAGTGATAGGACAAAAGGGGATGGCTTCAAACTGAAAGAGAGTAGATCAGATATTAGGAAGAAATTCTTTACTGTGGGGGTGGTGATGCACAGGAAAATGTTGCCCAGAAGTCATGGATGCCCCATCCCTGGAAGTGTTCAAGGTCAGGTTGGATGAAGCTTTGAGCAACCTGGTCTAGTGGAAGTTGTCCCTGCCCATGGCAGGGGGGTTGGAACAAGATGACCTTTAAGACCCCTTGCAAGCCAAGTCATTCCATGATTCTATGAAACAGCACCTAAAAATTCCTGGTGATATGCCACATTACTTTTGATAAAACAAGCACAAGCAGTTGGTTAGGAATAGGAAAAAATGCAATAGAAAAAGTTATTTCAAAAGAACAATGCAAAATTGTCTATTGAATAAATAATACGCATTTGTATTTGCTTATTTTCTTTTTTTCTGAATATGCTGTTAAACCCAAATTTATCAAAAAAATTTATCCCATCAATCCATTTGCCTGTCTCAGGTGTCATCATTCACTCAAAGATAATAGATGAAATATTAGATTAGGGAATTTTGTCCTTAATGATAGGATTAGACAAGTATTTCACAGTGACTGAAGTAACAGCTGCATTCATCTCCCTCATGTACCAGACTCAAAGTCAGGAGGAAATTCTCATTTTGCAAGCCAGAACATGATCTGCTGGATATTTACAGCCAACCACTGAAACCCCTCAAATCTATTAATGATGTCTAATAGGATGGAAATAGATCATCCAGTTTGTTTTTTCCTAAATAGACCTGCATTCACAAAAGAAATAGAAACCTTGAAGAAAAAGATTCTCTTTTATCACAGCCACTATGAAAGCACTAAGAACCAAAGAACCACTTTAAGAAAAGGAATCATGTTTGTGTCTCTCTTGTGTTTTATCTCTCCAAATCACATTGTCAGCAACAAAACCTATTTTTTAATTCCGAAGCCTTTTTTTTTTTTTTTTATGAGAGACACATTGATGCCAACAGGATCTATAAGGAGGTTCATCATGCCATTCCACATGCTACTAAGTAAACGAATTATGTTTGTAGATGTCAGTCCCTAACATAATTTAACCATCACAAACATGCATTACCTCTATATCACCTTAGAGTAATCCATTTACCAGATGATTTACAGAACAAAACCAGGAATAGAATCAGGATGAGGAAATACTTTCAGCCTCATTCTTTGTTACTGAAGATTTTATTGACTGATAAAAGTAAGGACCTGCACCAGATCCAGCAGGAAACTGTTTTCAGAAAGTACACTAAAAAGCAAGCTCTGTGACTTCAGAGAGCAACAGGAAAAAATTGGTTTCAGGAGACCTCAAGTCTAAGCAATCCTTCAATATTGTATGTTTTTAGGCAACACTGTTTGTGCCCTATAGAATAATCTTTCTGATATCCAACTCAGCAACAAAGTAAGAAGCATAATTTTAATTAGGAATTAATAAAATAAGAATACTTACGCTGACCCCACCGGCCTGTTCTTGGATTCAAATAATTTGGATAAAGTCCATTAGGACGATCCATTTTTTGAAGTAACTTCCGAATGTGCATGACCTAAATTAAATCAAGAATCAGGATCACCACTAACAATGTTCATCTGCTCTCTGCACACAGCTATATCTAGTATTTTTCCTTTTTCAGTAGGAAATTTTCTTTATCTGAACCACAAGCTTTCTTCATATTTGTACGGCTTTGTTTTTGAAGGACTGGTCACATAAACATGCTTAAAAATTACGATTTTTAAGTGTATGATGAAACAAACAAGAAAACTTGTGCTGTCATATATTTCCACTTGAAAAAGACATCTACTTGGCAATAGAAATACAAGCATGAATAAATCGACCTGCTACCAAGAATGCAGACAGAATTCAATACAGAAAGTACTTCCCTTTAAATGCAGTTTATGATGAAACAGAATAGAATACACTAATATGATAAAAATACTGATTTTGGGGCTCACCTTGTTGTAGTATACAGGGTCCCCTGTCAGATAGCTGAGATGGACAAACTCCATGTGCAGAGTACCAAACTCAGCCAGAATGCTGCTGCCAGCAGAAGCCCAGCCCCAGTTGCGACCGACACCACTGAATTCCAACAAATATACATAAAAAAGGGAGAAAACAACAAAAATTTCAGAATTACTGTACACAACACAACTACCACAGCTAATTAAACAGGTAACAGTTACATTTTAAGTTGTATTTATGATTAAGGAGTTGTGGTTTGATTGATCAGTGGTTTCACTGGTTGGGTCTTTTTAGAAAAAAAGATACCATAACCTCATCAAGAAAGAGTTCTGCAATCAAAAAATATAGTATCTTGATGTCACAGAAATATGATGACTTAGCACTGGGATCCATCTCAGTTGTTGTTTATTTACTGTATGTTCCTAAGAACATGAAACAAACCAAGTTAAGCATACTTCCGAAGGCGGTAGCTTTCACTTCCTTGTCCTGCCAAGGATCTGGTGTGTTCCCTTTACTTGTGTGGGATGTGCTTCCCTATCTGTATCCACATAGGAATACAGGATGTTTACTGTACGTAGAATATACGAGTTCATCAGGTTGACATAAAGAATTAGCAGAAAGTGTCACATACCTCCTATCTTTTGCACTCTAAGTGATACTATCGTTCAAAGATGTAACTCCTAAATTACCTAGTTTAATCTAATTTGGGAGTTTTCATCACCTTTCAAGATCGGTTTATTTAATTTCTGGAGTCAACTACATTTTCCTGAAGATTACTTCTACTTCCTTTCACAAAAAAAAAAAAATCAGTTATAAGTAAGACTGTAGTCAATTAGAAATGCCTTTTTATTTTATAAATTATATATTGGAAAGAGAAAATGTAAATGAAAAATGGTGGTTATGGAGCAGTACTTGCAGCTCTCGCAATACAGTTTAAGATACAGTAACCACTTCATATAGAATATAAAGACACAATCACAGCTTTTCTCAGAGTGTTTTTTGTTATTTTCATTATGAATACAGGAGCTAATGTAAGTCAATAATGTTCCAAATATTTCTTTCAGGTCTGGTCTTCCACTGCATGTCAGTCTCGTGACAAGTGTTCCCATACACACCTCCTGCTGTCACTGCCCTCTGGCACACCAGCCAGCATTTTCTGCTGGGACACTGGCTGCTTCTGAACATCACTGAGAGACTGACCCTGTAAATGCATAAAGGACACCAGCATGCAGGAAATTTCTGGCACTCCAATCCTTTCCCCTCAACCTACTGCAAATCCTCCTCCCTGTCCTGCCTTTCTGACTGAGTGATACCTAGCCTATCTGACTGTCCTCATGTTTTACTGGTAAGTATCCACACACCTACTGCTTCAGCTTCTTAACCTCACCATCTGGGTTTCTTGAGCTACTCAGGACCTTCAAACACACTGGAATCAGGGTGCAGGTTGGGGCTAAACAGAGCAAAAATAAAAAACTCACTTAAGCACAAAGGAACTTCAAGCCATGCTGCAGAAAGAACAAAGGACTGAGTAAATTACAGCCCTGTTCGGGGAAGCGCATAGAGAAATTTAACCCACAATATTGGCTGTACAGAGGCCCAAAAAACGGCCTGAGAGGGGAAAAACAGCATGGACAAAGCAGAGAAGACCGTGCAAAGGTGGTGATGCCCTGTAGCAGCAGAAGGGCAAACCACAGCTCCACATTCTTCAGCCAAGGCCAACAGCAAAGTGAGGAGCATATCCTTACCAAAAAGAGGCACTTAAGGCTAATCCTCTCAACATAGTCCTAAATCTCCTCACAGTCTTAACAAAGCACAACAAATATCTTTTCCAAAAGGAAAACAGTGTAAAACAATTCAAAACTTTGTTATTTACTATCCCACATTGCTTAAGTGTACACATGATCTAGATATGCATCCCAATTCAGGTACTGTTCAAGAACGTACCAAAAATTTAAAGAATGCCTTGCATCAAAACTTGCTCTCTCAAAATCTGAAGGAAATCCCAGCACTGAGCAAGCAATACAAGTTTAATTAGGCAAGGCAATTCTCTTCTAGAAGGCAGTGCAGACCATCTAAGTCCAGTCTGACCGGAATAGTCATCTAATGGAGCCTCTCCATCTGCACAGACCATAGTGGACTTCTGCATGCTAGACTTTATAACCAAGCTAAAATGTAAAAAGAAATAATTATCTTCAGAGTCCCATCACCTTCTCAAATGCTGTGAGTCTTCTAAAGGTAACATACACCTCACATTGTACAGAAAATGCAGTAAGTTCAACCATGTCCTCCAAACAAATTTGTTTTTTAATCTGTTCTTCAGTGGCTAAAGAAACAATTATTAAGCTCTAGGGCAACACACAGAATAATACACTTGGTATGGTGCAATAGCACATTGAATATTTCTTGCAGAATGAGAATCAAAAACCCCCATAATCATAATTTAGTGCAGTTAATGAGTTAGAATGCTCTATACTCTATTAACCTTATTCTAAAATGCCAGGAAAGACAGTTTGTCTCCATCTTCTATAGCTCCACTACTAATTAAAACTGATGCATGCCATTACTAATTTTAAGCTGGAGGGAGGGGGAGGAACACAGTTCTCCACAAAAGAAAACTCATTACCTTTTCAGATTCACCATTGCCCATGGTATACCCGTAGGTGTGTTGAAGGCTGGAAGTAGTTTTCCTGCCAGTTGCACTGCTTTGATCTTGAAAACCTAAGATAGTAGGATCAATTGCAAATAGTTACGAAGTCTGATTTATCTCCAAGAACGATGAAATTTCCTTGCCCCACCCACCTCTTTGTATTAGAAAAGCTTTACATTGTAAAAAACATATTAAGTTGTAATTTTTTGCCACTTGCTCACTTTATAAATTTAGTTTAGATTTGAAAATGAAAAGCAAACTTGTCATTTTGATTTCTTTCCTTCCAAGCTCTCCAGCAATAGTTCTTAGATTCCTATTACAGAAGAGTATCAGCTCTCCTCCCACCTCCCTCCATAGACATTATTAATTTCAAGTGCTTTCTGAAGCAGTCTTTAAATACTTCATATTTGATAACTGAAAATCAAGACACAACTCTCCTACCTGAATATTTTAACAAACTTCCAATATCTTTTTAATGAGATTAGTGCAGACAGAGTTCCTATTCTTTTATGAACATTGTCTATGCAAAACCATATATGCAGTATCCTGCAGTTCTTCCCTCATTGATAATACATATAAAAAAATAATTACAGGGCTAATCTTCCCTCCCAGTCTGATTACTCACAGAAATTACTGACAGGACAAAATCTCTTTCATTTCTAGTGCTGTTTCTACTTACTTTTGGAACATAAATCTGTAATAGCCTTATTAGAGCCTAACATCTGTTAAATAAATGAACAATGGGGAGAAAGCTCCTTCTAAGCCTACATGAAGCACATTTTCCAAATGAGGTTTATTCGGCAGATCCCTAATGCCTAAAAATTTTGCAGAAGAGTCTCAAAACAACATCAGTGGGGATGGATGGATGGATGGATGGATGGATGGATGGATGGATGGATGGATGGATGGATGGATGGATGGATGGATGGATGGATGGATGGATGGATGGATGGATGGAGTCCTTTATAGGAAGCTTCCAGATGCACACCAAAGGTATGTGCACATGTGTCAGCCAAATGTTACAAGAACATTTGGATGGTGTTCTTAGTCACAAGGTTTAGTTTTAGGTAGTACTAAGAGAAGTGGGGAGCTAGATTCAACAGTCCTCCTGATCCGCAATCATCATCATCATCATCATCATCATCATCATCATCATCATCATCATCATGGCTAGACTTCGCGAATGAAGATTTGGGAGGCCTCTACCCACACTTGCTGCAAGTGTGCTGATGGCTGATAAGGCCAATGCGAGATAGGCAAGTCTGGTTGCAAAAGGCACAGCAGAAAGTCTCCGTTGGTGGGACTGTCAAGGCAGACCTGCAATATTCTACCATTCTGTCAACTACCTGACCACTACTCACATAATCAAGAATAATTAGATCTTTAAAAAGGACTGCATGATAGCTTTGTTGGATTTATAAAAGGAAGCTCTCCCTTTTATGAAGTCTACAGGAGGAAAACAGAATAAATGCGCACTGGAGAAGCAAACTGAAAAATAAGCAATCAAGAACATTTTTGTTTTTCATACGAAGGTGGGAAAAATCAGTACCCTCATGTTTGAGGAGGTGACTAGTGAGACATAAAATAAACTGGAACAAAATATTAAAGAAGACATCTAATTGTATTTGATGCAGTGTAGTACGGAAAAATGGAGGCGGATCTGAAAGCAATGAGCCAGGAAAAAGAACTTTTACAGAGGTACTCCAAATGAATTGTAAGATGGGATATGTCTAAACTGAAAAAGAGGATACTTCAGATATGATTTGATAGAATTGTGAAGTAACAATGGCAACACAGCTTGAATAATTTTTTGCAAAGAAACTGACAAGAGACAGTCTGAGAAAATAGGCAGAAATTTAGCAGTAAAATTCAGAAAACGCTCTGACCTTAAATAAAGGACCAAGTCAAAATAGGAAGGCATAGATTAAGGAAGAGGTATAATACGTGTGCAGTCTATCGTAACTGGGGAAAAAGAAACCATGAAGAGACCTAAAAGCTCATTCTTGGCCCAGTTACATATAAACTACCTGATTTACATCTACAGATAAGTGTCAAAAATTCAAATGAAACTTGTAGATTTTTAAGTAGTAGATGGGTCAAGACCAGACAAAACTATCTACAGAGTCATCTAAAAGGTGCATACTTGTGTGCATACAAGTGCACACAAGCTTCAACATCTATTCAAGAACAGAATGATGTTAAGAGACCAGTTACATGGTAAATAGTTTGGAAAGACATTTGTAGCATGAATTTGTTTAGCTTCAGCTTTCGGATCCTGCACCTTCTGAAAGTGCTACAGACTAATGCATTACTCACTAATAAATGATACTGAAGCAATAGGGCAAGAATATTCAGTGGAAGAACATCCCTACAATATCCTTACTAGAAGAATATTCTTAATGGTTAATTATTTACATACTGCTATCCAGTGTTCAATCAGTTTGAAATGTACTACAATATCTAAGGAACAAGCTATAGTATCGAAGGAGTCTTTAGTAGAACTGTATGAAGTAAAGGCTGACCTGACCTAAATGTGCATGAATCTAGACAAGACAGAAAAAGCAAAGCAGTCACTGGGCCATTTCAGCAAGAGAGCACCATCAGTAACTGCTGGCTCAGACAACCATGCTCTTAGCAGTACCTGCCAAGACTTTCTACGATTAGAGGCACCCTCCTGTCACCTCCATTGGATCGAGGACTCTACATACCACTGATTTAGCATCAGAAGGTATAAAACTCTCTCTACATCCCTCTCATCCCAAGACCAAATGCAAGGAAACACTTAAAAAACTGTCCGAAGGCATGACTTTACTTTCTGTTACTGCCATCTCAGTCTTACCTTGCTGCTGCTTCTGTATAACAAAACCACTGAGAACTTAGTACAGGGTTTACCTACGCAGGCTGGAGCGAGAACTGGGAGACAGCTCCATAGGATTTCATGAGGGCCAGGTGACCACAAGAGGGTATTTGGAGAGATGTTGGAAAAAGAAACGTAGCAAGTGGAGGTGGGTAAGCTGCTTTTTGTGTGTTCAGAGTGCACTGCTGAGCTCATTAAAATGCCTTCTTTTAGCAAGTTTCAGACTTACCATAAGGACAACAGTAAAAGCCTCAGGCTCTAGCTTTCAAATAATGTGCTGGTATCAGACAACATGATTACTTATAATATTTTTTATTTTTTTTAAAACAGGTTGAAAGGATAGATTCTATTTTAGCCTTGGCAGTTTCCTGTTGACAGGCAATGCATTTCAAAAAATCTATAGGCAAGAACAAAGAAAAACAAAAAATGAATGGCTGCCTCGAAAATAGAGCTTATTAAGAAACAGTAAAAGAATTGGGGTTATTTAGTCCAGATAAAAGATGCTCAAGAAAGGACAAGATAATGACTTTTTAGTATATTAAAGGCTACAATAAGGAAAAGGAAATAATATTTTTTTCCGTGGACATGAACAGAAAATAACATTGAAATGGAGCAAAGAAAGCCAAGTTAGTTACTAGGAAAAAGTTGGTGATAAGGATAACTAATAACAAAACATTACTGAGATTGCTGCAGTCATCACTACAGCATCTAAAAATGCTCTGTACAACAGACACAACTACAAAGACTGAGAGTTTTGACCCTGCCAAGTAACAGAAGAATAACTGGGAATTACTTAGCTGCCTTACCACTCTTCCAGACACATTGCTGCACTGGATTTGCATGGCAAGGTTTTGGTAGGGGGGACTACAAGGATGGCTTCTGTGAGAAGCTGCCAGAAGCTCCTCCTGTACTCAACAGAGCCAATGTTAACTGGCTGCAAGACAGACCCACCACTGATCAAGGCCAAACCCATGAGCATCAGTGTTACCACCTCTAGGATAACGCATTTAAGGCAGCAGTGAAAAAAAAAACAACTGCAAAACAGCAACTGCAGCCAGAGAGAGGAGTGAGAATATGCAAGAGAAACAGATCTGCAGAAACCAAGATAAGTACAGGAGGGGAAGGAGGTGCTCCAGGTGTCAGAACAGAGGTTCCCCTGCAGCCAGTGGAAAAGACCCTGGTGAGGCAGGCTGTCCTCCTAGAACCCATGGAGGTCCATGGTGAAGAGATCCACCTGCAGCCTGTGGATGATCCCCGCGCCAGAGCAGGTGGACACCCAAAGGAGACAGTAACCTCATGTGAAGCCCACACTGGAGAAGGATCCTGGCAGGACCTGTGGCACTATGGAAAGAGGAGCCCACACTGAAGCAGGTTTGCTGGTAGGACTTGTGACCCCATAGAACTTGTGACCCACACTGGAACAGTCTGTTCCTGAAGGACTGCACCCCATGGAAAGGACTCATGCTGGAGTAGTGTGCAAAGAACTGCAGTCCATGGGAAGGACACACGCTGGAGATGTTCATGGAGTGCTGTCTCCTGTGGGAGGGACCCCATGCTGAAGTAGGGGAGGCATGTGAAGAGTCTTCCCTCTAAGAATGAAGGAGCGGCAGAGAGTATCTGATGAACTGCCTGCAATCCCATTCCTCATTCCCCTGCACTGCTGTGAGCGAGGAGATAAACAAAAGCATGAGTGAAGTTGAGCCTGTGAAGAAGGGAGGGGTGAGGGAAGGTGTTTTAAGATTTATTTTTTATTTCTCATTATCCTACTTCAATTAGATTGGTAATAAATTAAGTTCCCCAAATCAACTTTGTTTTGCCCATGACAGTAGTTGGCAAGTGATCTCTCCCTATCCTTATCTCCTTATATCCTAGCCTTTTGAGCCTTTCCCCTTATAATTCTTTTTTCCTCTTCCCTGATCAGCTAAGGAGAGGAGGACATCCAGCCAGAGTCAACCCACCACAAACCCCAAGTAATGAAACAGCTTGTGCCACACATGTAAAGGAGTGTTTAGTCTCTAGGGCCATTGCATGTACTCTGTAGACCCACACAGCATCTTTGTAACTGGTGCATAAATCATGGAGACCATCCAGGCTCAAGTTTCTTTGCTAGCACAAAGCTCCCAAGTACAGAACCCTGTAACAGTGTGGAAATCACAGAAACCATAAAGTCAACAGGTCTCAAAAAAAATGCTGCTCTTGCAGGGCAACTCCACCTTTTTCAAATCAGCATTCACACTTGTAAAAATTACAGAATTCAGCATGCAGTGGTCTTAAGAAGTGAAGGTAACTGATCAGAATCTTCTTAAAGACCCCATAACAGCAATAGCAAGACATCCAATTTTGAAGATGCAAAAATACTGTATTAGGTAAACACGTCTATTAACCTCAGGGTAGCTGCTCTGTATGCTCTCGAAATATGGACATTTTTCAGAAAAGTTTCAGAAGCCACCACAGACTTGGAGAAGCATTTCCATTTAATATAGCAAAATCTAATACATTAAACAAATTAATTTACATGGCCTTTTCTAAGCTAATGTTTCTTTCTACAAACACTGTAAAGGAATGGAAGAATTTTTTCCCCCTTTCAAAAACAAATCAAGCTGTTTACAGCTAGAAGGGAAGAGAGTGAAAATTGGCAGAAAAAGCAAAACTTAAAACCCCAAATCAGATAAGTAGATCCCTCATTAAGATGAAAACAGCAATCAGTATTTACAAACCAGTGTGCATACAGCAGGCCAGCTGTGAGGGCCTGAATAGTTTTCATCCATTAAACTGATGTTTAACATATCAAACCTGCCACCCACTCCACAACATGAAAGCTAGCTCCTGAGCCTAATCCAAGTAAGGCCAAAACATTCTGCAGAAAAAGCCTTAAAGATTTCAACAATTCTTCAAAAGCCTTACTGATGTATCCAGTGACAGCCCAGACATATGGCTACAACTCTCAGAAGACTATATTATGCTAATAGTGCTGTTAGGTGTTCCCTTCCAGCACTATGAAAAGCAAACAGCATCGAATGGCCTCTGTTCCTAACTCTGAGAGAGATCATAAATGTTTTATACAAATAAAGAATGTCTTTCATTTACGTGCATAGACCAGCCTTTGAGTCATTCTTATTAAACAGTAATAAATGCCAGACTTCTCCTTAGTCTGATGGTTAACTAGTAAATATCTATGGCCATGCAGCATGGCTGGTTCTGGAGGTTTGATAATCCTTAAAAAAAAAAAAAAAATCAGAAAAACACAGATATACTGCACAAATTCACAAAAATGTAGTGCTCAGTTCATCGCCAATACTACTATTACTACCAAAACCTGCAGCTGTTTCCTTTGACAATAAGGATGAAGATGGTGAAGCAGACCTAACTAATTACTGAATATAGATTAGAAACCCAGAGTACCTGACAGCATACTCAACTCAGACCTTTGAGAGAATTGTATGGTATTCCTTGGCCCAATCAGAATTAGCTGTCTTTCTACCTTCAGAGTTCAGTCTGCAGCAGTAAACTCTTCACTGCCTTTTGGTGGCTAACCACCCATTTAAAGCTCAACTTGTCAGACTGGACTTTCTGCATGAGTAGAGATAAAAGTTCATGGTGAAAATCAAGCAGCACTGTCACAAAATAAAAATAAAATATATAAGTAGCTTAATAAGAACTACTGGTGTGATGCCTGTTTATACATAAGCCTTAATGCATAGGAAAAATATGTTTGCATGCCAGATGAACAGCTCTAAGTTCCAACACACTTTACCCCTTCAAGACTGGAAACTCCTGGGTTTTAGGCTGTTCCTAGGGCAACTCCTCTCCATGGAGGGGCCATCCTCCTACCAAGAAATGGAGAAATGGCTCCCTCCTTGCAACATTTGCTTCTAATAATTTCCATGGATTTAATTACAAAGACATCTTGTGAGATGAGGGAGATGCTGTAAGATTCTGGTAACATTTCAGCTATTAGAGTATGAAATGAGAGTGGGAGAGCACTTCAGCTATATTTCACAGATGTTTGTGAGTAATGATTGAAGAGGTATGCCCCATCTACAATGGGTTCTGGAGAATGTAAATCATGTTCATAATGAAATTCAGCAAGGCAGCTACAAACCACACTACCTATAGTGGTGAAATGATGTAGAAATACATAAATTCAATAGCACCTCTTTAGCATTTTAGTCTCTTGAGTTGCAGCAGATGTTCAAGGAAGGAATATTTGCAGATACTGTAAAGACAATGCCATAGCTAAGAGATGTTCCTGTCTTTGGTGAGCAGCGGCGACTAACCAAAGTACTTAATGAACAACACTTAGCATTTCTAAAAGACTGAAACTCTTTAAACAAGAGAAGACTTATCCTGCAAACAGATGCTCTGTGAATTTTTACTACTTTATCTGTGACAGAAGAAAAGATCAATATGGAAATGAAAAATCTAAACCCATCTCAGCAGCCTAAAGTCAGAGTTAAAGAGCAATCAAGTTGAATCTGGACTATGGCACGGACATAAAATGGTCATGGTCTCCAGTCCCCTAAAGATTTTTGTGGCCCTTTGCTGGACTTTCTCTAGTGTGCTCATGTCTCTTGTATGATGAAGCCTAGGACTGGACACAGCCAAGGGGAAGAATCACCTCTCCTGATCTGCTGGCAGAATTCCTAACACAGTCCAGGATACCATTCACTTTCTTGACTGCCAGGGCACATTGCTGCACACGGTCACCCTGGAGCAAAGCTGGGTGGTCCCAGCATAAAGTCATGAATAGAGCTGTTCCTCCCCAGATGGAGGAGTTTGTCCTTGCCCCCTTTGAACTGCATGAGGTTCCTGTCAAGCCCTCCTACCTCCATCCTAGGGAGGTCCCTCTGGGGGCCAGCATGACCCTCTGCATACCAGTCACTCGTCCCAGTTTGGTGTCATCAGCAAATTTGCTGAGGGTGCCATCTGCCTTATCACCCAGATCATTAACGAGCACATTGAACAAGATCAGTTACAGTATTGATACCTGGGGTACAACACTGGTTACTGGCCTCAAGCTGTATTTTGTACCACTGCATAAGTTATCAGGGTTGGTTGAGCATGAGTTTCCCAATCACCTTGTTGTTCACGGGCCAGGGAATAATTTTCCAAATAATTGCTTCATCGCCTTTCCAGGGATAGAGGTAAGGCTGACCAGCCTGTAGTTCTCTGCGTCCTCTTGTTTGCTCTTTCTGAAAATCAGACTGATCTAGGGGTGATGCCATTCATCCTGTGTATTAATTTCTGTGCCCAAGGTTACTCATTTAAACCTTCGTCTTGTAAGCTACTACACTTCTATAAGGCAGCTGTTACACACAGGCAATTTACACAGACAAAGAGAAAGAAACTAGGCTTAGTTCTAACAGTCTTCAAAATTATAAAACACTGTCAAATTCACCCTGACAGAAATCCAGGATCAAATACTTCTGCTCATGCAATTGTTGCTTCAACGCCCTCCTGTGCTATGAGAATTCTGGACTTCCAAGAATAATAGGATAAAGCAGATAGTACTTAATCCATAAATATTACATAATGATGATTTCACAGGACAATAAATGCTTCCTGCAATGTTCCTTCTTTTGGGGAAAGACTAGGGTGACATTTTCTTTAGCCAGTAACACCATATACAAGACTTCTACAAATGCTTTTATTAAAGAAAATCACACTGGATGCCTCCCTGATAGAAAGACTTTTTCCTAGTTTTAAAGAATGAAAGGAAAGTAAGGATGTCCAGTTCCAGATGATGCATGAAATTCAGTGATGTAAGAGTTGACTCTCATCTAAAATTCATGGTTACACAAACCTAACTATCCTCAGTTTCTCAGCCTGGAGATTCAGAGATTCAGTTTGTAAAAATTTGCTAATGTAGTGTATCTGAATTATCATAACTTCCAAAGGAAAAGTTGCAACTGTGATCTGCATTTTACGTCTGAAACCAACAGCTCAGTAAAGCCCACAGGATCGAACAGGTCCAGCCAGACACTCAAGTTGCCAGATCTCCTCTTTCCTAAAGGCTCTAGACTTTTCTGAGATGAAAATACAGGTCATGCTTTTTTTTTTTTAATAATGAATACAGGGACAAAAGAGATGGCAAGAAATTGTATCAATTGATCTGGGTGGACTAGGCAACCTCAGAAAACTACTCTAATTCCTCAGTTAAGAGTTGTACTAAAAAGCATTAAAATGCCTATCTAATCCAATTTTTCAGCTACAGTCTACAAGTAAAAAATAAACACAAATACTTAAACTGCATCAGTTAATTGTAGATACAACAGATATTTTCCTGGTTCACTACAGCTTCCCCCATTTCCATTTTATAAATTAGCAATTACTTATTCAAATGTTGCTTCTTAGATATAATAAATACTATGATGGCTTTCTACCATCAGCAGGGAAAGACTTGCAAACTGAATTCTTAAGTGACACTGTATTTTTCAAAAGTTTTCCAAAGCTGCTTTCCTGGACAAGCAACATGAAGAATCTAGTTACTGTTGACTGAGGCATCTTCGGATCTAATGAAATATTCATTGGTTTCACACTACCGGTATTTCTGAAAAACTCACTTGAGAAAGTCTGTGCATATATTAACTTATTAGAAATATTTGACATTTTTGCTCTAGAAGATCTAAACAGAAAAATTTGGCATGCACTGGACAAGCAGTTATTAACATTTAAACTACCTGGCACTGGCTAATAACACCTCAATTAAACTGCACAATTTCCATTCACTTCAACAGCCGTATCTGCTTCCTTGGCATGGGTTTCATGCATATCTGAGTAGAAAAGTAACATGTTCTCAATTTTTAAAGGGCCTTCAAATCCAAGGTACTTTACACCAGTCAGTCAACTTCACAGATCACTTAAAATTCAGAATTAATGTGATGAAAATCTAGCATATAAATGCCTCCTCAATCTGGTAATTCCAGAAGATATAGCACACTTTTTCATATCCTGTCTAACTATGCCAAAAACCATGGTAGTTTGGAGTTAATTTTCTCTTCTACTATTTATTATTAGAAAGTTACTTTCAGCTTAGGCAATTTTTATGCTTTATCTTTCCTGCTCTTCATACCTCTGGCTTCTTCACTTTAAGTTTAGCCTCATGGGCAGTATTAACATGCCAGATTAGCTACCTTTGTTAAAAAACTGTCCCAGGACTAGAAGCAACAATCTTCAATTTGCACAACATACCAATCACAGTCACTCATGACTAAGCATGCCCTAAGCGTCTCTTCTCAGATGATTTCTTCTTGCTTTGGGAGCTACTACAGAAGCAGAGGGAACCAGATGGGAGAGCACAGACAACGTCTGGCATCTGGCTTAAATGTTCCTCCACTAGTTGCTGGCACAAAGAGAGAGTGTTTTAAACTGTGGAAAATAGGAACTGAGAAAGAGAAGGGAGAAAAATTATTCTGAATGGCCATCATGAAACTGAAGAAAAGAGCCACCAAGGGACAGAACATCAGCATGGAGCTTTGCCAGTGGGGAAGCATCTCCTACCCCATCTCCTACAAGGTGAAGTGTCAGGGAGAGGTTGGTAAAAGGAGGGAGTACAAAATGGTGAAGGGAAGAAACAAAAGGCATCAAGAAGAAAGACAGGGCATGAATGGAGGTCTGAAGCAGATAAGGCATAAAATGGATGGACTGCCTTACAGTATAGCTTTAAGGAACAGGAGTATGACAAACACCTTGGGAAGTCTGACAGGGAAAGAATGCTTTCTCATTTCCAGAGCATATTCCTAGGAATTAGAATTGACTCTAATGTGTCAATCTTTCAACATGCCTTTGCAAACGAACACAACCAGACAAAGCAAATGGTTAATCTTGGGGGTGGGGTTTTTGGTCATATTAGCCAGCGATCTTTGGTCTTGTTCTACTCAGCAGTCCTACTGAGTTAAGTAACACACTGCACTGTGTTCCTGAAAGTACCATGCCAACTGATGATCCAGTGTGTTTTTTAAGGAAAAAAAAATCTGTATTAGGAACCTTAAGAAATGGTTCTGAAGTCAAATGATTAAGCTATTTGTACTAACAAGTTTTATGAGAATCATTTTCATGCAATAGAAATTATCTACTTTCTGCGATTATTAATCTCTTGACATTGGCTTTCTTTTTTGTAACAGCTGTTCCTAATCCTTTCTCCACTCACGTCAAATATCTCCTTATTTTCCCATTTATTTTTCTATATATTTTTTGTCCTTCAGCTCTGTGTTTACATTGTATCAATTTCTACTTTCTTTCTCAGATTATTCCTTTGTCTCCTGTTTCTCTTGAATGTGCTGCCAAGCTTTCTATCTTAAATTTAATCTTGATTTCCCCTTTAGTCTTTGCCAGAAATGACTCAGTCCCTTTTAGACTGTATTTACCTTTACAAAAAAAAAAAAAAAAAGTTAAATAGAGATTAAATTACATATTGTTGCACCCTGTGCAGTCATTATACACACAGCCTCTCTCCTCCCGTTGGTATATGGCAGATTACAATGCAAAAGTCACAGATTAGGAAAAAAATAGTAAAAATCACATAGCTTTTACACCTTCCAAAACACAACCTTTACACAATGTCATGCTCAAAGCACATCACACTGCAACTGATAAAAGTAAATAGTGGTCTGTTTTATTCTTGTTTTTTTATGAATGATATGGTTTGTTTTCATGGATTAACAGACATTTATCTTATCCATAGCTAGTATTTATATACATATACATATATATACTAAGTTCTGACACGAACTTAGTTGGTAAACAAAATCTTTTAGCAATGAATTAGTAAGTAGTGAATCTTCATAGTTGCATAAATACTGCAAGGCACTTGAAAAAACAGACATTTATTTTAAAAAAATGGTAAGTTAAATACCCTAAACTCCTGTAGCATAATTTATAGATTTCAATGCCAGAAATATAAGAGACAAATGTTCTTTTATGCCATGCAAACAAAAACAAATAGGTTCAATAGCAACAATCAGATCATCTGCATAAAATAAGGCATAGGTACCAAACTACCTTTATAGTTACACCAATAAGTAGTACTTAAGAGAAACATTCCTTCCAGAGACATATCTGGGGGGTGTCATGTCCCACAAACTGACTTCATGTGTCCAGGAGGCATAACTATCAGTCCTCTAACTTTTCATGATTTTCCTACCAATCCTTCTAAGAACATGATCATCAAGAATCTTGCAGCATACCAATAGCATTCACTCTTATTAATGACTTAAACAGAAATAAATTCCTCGTCTTATTCAAAGTTCCTGTTCATAAATCCAAATGCTCACGTGTCTTTTGCCACAGGATTTCACACCAGAAGTTCAAGCTGAGCAGCTTGCTATTTGTAAGTTTCATATGCTCTTCAAAGCCACAACTACTCAAAACACAATCCCTTGTTCTGTTCCCATGTTAGTCTGCCCAACATGAGTTGTACATCCTTCGTGTAACTTGCAGCCTGCAGCTACACTTTTGGCAACATTCAAATGCATCCAATTTATAAAAGCCAAGTTGAACATTCAATTAAATTTCTCTGGAGTTTTCTACTTATTTGCCATTTCAACATGAACAAATCTACAGTCAGTTATTAATTTTTAAGAGAGGACTTTTATTGTCAAGTTACTACTGTACTGAATATCTCTTATTTTCCATTAAGTGAATTTCAGGGATGGGAAAGAGGAATGAAATCAGACTGACTGCCTGACGGTTACCTAGGTCAGCTTAAAAGACCTTTTCTGAACATAGACATGGTTGCATTCTTTTGGTTTAGGCACTTACCCGTAATTTTACATTTTGAATTTTAAAAAAAATAATGTTAATAGGCTAGAGATCTTCTTGGTAATTTCTTTAAGGATTTGTTCCCAGTTTATCCAACTCATTAGTCGTAACACATTACTGCAGACAGCATTCCCTTGATTCCTAACAATTTTTGTTTAAATTTTTGCTGGTTTTTAGTGGTTTTGCTTAGCAATGCTTAGTTACTGTAGCTCACATGGCATTTATTTTTCTCTAACTATATTTGTTCTTAGTTTTGAGTATTCCAACTCCTTTTTAAGATAAAAACATAATAGCTACCATGAATGAGAGCAAGTTTCAAAAGACAAAACCAGCTAAAGGTTCCTTAGTTAAGAGAAGCATCACGTCCAGAGTTATATTTTTGTTCTGTTTTAAAGCAAAAAAAAAAAAAAAAGAAAAAAAACCACTGGAAGAACTGTACTTTGAGTTGAAAAATGACAACACCGTAATTCCTCTCTGGATCAGATCAAGCATGAAGACATTCAGTGTAGATGCTAACTTAGGAGGAAAGTACATAGGGAAACTCAGTGGGTAGAAATTAATATATTACTGTGTCAACAGTAATACCATGAAAAGCTGAGACTTGAACAACAGGCCCTGAGCCACAGCTGACCTCTACGTGAACGTTCCAAACCAATGTTTTATTTAGACATGTATCTGCTTCTTAGCCAAAATTATGTATAATCATTAGTAAAATATATAGTATGATAAGACTACATCTGTGTAAACATGTATGCTCGTTAAGTAAGATGTATTTGTATCTGCTTATCAGTGAACGTTTGCATCTGTTCATTAACATATCTATCTGTATTTAGAGAGTGGTCAAGGCCATGGAAGTGGTAAGCTGGTCTTACTTGATAGTACATGGTCCAAACTCACTCCCTTAATTTTCCTCTGAGCCTTGGCCAGGCTTCAGTGAAACCAAAGGACAGAAGAAAGTCAGATGCTTTCCGCACTAAATAAGTGTTGTAAGCTTGTAAGTTTAACAATATAAAAGCTGGACCCTTTCACAGCAAAGACAGAGACCTCACCTATGAGTGGACACACTGCATAGGATTTCCCAGTTCCCAGGAGTGGTTCTCTGACTCTTCCCTGTGATTGGGGCTCCTCAACTGATGAGTGGGTCTGGATGATGGTGATGTATTAAAGGGTAACTGGTGATGTATCTTTCTTAATTACTACAGTAATGATTAGATGAATTGCTGAGTTTATACTTTTGTAATTCTTAGCTTCTTTTGTAATTCCTTGAAGTTTCACACTATAGTAAATTCAGACACTTGTTCTTCAAAGTTGGTGTCCATGTCTCTTGTGCTGCCCACTCATCCCCATGCCAATAAATGAATGTTTGGAAAAAGAACAGATAGGAATCTGTGCTTGCTGGCACTGGTGCCCAGCAGCAGCAGTATGATTTCAACTAGTGAAGAGGGACACAAAGACTAACAGTCTTGGTCAACAGGAGATACATGACATTGTACCAACGATCTCCTTTTCTTCGCTTTTGTAGCCCTCTACAGGAACATGACCAAAGAGTTATCATTGCACAGTTATTGTATTTTTTATTGCTTGAACAGCTTGTCCTGTATTTCCACCAGTTTAAATTATGTTATGCTAACAGGAAAAACCTATTTCCAATCAGACTTTGAGTGGAAGAAACAAATTTGCAATGAAGTCAGTTCTCCCCTCCCCTTCTCCACTGCACACGCTGTGCAGTACAAAGGTGCAGCGATAAACTGGGCTAAGTGTCATTTGCCAGTCAAGAAAATGTTTACTACAAGCCTGGTAAACAGGAACTGCACAAGCATTACAATCTGCACTGCAGTGAGCAGTGGCAACACCCAATATGAAACAATGCTTCAATAGTCAAGGAAAAAAGAGTTGTTTTCCAGGCTGTGTCCTGTTAGAGACCAGTGAGCTGTCACAACTACTTATGAATAAGCAGCTCATCTCCTGGCAACAAGCTCAATTCTCATCTTTATTTGACAGGACATATGCAGTGTTATTAACTCTTCTGAGATTTTCAACCTCTGAAAACTTAATTTAGATAAGCTTTAAAACTTTAATTTAGATAATTTCATAGGTACATTTAAAAATTCTGTGAAACTTGGACACACAATATTGTCTGGCTTATTGAAGACCTGTATTTTATATATTTAACTCTGTTGCTGAGGATGTACATTGCCATAAATAACATATTTTGACTGAGTTTTCCTGAACAGAAGAGAAACTGCCTGTCAGATTCCTAGAAAGGATTAGTTTGATTATCTGTTAATAGGGCGTCAGGTACTTAACAGCCCTCGTGTTCTACTTTAAATGAGATCTGAGGATGGATTTATCCATGTGAAGTATACTATTATTTTGCCCAGAAAGAGATGTCATTTTGATGGCATTTAAAAAAAAATGAAGACGACAGTCATGTAAACTAACTGCTTTTATATCTAAGGCTGGCAAAGGTAGACACAGTAAATCGGTAATTTTTTTTTTTGTATTGCAAATACTGTGAATAACTTTGTTCAACAAAAATAAAACAATAAGCTACCCTTTTTATTGTAGTAATAAATCATCAGCAGACAAGAACACTTTGTCATAATGGTCTAAATGCCCTCCTGATGCTATCACATAGCAGCCTTTAGAATAATATTCACTTTGTTTTCCTTACTTGATGCCATTTCTCAAGCACAGCCGTGTACACTGTGCAACAACTAACCCTCTATCCATCTCTGGGCTTTTGTCATTCCGTGCATTACTGCTAGCAGGAATACTTTATTTGCCACCACCAGTCATGCCAGAAGTTTAAATGATTTGTGAAGCTCCACTTCATGAAAAACAGCAAGCAGTCAACAGGTCACTTGTGCACTCTCTCCTTCCTCAGACAAATGCTGTTCATACCAGATAATGCTTAGTAATTCTAAAAGCACTCCTGCACACCCTACAGATCTTTTATGGATTTGGCTGCTAACAAAAGGGTCTAGGCAGAGCATGTAAGTGCCACGTACCTATACCAATTCTCAGTCACTTTCTTTACAAACCAGAATATATGCAAGAACTAGAAGCCACTCCCAAATTCTGCTGCAAGCAGCTGCAGATAAACTTTTGCAGGGAGGAATCCAAAAGCCACAGGCTCAATGTTTGGTTTTATTAAAGACTTCCGATGAGATGGTAGTAAAAAGTTAAATCCAAGTTTTCAAAGACCATTGCTGGGCTATGGCATCCCTTTTGCTGGTTCCATCTTGCTCCAGAAAATGTGCTTGTCAGAAGCTTTAAGGACTCTATAACTGAGGGCTGTAGATACTCAAGAGTTCTAATTGCTGAGAAAAGGTAATCATAACTGATCACCAAAGCACTTGAAATCCAGTGACCATATCCAGTATTTTTATCCTCAAGTCTATCCACTTTGCAATTACTGGTGCCTGAAATGAGCATGATAACATGCACTCTCACAAGAATACTGTAAATCTTCATGAATGAACATTTATGGGACACGTGCCCAATACAGTTCTACAGAAAAGATCAAGAACAGAAGGTTCATCCTGGATAAAGACAGGTGTTACACACACACACACCCGCCAAGTCTCCTGCACAGAAGGTATGAATGATGAGTAACTAGCTCCTGCCCTGTGATCTCCCCTCTGGCTGTGATTGCATTTCAGGCATTTGCAGGACAGAGAACTACTATCCAGGCACCCTGTGACCTACTGACCACTTCGGATGTGGAACAGAGGCGTGTCAGTAGCATGGTGCTACAGTCAGCACACACACTTCTTTGGGGGAAACCCTCAAAACAATCATCTTAGAAGATGCATTTTAGAGCCTGTGATACAATTAAAACAAAAACAAAATAAAAAAAAAAAAAAAAAAAAAAAAAAAAAAAAAAAAAAAAAAAAAAAAAAAAAAAAAAAAAAAAAAAAAAAAAAAAAAAAAANAAAAAAAAAAAAAAAACAACACACACACATAAAAAAACCCCACCAAAACCAAAAAACCAAACACATAAAACAAGTAACGACTTTTTGAGTGTCAAAACAAAAAAAAAAAAAGTTTACCCACTGAAAAAAATGTTAAAGAATTGTGTCTTTCTGTATAGATGAGGCCTCTATTTACATGCTTTTATAATACTATTTCTTCTTTAATACTCAGAAAGTCAGGGAAAACCCACACATATAAAAGTTCCATTGTAATTAGAATAAAATCTAGGTACCTAAAACAAAGTCTGCAGTGAATAAAAATAAATCCATGTAACACCATGTTTCTCTCAGTCTCCTGATGATGATATTTATTTTGCATCTTGCCTTCTCCTACCTGAAGACACAGTTCCAGCAAGCACCTAGATATGTTTGCTCCAGGTACTTTCTCTCAGTGTTAAAGTATTTCATTTTCTGCTCTCAGTATAAACAGGATCTTGCTCAATTCCTAACACACACAATCATGAGAGAGCAGAAAATAAAGCATGCTGGGAACACAGAGGGGAAACACAGAAACTCTTAACGTAGGCTAAAACGTAGGCTATTTCAAGGAACTTACCAACTCCCCCAGGTGATACCAAGCCCAGAAAAGGTCCATGGCATTGAGGGCTTGCCATCACAACGAGCTACATGGAGTGACAGACACAGGTAGGGCTGGAGCCACAGGAAAGGGGCAGACTTGATATACAAAAGGTAGAAGACTCCTTCCTCAGCTGGAGGGATGCTGGTAACTCTGTAGTGATCAGTGGATAAGACTCTTTTTTTGTTGGTCTAAGACTTGCTGAGTAACAAGTCATTCTGGAAAGACAAATTTTTTCGAAGCAAGGATTAAGTAGGAAGAGGTGCCACACCATGGAGAAAAAAAGCAGTACTCAAGGATTATCAGCCTCTAGGGAAGATGCTACACTGTCCAGAGACAGCAGACATGCCTATGATTGGGATCACTATGAAGAGATTACTATTCCTGTAGATTTGCTAGAAAATCTGGACTTTATCTATTATTTAAGAAGTTGGACAGACATTTGGCATGCAGCATGAGTATCATGTTCATTCCAGCAGTGGGTATAGTCAGTGCTGGAGGCTATTGGGCAGGAGCCATAGAGGAGAAGTGATAGCAATTCATTAAATACAACTGTAAAAAAATCAGATTTTGAACACAGAGCAGTCAACTTTGGTACAACATTATTCTTTATCTTACATTAGCTTTATTGATCCTATGATCATTCAGTGTGTTTAATTATAGGAAGATGCTGCATGTATGCAACACTTGGGCTCTGCAGCTGTCTCTCTCTCCCTCCTTGAACAGGTTCTCATTTGGAGATCAGAAAGTTAATTTACAGTGTGTTCACAAAGACTTGGAAGTGAAGATACTGCACACAGCAGGGTTCAGTATCTTAACTGCTGTCTTTTGGATGGGTTTCAGAAATGAGGAATAATGGATCCTGCAAGATGCCTTAGGAATCTCCATCTGCCTTTATGAGTTCAAAGAAGTTCACATAGCCAATATGGAGGACTGCAGCTGGTTTCTGCTGGCATTGTCTTACATGAAGTCTTCTTAGCACTGATTGTCCCTTTACTACCCATGTGTGGGGACAGCATAACAGAAATTGTAACTCTTGGACCACTTGATGCAGCATACAAGACAATCCAATTTCTTTTGAACCTTCCAGTGCATTATTGCATTATCCTGCATCACGCTGTGACAAAACTTTTACTGTCCTAGGCCTTGAGAACACTGCAATTTCTGGTCTCCTGGTGGTCTACTCTCAGAAATTCTACATTCTGACACACTCATCATGGGATCTGTTTTGTAACTTCTCCTGCAGCTTACCACTACATTCTGTTGCCAAGCTTTGTTGTTTCAGCATTAACACAGAAAGATCAGCCAATTCTTTTCTGCTTCATGCCATGCATTCTTACTGCTTGCCTGGTTGTTGTTTTTTGCACCAGGAGTTGAGAGCATTTAGGTCAGGCAGTGATTTTACAAAGCAGCGCTCCTATTCCCCCTCAGAGAGCAGTATCAGCTACCCTGATGCCAAAAAAGACTCAGATCCAGAAATGTGATTGAATGAAGTGGAAGAACATATAATCAGTCATTTATTAAATAAATTAGGTAATTTGCGTTGAAAAAAAGAATTTACCAATACCAACAAAGATGGTGAAGAAAAAACCTCAGAGAAAAAGCAGCATCAAACATGACTGATCTTGAATAAATCTTTAGCCATAGAAGTAGATAAATACCATAGGAGATAAAAAAATCCAGAGCCACATTCTCAGAAACTAGATATATACTATGGCTGATTTCCAGGCAATCTCCCTGGAAAAGATTTTGAAAGACTATATGAACACACTGTAACAATAAGAGTGGAACTTGCAATAGCATCCTTTTTTTTTTTTTTTTTTTGAAATGCAAGTGGCTTTGTCTTGTTCTAATCTCTGAGTATACATGACACTCTTTGACAAAGCATTTCTACCTTGATGCTATTGCATACAATACAGTGATATCAAGATAGTTTGCTTTAATAGTCTTGGATAATAAGTTAAAGAAAATCAAAGAACACAACACTCATATAGTAAGTCTAGAGAATTAACTTGGAATAAACAAAGAAACCTACTGTTCTGGGAAAAATTTTAAGTAATGCCTTCCTTGGCATCATTAAAAACCATAAAAAAACCCATGGATTCATAACTAAAGACAAAAATTACATTTGTGTGAGGATGATGAATGGAAAAAAAAACATAGTGAAGACAAAAAAAAAAAAAAAAGCTTTGTTTCGGAAATTTTTGGGGGGTTTTTTGTTTGCTTTTTAATTCACATAAGGCTGATTCTCATCCTAAACTGTCATACTCAATGTTTACTCCAAACTAGGCATATGGAACATTTAATTTTTACTTATTACTGTTATACTATCAACTGTATCATGGTGTTGTTTCCCCCCACCCCACTCCAAAGCATAATGAAGTCTGTATCTACTTCTTACAGAAATTAAAGGATTGCTGCAGGGATTACTGAAAAACAGCCTGTCTCAATTTAGATAAGAAGTAATTATATATTTTACTGCCAATATGTTATTTTGGACTGTTAACTCCATTTGACAAATGGAAAAGAGAACACATTGTGGTACCTCTGAACTCAGAAGGTGGAAAGTTTGTAGTTCACACACTTTAACTCCAATCTTTTTTGATCAAAATTTAAAATGTAAAGATTTTATCCATTCTATCTTAACCTGGAGTGGAAAATAGGAGTGCCTAGTTCTCACAGTATGGTTCCCAGCCACTTTCTACTAAAGTAATGCTCCTAAATACACTGTGTACCTCAAAAAAATATTCCATTAGTAGCTCCTAATTGAGCATAGGCACAATAAATACTGCACTTCTTCTTCAGAGACTTTGGTACTTGGAGATTATGACCATTAACATACAGCTTAATAAAGAATAGTGATGAGTGAAATAAACACATTGATTGCTTGCTCAGGGGAAACGGGAAAGAAATCTCTAGCATATCGAAAAACATAAGAGAGCCTGCCTGGATAGGTTGGGCTCTGTCTTTGAGGTCTTTTTTAACTGATTCTATGACTTTATGACACACAGCACTCCTGAGAGAGATCACACTTTTTTCTTCTGCTTTTTATTTTCTCTTTGGTTTGACATTACAATGTCCAAAAAAATCCGGTATACCCCACTTATATGGAGGACCCTAGTACTGTTTCCAGCTCTGGTGACCCAAGACATGAAAGAATGTGGACCTAGTGGAACGGGTCCAAAGAAGGGTCACAAAAAGGATCAGGCTGGAACACTTCTCCTGTGAAGAGTTGTTGTTGTTCAGCCTAGGGAAGAGAAGGCTCTGGGGAGACCTTACAGCAGCCTGCCAGTACCTAAAGGGGGTCTGGCTTGTTAGAAAGACGAAGAGGACTTGCTACTCTGGCCTGTAGTGTCAAGAGAACAGACAACAGTTTTAAAACCCAAAGACAATAGGTTTAGACTGGATATAATAATGGAATTGTTCAGGCTAGAGGGACGTTAAAGACCACCAGGCTCCAAACCCCTGGCATGAGCAGGGACACCTTCCACCAGATCAGGCTGCTCAAAGGAAAACATTTGTTACAATTAGGGTAATGAGGCTACTTCACAGGTTGCTCAGAGAAGCTGTGGATGCCCCATCCATGGACATGTTCAAGGCCAGGTCAGATAGGGCTCTGAGTCAATCTGGTGTATATTGAAAAGTATCCTTGTCCATGGCTGGTGTGTTGGACTAGGTGATCTTTAATGGTCCATTTCAACCCAAATCGTTCTATTCTATAATCCACTCTTTTAGCATATGTACATTATATATTTCAATAAAGTACTCTGGAGAAAAGCCACAGGCTCAAAGGATCTCAAAATCAATGACAGACTGAGACCTCATTCCTACAGGGAAAGAAGGCACACTCTCAGATCTGATAATATACACCTAGCCAGACACCAGATGGCCCATCCATGATCAGCCAGGAAAAACATATTGTGCAGAGGATTTAAACAAGGGTCCTCCAGATTGCAGACCTACAACCCCTGACAGATAAATGTCAGTGTTGTTTCCTCTTAAAAAGGCTGAAACAAACGCATGGGAAAATTCTCCACTATGTCAAGGTTCACCGGGGTATCTTATTTTCTTCTAGTCAAAAGCCATTCTTAGATGGAAAAATGGAGAAAGATGGTGCTTTTTCCTAAATCAGAACTGCCTGTTAAGACAGAGGAACAATTTTGCCTCCCTACATCAACACCAAGACATTTGCATGAAAATGCATTCTTCTCAAGCTTCAGTTTTACTTGCCTCATCATTCCCTGATGTCCAGCAGAAATTCCCACAAGTAAAAGGCTGAGCTATTAAAAAAACTGACAAGTGTTATGTTTCACAAAGAAAGGCCTGTGACTCAACACCAGACAGGATGCATGGCATTTTCAGCCAACCTGTGTCAGTTGCTCAAAATAGCAGTTTTGGTTTTAAGGGAGATATATATTTCATTATTCCCTCATTCACTGCAGTGTGTAAGAGGGAATTTCTATTGATTAAAAAACAAAAACAAAAAAAAGGACAGCAATACTCACAATCTTAATACGAAAGGTTTAAAATTTTTGATTAAAACCAAGATCACAGTTGATCCTCCTCTATGTAATACCAGTTATGTGAGAGTTAAAATATAAATATAGCCTGGAGACCGTGGAGTCGTGCCACTAGACATAGTAAATCATGTTTTAAAACTAATAGGTTTCCAATAAAAGCACTAAAAAGGACAATTTTATCTAAATTGTCTGCTGTACTGCAAAACTATGGTCAATATCTACCACGATGATTGAATCAGATAAAATCCTATCAAGCCCTCTCCCTACAAACTGCAAAACCATATAGATAAACCATGATGACTATCAAATTCTCCAGATGTGGTCATTTAAAAATCATTGAAGTTCCATAGTTGATGCTGAGTTTTGGACACTTTCTTTTATGGTTGTTCCTACAGCACCTGTAACAAGACTAAGTAATAGCAGTCAAAATGAAAAAAAGAACAGCTTCTACAACTACCACCAAAGAGCAGCAACTCCTGCTGCAGAGCTAAGCAGAAAGTAGATATATCAAACTGAGAAAACCAGAATTAATTCAAATCAGCCTGTTTATTGTACTGGACCTTACTTTAAGTACATCAAACAAGATATGAAAAAGCACGGAAATCCATAGGAAAACATTCTAAACCAGTATCCAGCAACAGACCTGCAAAAACAGAGTCTTGGAGGAGGGGAGATAGAGACTGAAATATCAAGAAGTTGCAGTAAGTGAATATAAGCAAGTAAATGACAGCTTGATGAACAAAGCCTACCACTAGAGACTCCCTTAGAGGAATAAGACCATGTGCGTGCTCACAACCTGGACAAGCAAAACATCCAAACAGTTGGAAACAGGCTTCTCTGTCTTAGCAGTGGCTANAAAAAAGAGAGAGAGAGAAAATCAAGCATGCCACAACCCTGAGTTAAGAAATACCTTCCCTCCCTGGGATTAGGAGAGAGAAGACTAGACTGGAACTCAGATTTCAAACAAACCTGTTTCCAACTGCAAGGAGCTCCCAGACACAGGTGTTTCTTTTGGGCTCAACTACTAAAAAGCCTCAGGTTCCCTTGCTTGTTATATCCACAATGACAAACTGCAGAGAAACACCATCCAACTTGGCAAATGAAGTAGTCTCTCATGTACCCAAAGCAATCCTAGCTGACACACTATTCTGAAAGAAATGCAGTCTGAACGCTTTTTTAAGCAGTTGTTCTTTAGGAAAACAATGATTATACACAGAGACATTTGACAGGAATAATCTTGTACCACAAGTCATGAACCACTTGAAGTCCATTGGAAAGAACGATGCCACAGAAATCTTAAAAACACGACTCAGCCCAGCAGCCAACATTTAGGAAAGACAGAGGGTAGATGCTTTCTAAGAAGGAAAGAAATGAAAGCCCTTCAAGCAGAGAAACTTGTTCTGACTCTACCAAGCAGTTAGAACCAACTGAAAGAAGGAATACCCAGCTTTACAACTGCAGGCAAAGCAAGTGTTTTGGCAGTCTTTGACTGCACCCATCTGCATACTGTGGTAAGTAAACCAGTTCTTCTTAAGGACCTTGTGCACAGATGCTGTATCGATCTATACAAACAGTACAGCTACAGCTGCATGATCTTTGGTTTTTTTCTCTGAGGTTTTTGATATTCACAGTAGATGCCTCCAAGGAGCCAGCTTCAGTTTGAAAAGGTGAAGAAGTAGCACTTGATGAAAACTAAACTACTCATTTCTTTCATAATATACACTGGATTTTTGCTTTGCCACAAGCTTTTCCTCCAAAGAGAAGACACTCATACAAGAGAAAATTCACAGATCCCAGAATGATTCCAAAGACCTACAGACCCAACAAATTATCAATTTTCCCTTGGTTATTTTTAGAGTTGCAAACTTAAAATCCCTGCAAACCTGTTGGTATGTATGTAGTGTTTCCCTAAATACAGGAGGAAGATACTTATGAACACTTGAAATTGCATCAAACAGTAAGCCATCAAATATGTCTGGTCATGGGCTACAGAATCACCATGAAAAATAAAGGAGAAAACCAAAGATATGGAAGACACAGGCAACAGATTAGAGACAAGTAGCTGCTGAGACATGAGAGAGAAGAGCTATGACTTAATCTATAGTTTGGGTCAAGCTCCAGCCTTGTCAAAGCATGTGAACTAAGAGGTCACAGCAATGTGACTGCTGAACCAAAGAAGTCTGTGGTTGCAAGTCTTTGGGTATATGTATCTTTTCAATCTAAGCAAGCCTCTGCATACATGCTCAGAAGTTTAAGTGTTTGATCTTTTTTAACAGACATTTCAAAAGTAGGACAGAACTGGCCTATTTATCAGTTTGTCACTGAGAAAGTGGTAAGAAGATTTGCTTTGATGAAGCAAACCTACAGCCTTGCAGGACAAGTGACAAAGCTATTATTTCTACCTTCATGCAGTTACAGAATATCAAAAAAAGTTATTGTTGGCATGAGAAGGCTGACATTTCATCTGACATTTCAGGCTGATGCTTATTTGAGTGGATATCTTCTGAAAACATCTTGATGAAAGAAGCATTTCAAAGCTCTAACAAAGGATCCTAAACAGTGAAAGACCTGCACAGAAGCAAACTTTAAAGATTCCATACTCTAAGAATCTGGTTATTTTGGACAAGTGACTCCTTTAAAATTAGTTTGGAAACGACTGAAAAATCAGTATCTTAGAAATGTCTTCATAGAATACATTGAATTTTGCAGACATCTTCCAGTCTCCTTACCTCTTGTCCCGAAAGGTAGTATGCAGCTAGAAGACCACCAATGAAGCGAATATTGACCTCAAAAACAGACACTTCTGAATTCTAGAACAAAAAGAAAGAATAATTAATCAGCTCGTAATCAAAGGGGAAAAGAAATACCACAGCAGAGGCAAGCAGATACCCCAAACGAACCCACATGCAAGGGTATGTACTGTTTCAGTTTCTAGATCCATACTGAAAATCTTGTACACATCTTCATGACATCAAATAATAATTCTAGTTACAGCTTCAAGTGATTTTTTTGTTTTTTTAAACTCAAGTTTTCCTCCTGTCTTTTAACTTTATTATCACCACAAAGTGCAATTACAGTAATTTCAGTAAATTCAGGGAAAGAAGGCAAGGACCCTATATTTCCATAATTCAGCATCTTTTCTCTTATGTTTAAACATAACACCAAATCTTCTAGGCTTACAGGATAAAGCAGAGGAACAATTCCAGAATTCCCATAATGCACTTTCTTAACCTGAATTATTAATGTGTGATCTCAAACTCAGAGCTCCATTTTAACCAAGTCTCTGTCTAGGAATAGCCATTATGTATTATGACAAGAAATACTGAAAGACCACTGAGAAACTCAAGAGAATAAACCATTTTATTGCCTTCCTCCACATTAACACCCTTGGGCTAAATTCAACAGTATCTTTTGACTCATTTAATCCACACAAAAATTAAGAGGAATCAGGTATTTTTAACATCTTTCTGGCTCCCTCTGTGCCCCATTCACTCATTTCCTGCATACTCTCCATCTGTCTCCCCTATAAACTTTTCTTCAACCCATTAGACAGAGAAATGTGGCCTACTTAAGAGATTTTGAGATGGGGTAGATTTTTCCTTTTATCCAGAAAAGTCACTAGAATGCACACTGTACAAGTTGACTCACCAATCTGCACATAGGGGAAATAATATTCATAGGTATGTCTTTCCTTTCATGCTAATTCAATGGCATCTGCAGTTGTATCATGCATTTTGCTTGAGTCCAAATTAAATGCATTTTGTATGTATTACTTATTTTAGAAAGGAGTACTTTAAAGATTTCCTGAAATAGCACTGATGATTAAAAGTCTAAAGTTTGAAATACTCCCAAATACAGGTTTTTATTAAAAGGCATCCTCTTCTCACATATTTTTACATATTCACACATGATATAAGAAAAACAACATCAGTGCAGCATGTCATTCCACTTAATAGCTATTAGAGACATGAGTCACACATGCAATGGTACAGTGTAAAGTGAAGCAACTCATTTCCATTTCCGAACAGGAGAATCCAAGAGGAACAAATTTATGTATTTATTTATAAACTTCAAACCATATAAAGAAATTACTCAAGTCTGGTGTATATACAAGACAACTCATTAACCTTCAGAGATGGTTTTTGATACATAGGAAGATACAATTGAACCCCAGTGGGTCATGAAAATTTCTTCCATCCAAATCATAGATTAATTCTGCAAATTTATATTGAAATTGCCTTAGACCAGAAGAAAAGTTATAGAAGCAATTTAATTCACCCTCATAATGGTATCATTATGTCTACATCTCTCTGATATATTTAGGATCTTCAGTTTTAGACTGAATAATTATCTGACACTAAATGAAGAAGCAGAGTAAAATTTCTTTAATGTTTTCCAGACTATTGATGTATAAAACAAAAGGAAACAACCCAAGCAAATAATTTTTGAAAAGTAAGATAAAATACAAAAACAACAGCAAGTATTTGCCAAATCCTGAGTGTATAACTACATTTCATTATTGCATTTACTGAATAAAAAAGTAGTTTTGGAACCATAGGGCAAACAACAGGACTTGAAATAAAAATTCCATCACAGAGTCTGTAACAGTCACAAAATTAGTAGTAAGAACACTAATCAATAAGACAAAAATAGAGCCATTTCTTCCATATAAAGCTTTCAAACTCTGCACACATGAACAATGTCAGATGCTGTATGACTAACTGGGAATTTCTTGTGATAGAAAAGGAAAACTCAACAACTTAAGTGCCATTTTTCATGTTAAAACCCTTAAGGGCACTGAAGAACAAGAGATTGTATTTTTAAGCAGTTTCTACAGTGTGGCTTGAAGGAAATTTGTCTTTCACAGCTCAGTTATTTGCAACTACTATCAGCTAGTAAAACCTCATCTTTCTGCCTTCATTTCTGAGGCCCTGTTGGTTCTCACAAAACACTTTCCCTTTCTTCCATTATTCAATTATAATTTTCACTTTGAAAATACAATATACAGATGCATCTTTACTCACAATTGCAAGTGTAAAAGGGCTGGGGTGTATTTTTTTCCCAAAAAAAAGAGTTAGATACACAAAGAACTCAGTTAAAGCTTACACATGACACTTTGATTCCTAAGTTTTTTGAGTTTCAGCTGAAAGACCTCTTCTGTCTCCTTCCAAGAGGAACACTGTGAAAAGAACTAGAGAAATATTAGGGCAAGCTCTACTCACCACACTGAAATCAAGATTTTTGTCAATCCATTCTTGTCCTTCTCTGAATTCATCATGAAGACCCATGATATAAAGCGTATCCAATGCATCTACTATGGTAGCACCCATTTGTGAGTTTCCTACATTCAAAAAGAAGAATTTCTATTACAAGTGATTATTCTGTTACTTTTCTTAAACATCATAAACATGACAAAATAACCCAAGCAATAGCAAAGTAAAGCTACTAAAAAGATATCACTACAAAGAATAATCAAAACTAGTAAGGAATAACTGGTTACATAAGAAGATTCCCACTTCTCTTTCAAAGCACCACTTTGGCTTCTGGGCAGAAAAGATGACTCAAAATCGAAAAATAACCCTTCTCACCTGCTTTCCCAATCTGAACTTGAGCAACTGTACTTCAACACGAAAAAAAAAAGGACAGAAAAGACATTCAGCTTCAAAAAGCTACTAGGAATTCTAGGACAAAAGCAGTAGGAAAAAAAAAAAATCATACGCAAGAAAAAGCAATCTGTACTTGCAGTAATTTCTTTCATCTCCTAACATTTACTTCTGAAATGTTCAAAGTTATGTAATTATGATATCTACCTAATCATTGAAAAGCATGGACTGATGAGCAGGGATGCACTGGCTTGACTTGACTGAGAAAGCAACAGTCCCAAGATGTTCACCTCAGTACCTCTGTGGTTCCACACTAGAGCTGCTAATAGCTTTCTCAGCTGTCACCATTTCAAGTGGAGCATTGAAAGACAAATAAAAATCAATGGTGCTTTACCCTAAAATGCCATTCACTTGAAACAGCAGCAATTTATAGCTGATGGATGAGTGACTCATCGGTTTGTTTACGGGGGGCAGGATGATGAGGTGGTGAGCCACTGCCCTGGTTACCATTGGTCTCTTTAGGCCACCCCTGCCTCAGTAGGCAGAGATCATTGTGTCTATAGGAAAACAAAAATTACCACGGATTTTACTTGTTTTCATAGTGTATAAAACATCCTATGCACCAATAGCTGAATTTCACTGTTCATTCCCGTAATCTACAAAGCAGTATAGTAACTATGATTAGCAACTTAATTACAGTAGTGTCCTAACAAGCTAAGCCAATTTTATTTTTTTTTAATGTGCTTTTCACCCATAATGGAATCTCCAAAGAGCAGTGTTCCTTCTTGGTGTTTTCTATTCATCCATTTCTGACTTTCACATGGTTAGAGCTACTTTTTAACCCTCAAGCATAACAAACACTGAATGAAGCCATCACCCCCATTGTGTTTCTTTCACACACCTAAATGACACATGCAAGCTTAACTTCACTTTCAGGGACTTCTTTCCTCCAGTAATACAAATTAAACACAACAGTATCTATGACAAAGTAATCACCAACTAATTTCTTAAAAAAATAAATGAATCTGTTCTAATTTATTTCAATAACATATGGAAAGCCTGAAGTTAGAGGTATTTGTTAAGAATATTCAAGTACAGATCAGGACACATTACAAGATTAAAGACATAATCTCTGCAAACTGGCCATCATCCATACCCATAGCTCTCAGGAAATTAATTCACCATGGTGCATAAGTACTGTGAAGTTCAATGCCTTCAGTCAAATGACAAATTCCATTACGTGTGCTGAAGTGGAGGTTGCTTTGAGCAGAGCTACAGCACTGCACTTAACTTCACACCTTCTCATAAGCATATTGTGACAGCTATCTAATATATCACTTGAAAAATATGTAAATCAAACCAGGATACAAGGACTATCTTCAGTACCAGCTGATAAAGTATCTTTTAACATAAAGATGGAACGCGTAATACTGCTTCCAGGACACACATAAAGTAACTTCTGTTCCTTTACTTAAACAACGTTGATAAAATTTTCAAATACACAAAGTGTCTGAACAAACAAGGATACATACACTTGGGAAATGCTGAAAGTTCCTCTTGTAATAGTTTCAAAAAAAATAAAAATTTTGTAACTGAAAACACAGTGATAATCACATCAGTAAACTCATATTCTCCAACTGGCACGGAATGAGGAGAATACATTGCATGGAAACGGACTGGTGTATCATTGCCACTCTACAAGCCCCAGCCTTCCCCCAGTAATTTCAGACACGACAGTGCAATAAACCACAGTTCTCTAGACCTCAGAAGTACATTCTAGTGTTCACAGTATGGGACTGCAGTATGTTGGGCACAAGAATACCTACTTGCCAGTCTTCAAGAAAATATCTTCAAAAACACAATTTTAAACAACCTTTTTCATGGAGTTCTCTGCACAGAACCATGAAAGAAGGGCCATGGAAATGCAAAAGCATGTGATTACTTTTGCCATCTCACAAATACAACTGATGCATTCAGAGAAAGCAGAACAGACCTCTCTCCAGAACTGACCAAAAGAGTCCATGGTTTCCCTACTGCATTCTATAATGACTGAACAACATGACTTCACCAAAGACAGGCAAGAAATGTGCTTTCATCACCACTGTGTTAAAAGTGACCCTTCAACTCTGTATACAGAGATCTCACCCGAATCAGCAGACCCCAAAAGGGACTGCCTGACAACCTGCTTTATGCTGTTCGCAGCCACAGAAAGAAATGCAGCCCAATACAGTAAAACAGACTTGCTCAGCATTTTTTGCCTGAGTTGATTAAAGGCACAGGTTCATACTCTAAACTTTTGTCTGGGCCATACTCCAACAGTTTGTTCAAGCTCTCCCTCCTACTCCCTATATACTCCTTTCTCTCTTAGTTTTGCTTATTTTTCCTAGAACCACAAGCATCAAACAAAACATTACTGAGCAAAGACCCTTCTACTCACAGGTGCCTTTTCCCCTGAGCAGTGATGAGTACCTGTTTCTGAGATGCAGATCCGTACTGGTATGGTTTCTAGACTCCATGTGAGCGCTCAACTATTTTCTTAATACCATTGCTTAAGGACAGTATTTATATCCCAACCTCTAATAAATCAGTCATTTTTCTTCTTGTTTGTAAGCAGGCTATTTCAACTAAATTTGGATTATTTATCATTTTTCTGCACCAGTACTTCTTACTTCAGGAAGAATCAGAAGAACAACCTTTGGTTTTTTAAATCCTTTTGGTTGAACACATTTCCCAAAGGTCAAGAGATTACAACTCAATATTTTACAACAGACTGTCTACCCAGTCTTCTTCCTTTAGCATCAATCAGGCAGCACAAAGCCAGCTAATTCCCTCCTGGTGGGCACTGAGCAGGAAGAGTCCAAAATGAGATATTCACATCCAGAATTCTTGTGCTTACAAGAAAGGAAGGCAGTGCTGGACATAAGGCAACATCGAGGACAATACACATGTAACGCCTTAGGTGCTCCATACTCTAGTAGAAGTACAACTTAAAATTATTCATGGGTTTGATTAGAGAGTAAAATGAATTGCTCTTGGCTTCTTTCTTCAAGGACTATGTATAAAGGATGTAGTTCCAAATTTGTTCCTAACTAAGAGCTTCCACTGAATTCTTCTGTATTTTCTCAGGTCTATAAACTAGTCAAAACAGGCAGTGATACTGTCATAGCTGTCTTCATCTTAAAATGCACTGCAATACCATTAGCTGTAATACCAATGCAGAAAGGCATTAGCTGAAATACAAGCAGGAAGAAACAGCAAGTGTTCAAAGATCACTGACCTGAATTAGTGTCACTTATGGTGTTAAAAAGAAAGCAGATTACAAGGAATAGGCAGCTGTACTTCCCCCTCTTGATGTTGATAGGAACCATTTATCTGAAGTCATGAAGAAAAATCACTTGCCATTCATAATAGAGTATGGGGGTTTTTTTGTTTGCATAACCATGCTAAAATTCATAAATTTTGTCATAAAAGACAGAGGTATAGCCTTCCTGGACTGAGACTGTAGAAGGTGTCATTTGAAGAGCCATAAAGTAACTATAAACAATGAGATTACAGTTCAGAGCAGTACACACTGCTTGCTGCCACTTCAACCAGGCTGATCTATTATTGCACCAGATACAGAGAGCGCAGATATCTCACCGTGGTGAAAAAGGCTATGAAACAATTAAACTGTAACAGAAAATAACACTTCCCCTAGCTGAAGGCACTCCTCCCATGGTCTGCCTCCATTCAATAAAAAGGCTTGGCTAGTCATGTTGCATAAGATAACTGATTCCAGAAGGCTCAGTTTTACAAACGCTAGATTAGGACATTTTCTCTCCATATAATTATAGTTCTAGTTGATTGAGCTTCAACTTTAATGAATTTTGCCTAACGAATGCAATGTTTATTCTTCTAAATAAAACAGAACATCCATCATGAGCCAATGGAAAGAATTTGGCAGTGAAATAGATGAACTATTAAGAAAATTGTGCATACGCTTATTAAGCAACAGTATTATTCTAAAGGATTGCAAAATAGTAATTCAGATTAGCATTTAGGTAGACTTCAGTTCTCCTGAGATAAACCAAAGAATTCCTTCACTTGATAGCACATGAATCTACCACTTGAAATATCTAGCAAATCATATGACTAAGTGTGAAACCTCAGGCCTCGAAAAGAAAAATGGTCATCCTACGTAGGATTCTTTCAGTATTCCAAAGCACTAGATGAACTGGTTTATTTGTACCATTTGAAAGTCTCACAGGAGACTATCAAAGTACAAGGGAGACAGATCATTGTCATGTGCTCCATGACAAAAGGTGTATGAAGAAAACAAATAGTCTATTTTCATTATGCCATAAGTGTAGAGATTTAGAAAGTCTGATACCAGCTACAGGGTTGCTTAGTGTATTTACTATGTGGAAGCAAAGGAGGCTATGAGCAGTGAGATGCAAAAGAAAATACGCGAATAGGCACAGATCAATTATTGACAGAGAGGACTGAAGATGTGAGCCACATAAAAGTTAAATAAGGTACAAAATGACATACTAAAACTGCACAAGCAAGTCATGTACATTGAGTTGAAAGGTAGTAATCAAAAAGGTGCTTTACAGGAACTTTGATTATTTGACATGACACCTATACCTACTCCTTACTTCAACATGTACACACTACACACAAATCTCATTACTTCTGAAAAACACTTCCATGGGGGCTTTCATTAGCCCAAATTAAGGGCAGAGCAGATGTACTGAGTCTGCAGAGGACTGAGCTAGGTTTCTTCACATCAGCCTGTACAGTGATGTGGTTTGGATGTGTGACTAAACCAGTCTTGATAACACACAAGAATTTTGACTACCGCTAAGCAGCGCTTGCAAAGGATCAAAGCTTTCTCTTCCCGTCCCCTGTCCTGTACCCCCACAGTGAAAAACCTGGGCGTATGCAAGAGGCTCCAGTGAGAATTTCCCTTCTTACCCTTCTACCTCTGTCCTCTAACATTTTTGTGTCACAAGTGTGTTGTCATCTTACAAGACACTTGGCATCTACTCAAGAGACCATCTAGAGGAGCAACAAACCTGAAAGAAATCCAGCCTATTCAAATGGATGTTTCATTACCAAAACGCACACTGCTGCTACAAAGTCAAGGAAACCAGTCTAGGTGCAAAATTACGGTGAGGCCAATTGTCTTCCACACAGAGCCATATAAATAGGCCTAAGAGGTGCATGTAAACATTCTTACATTTCTACCTTATGCAGTGACTGAGAAGGTTACTTCACGCAGTAATCTAATAAAGGCTACTATTCCTGTTTACAAGGACAGCCTGTGGACACCACCAGCAGCTATGTTTTGAAGAAAGCTTAAGGGAATTGGCACAATTGTTTAAGGAAGAACAAGCAGTTGGATACAGTAAAAACACTTGGGCTGTTACTGAAGACAACTGCCTCTACATCACACAAACAGCAACTACCTTTGTCTCAAAACATCCCTGCTCCGGCAATAAATTATTTTACATCACAGAAAGCTAACTTATATTTCTAAGCATTAGAAAGCTAGAATCTATAGTTAGTTATGTGTAAAGACTAGAGACCTAGATGTAAGGAAATGGCTTTCACTCTTAGAACAGTAGGGCCAGTGGGATGATCGTAGTGATTGACAGAACCGTAAGATACAAACATACCTCATCTGCCACAAATAGCATTGGTCTCAACCACTCATAGCCAGTTCTTGTTTTTTCCAGGGCCGTACAAACTAGAAACAGAACCTATGTGGCATAGAACACAGTTGATTACTAGTGTAGTTACTTGAGGGTAGAGGGAGGAACAATTTGCACAACACATGTAAGAGGAATAAAGTCTCTAGGGATAATATAATTTAATTCCTAAGATAAATTTCCACTAAGACAAGTGACCTCAGCTTAAGAGTGGTCCAGCACTACTGACAGAACAATCCAACCACCGGGTGGTGTGCAAAAGCATAGAGCAGATCCTCCCTATTTCACTGCAGTGGTTCCAGAAATAGGAGAGGAGATGTAAAGCCTCCCCAAGGAGAAGTATATACTGCCACACTTTGAACGTGAAAAATTATTTTTCACATAGGCAGGTGTTTTAAAGCTTAGCAACAGAGTGAAAATCCTTCCTTGATAAACTCAGCCTGATATTAAATAAAGAGTTGTTGCAATCTTAAAGAAAATAAATATTCTTGTTATTGATGATCCTGTCTGCCCAGCTTCATAATGGTTGAAAAATGCAGACTGAGCAAGACTTCATTGATCTGAGGAAATTATACCAATATCTACTAAAAAGATCCAAAGAAATCAAGTTTTCAGATTGCAGAAACAGGATTTCTTGATGTGACAGACAATAACAGACACGGTAGAAACATGTAACATGAAAATTAAAAGCAAACAATTATCAACAGTTTTCTGTATCTCTAATGAGGTTCTCACAATAAAGCCGCCACTGCTGAAGCATACCACTGCAAAATATCTTAATGACTCACAAAGAACAAGATAACATTTAAGAAAATTAATTACACTTTTGAACAGGAGAGTTTAATTTCACTGAGAAAACAAGTGCCTCAAAATTAGTCAATGAAACCATACATTTCATACAAAACTGCAATGTATGATTTCAGCTCAGTCATAAAATACAATGAATAAGCCTTTAAGTATCCATGAAGAAACCAATTGCCTTTAACATTTTAGACTAATTAAGAAAGCCGAACAAGAAACTAAGCATGTTGATTGCTTAGTTCTGTTAAATTGCAGATAATGGGTAAGATGAAAAGGAGGTCTTACTGTTTTGCACCAGACAATAAAGCACTTTAGCATATAAATAACATTACATAACCAATTGTAATGCTTTCCTTAATTTCATAACTGAGGAAGTAGCCAGAGTGAAGCACTGAAGTGTCTGCTTGTCTTTGAATCTATTAAAAACTGGACCTGCTGCTAGATATTATTAATCAACAAACTGCTGTTTAAGTAGCTGTGTTCTTAAGACCCAGATTTTAAAACTTTATCTAAGAATCTATACTACAGTAAATATTCCTGTTCTCTGCTCATCACTTGATTGCTTTACTTTACTCTAACTAAATTTTATATGGCACTGCAAATTAATTTAAAATTCATGCAAGTAAGACTTGAATGCAGTTTCTGTAGTAAAAAGCCTGAATGTCCCCAAAACTAAATATGAAAAGGACTTATGATTAATATCAGACCATTTCTATTTTCTACATTTCTATCCAATTTTCTCCATATTCTTTGTTATTTTATTTTTTAGCACAAACTGAATTACTGTAGACAGGAGAAGGACTATGTGCAGACCATAATGCAGATTAATGCTAGAACTATGATCTGAGCTAGTGGAAGGTAAAGACGTAATGATAACTGAAAGGCCACAATGTTAGGACAAAGGTTAGGATGAATCTCGGAGCAGGTAAGGAAGGAGGGAGAGGATATGGTATTAAATTAAGTACAAAGCAGGGGAAAGAAGTTTATCAGAAGTGAAGCAAGAATAACACATGAGAAGTGAATGGTGATGGCAATCTGCTACACACATGCAGCAGTCAATCAAAACTAACCAAAAATACAGACCTGAATCAAGTCCATTTTAAGTAAACAGGAAGTGGAAGACTGAAGGGAAAAGTACCGGTGAATGATGGCTCAGAAATATGCAGTGCCTGAACACACTGGCAGCAGTCAGTTAAACTCCGCAGGAAACAAAGCAAGATTAGTATTTGACAACAAATAAGAGAACAAAACGTTATCTGGACTTGAGTATAATTGTGTGACCTAACGTATGAAGCAAGTTAAGTACTGATCTTCCAAGACAAGATGCAATCTTACAGATAAGAGTAAGCTAAGCTATTTTGTGAGCTAGGCATTAGGAAAAGCATCATAAAAATAAAAAAAACCCACCCAAGAGCCATCACGCCACAAAAACTTTTCTATCTTTAGATAAAAGCTTGGGTTATTTCCACACACTTTGGTCCAACTCACATTCTAAATTTTCTTTTGGACAGCTGAAGAGGAGTTTATTTCAGTGTGGTACTCACAGAACTTCACCAGAATGGTGCAAAACTTGAGTGTACACTATCAGTGTACAAGGCAGTATTTCTGAATTACAGCTGCCTTGCACATCTGGCTTCAGATCACAGCAAAGCATACTCCCATCTGCCTCCCTCTCTACATGTACTAATGTAGTTGTTCTCCCAACATATATAGTTTTAGAGCTCAATATGCCTATTCTTACTTAGCTGTCATGCCTGTTTACTTAGTATTTTAACACAGTCCAAAACAGACTGCATAGCCTTAATTTGATTTCCTTATTACATGCTCCACTCTTAATTCCAAATGATAGGAAACAAGTTAAAATTCATGAACAGAATTTCCACAACTTAAATAAGTCCCAAATCAAAGCAAATGTTACATTCAAAGATTTCCAATGGGATAACATTTTTTTTTTATTTCTTTAGAGCAAACCATCTGGTTCCTAAGAGAAGAGCAGGAGAGGATGCTATTAGAAAGAATCAAAAGTATCAGTCTGAGCCTTAGCCCTGAACTCTAGTAGGACTTAATTTCTTCATTATCATTTGATGCAGATGTTTACCTCACTATTTTACAACACAGGTTACAGAAATGAGGTGTCTTTCTCCGATTCCACCTTGCATTTGTCATATCTTTTTGTTGTTGTTGTTACAGCAGAACTTTCAATCTTTTAAGTAATAAGATTTAACATAATTGGTTCAAAAACACATCAAACAGCCACTGAGAACAACTGATCTAAATGTGTTGTATATGAGCTAATACAAACTGGATGAGAAGAATTCAGTGGGAATACTGTATAATTAAAAAGACGACAACAGTTGTCCATGGTGAACGTTCCTGATTTGCATGGGCACACTTGTGACATACCAATGACACTCAAGAAAGATTCTTAGCTAAGCGGTTGTTTTTATCTGTGGCACCAGTACTGTAAAATAGTTAAGAGAGAACACAGAGCCAGACTGTATCCTGTCTGCACACATTTGCAAGTTTTAGAGAACAAGCATAATCTGAATAAGTGTGACAGTGAGGCAAAACAGTGTTACCAAGCCACTATTTGCCCAATTGGCAGCATCAATCAGAAGACAGCTTTAAATTAGATGAACTGAGGAAAAGCCACAAATTGGTCAAGAGAAGTCTGATTTTTGGATCAATCTGGAGGTCTTTTTAAGAAGTGAAGTTGTATATGGACATACACAGAAGGGATGTAAGAACAAATTTTAACTAAAGCTCTTAATAAAACTAACCTGCCATAGGATAAGAAAAAATTCTCATGCTGATAAATAATTGTTTGAAAGATAGGAAATGGGGTAAGTGTAAACAACCAACTATCACTGTAAGATGAAACCACCAGTGGAATCCTACAGAAATTAATATTTGGGCAAATGCCTATTTATGAAATAATTTGAAAATATTTATAAATATTTATAAATAAATATAATTGGATACAGTGCATTAGGACTTTGAAAAGAAATGCTACTGCGGAAAAGCTACCCTGTAGTATTTTTCTGGACTCCATAAGGAGCCCAAAAGATATAAAACACAATTACCAGGAAAGGAACAGTGAACAAAACAGAAAACAGAATAAAGACTTAGTCTTTCACTTAAAAACAAACAGGAAAAAAAAGACCTTTAAAAGATATAAAGGAAGGAGATAACGTATCAGGTATGAAAAAAAAACACCTAAGAGAAATGAGCTACCTCTCCATACAAAACAGACACACAACTGAAGGCATATGCAGTTCTATAAACTCAGGAATGGCAAGGAAAAGATGAATAAAATTATTATACCAAAACTAGTCACTTAGAATAGTGAACAGACTTAAAAATAAAAAGTTTCCCACACAATATCAAATCAAACTATGGAACCACTCATAAGGGGATGTGCTGAGTGTTCCTTAAGTTTGCCCAGACTCGAAAGCAGTTTACACACAATCAAGAAAAAACAAACCAAAAGTTATTAAACAAAAGTTGCTGTCTCTGATCACAGAAGCACTAACACTGCACAAACTTCCACAAGGCTCTAGAGCACTCAGAGATGAGCTCACTCTAAGCTTTTTCTGCTCTTACATTTCCTCCCTAGGTACCTACTGTAAACAATTTTTGAAGTATGAGTAATGATCATGTTTGATCTTTCATCCGACCTGAAGGAACTTTTCTTGCGATATCAGAACACAGTTCTAACTCCTAACAAAGCCAGTAACTCAAAGAGTTACGCTCTTTCTCAAACTTTTATCGTTCCAAAATTTGTGTTACTGGACAAAAATATACAAATTCAATGTGTGTATAATATCCAACACTGTCTTATTGCAGTCACTCATTACTAAGTTTGCAGAGGACACAGATGCGTGGGCCTGTCCTATGGCCAGCTCCATTTACTTTAAAACTGAATAGAGATTAGGCTGACATTTGCATCACAAAACCACTTCTCTTTACTAGTTAGCATGAATGGATTTTCTTTCCCCTTTCATCTACCACAGAAAAACACAATGATGGGTAGATTACTTGTGGAGGTACAATTAAAAGACAAGAACTACTGCTCACTAAGCAGGGTTTTTTTAGCGTAACATATAGTCAAGAACATTTTTGTTTACATCTATACCTCATGGGGGTTTTTTCTACTCATTTATCCTCCATATGGACTCAGAGACTGAAATCATGAACAGAAAACGGATGTTGAGTAGAATATAAAAATAAAAGTGTTTCCCACCTTTATCAGGATTTTATAGTTACACGACACTAGAAACTTTCAGTCATATATTCAGGTCATCCTTCAGTCTTTACTTTAGGGTGTATCATCTAATTTCTTCCCAGTAACAGTGTTTGTCTCCATTCTGTTTATAAATTTTTGCAGGTATTTTGCCAGCTTGAAAAAAACCACCCAAACAGAAAATACAAAAGGCCACACAACCATGACACTCAATTATGTGAACTTCAGCAGTAAATTACAACTAACCAGGTGACAGCAGATGACATTGTCAGAGCAACTCAGGCAACCCAATAACTGCTACAAGGGCAGCTAAAAATATCCACCAAAGAAATTAATATTTACAAGTTTAAAATGAGGGTAAAAAAAATGTTACAGCATTTTCTTGTAGTGCTTACAAGAAATACTCCACCTTTCCTTTTCAGGACCACAAACTGAATCAAGAAATCACATTTCTCTCCCAAGCTATACTGTGCTTGTCAATGATATCAGAAAAACAGACTCCTGTGCCTGACTCAGCTTCTTCTTGCAATAGGCTCACATCCTTGTGGTCTGACAAATGCATTTTCTTAAGGGGGCTTGGGAGCGCCGCTGCTCCGGCTCTCGGGCACAGCAGAGAAATGCACTGTCAGATCTCCATTGCTTAGCAACACGAAGATCTGCAGCAGGAGCTTCCTACACTGCGGCAGTGGGCAGGCGGCAGCTGGCTCAGCAACTTTCCCCCATGTCACAAGGGTTTGTCAGTGGCACGGGCAGCAAAAGGCTGAGACCGGCTGTGCACAGGTCGGGCGGCAGGACACGCTCAATGAGACGGCAGGAACAAAGTAGCCCCTGGCAAGTTAAAAAATATTCAGCACCACTAGGTGCCCCAATTAAATCCTTGAGTAGTTCCCTTGGACACATCGTGCTCTTTAATGACATTGAAGGTGTCAGATAAAAATCCCTCATAAAGAAGGGACCAGTTTCCTTTGGGCAAGTTTTAGGGAAGAGATAAGGCACTGCAGTGCAGCCTTGAGGCTCTACCAGGTAACACAAATGCAACCTCAATGTGACCTGATTGATAATTTCCTCTTCCTCCTCCACTCCCAGAAGACAAGATCCCAAGACAGAGCCGGAAGACATCTCAGATTAAACTGTTTGAGTGGTAGGTGAGAAGTGAGGACAGGAGAGACATGAAATCACAACTGATGCATGAGACAGTTCTAGTGTGACAAAATATGAAATAATGATTTTATTAAATCTTTGTGCACAAGAATGGGCATATCTGTATGCAAGAGTATAATTAAAGCTTCATAGCATTATTAAGATTTTTTTACACGCTTCAAAACATATCTAGACATTTAACTGTCTGTGGATATACACATTATCAAACTGCCTTCATCTCTAGACAGAATATATCCAAATGCCAGGTTTAGAAATGCACTATGGGAAATTTTCAAACTTACAAGAGTTGTATCAGTACTTTGCCATGTACTTATAATCTGAAAAAACATGCACTTCACTTTAGATAGTTAAAACTGCCGAAAAAAAACAAAAACCAACACCAAAGCAACAAAAAGCCATACCACAAACTTCAGAACTCTCATTTCAGAAATCATCAGGAAAAGATGACAGCCCATGATTTCTAGTTTGGGTGAGAACAATGTTCCAAGTCGTCCAAGAATTGTGACTATTTTCTCTATCTTCTTCCTTAAAATCATTCAGGTTCTCAAATATTGTTTTAGAAATATAAAGATTGAAGACTGATACAAAGTAAGTAGTAGAAACCACTCAATTTAACTCACAATAAAGTATCCTTACAGCTTATGGTACGGTAATTAGTTCATAAGATACTGAAGGAAAAAATACCACAAACATATGTCTCTGAAAGCATATCTGGACTCAGTAATTTTAACTGTGTTTTCGTAAGATGTTCATCTATGTGTCATCAAGAAAGTGCAGGGACAAATCACATTCAAACAGCATGTTTCAGATGCTTACTCTCATCCTCAGAAGCAAATGCAATCAGACTGCAAGACAGCAAGGGAATTCGACAGTACCATCAACTACTCTGGTTTTCACAAAGCTCAGAAAACCTTCTAAAGCAAGCTCAGAGTTAACCATCCTTGCTCATTATCTTAGATGCATCATTTTCCATCAGCCTCTTCACTTCATCCTTTGTGTTCTAATGAGAACTTGACCCGGATCCCACACACCTCTGCAATAACGCCCTGCGGCTGCCATCAAATGATTCCAGCAATTTAAGCAGTCAAACAAAAAAGGCTAATTTTTTTTTTTTTAAGCTTAGCTGCTACAACCTTCAGAAGAGCTGCAAATAAAAATTTAAATTGGAAAGAAAATTTACACCTCTCGACTGTACCTTCTCTTTGACTTTCTTATTTCATCTTATGTGGCAGGAATAAATACAGCTTGAGAATGCTAGTCTTTTCAAAAACAGGAAAGTTATCACCCTGTTTCACCAACAGACAACCTATAAAGGTTTGTTTCATATGTCATCTAAATGTAAATATGTTTAAAAGCTCACCAATTCCAAATCATACTTTCCCAAAGCAGCACCATACTACTGATGTTGTGACCCAGCGACTGAAGAGCTACTCTTCAAGATTATAATTACTGACTGCACTGTTTGACAGACAAGTATTTTTAGCAGGCTCTCTTTGACAATTTACAGTCAGACATCTCAAAAAGACTGGCAGACTTTCTAGCTGCAGGCCAATCAAAGCAACCCTAGCAGGTTTTGTTATAAAAGTCAAGTTATTAATTGAGGAAGCCCATAAATGTTCTTGCTGACATGCTTCAGTGAGACACAGAGCATCTTGCTTCAAAGCTTATAAAGTTGATCCTTCCTTATATTTTAATTACTTAAAACTAAGATTTATAAGAGTAGAGCAGGCAACCTCCTCTCCCCTTTCTGACACCAGTCTGAATCCAGCTAGATTTTGTAATGTTAGAAACACTGGTGTTCCTCTTGGCAAAGGCACAGATATACCCTCCATCAGACAAAAGAAGAGTCCAATGGAGAAGACTAATGACTTACTTGCCTTCTAAACTGAATGATGTTTACATGACTTAAGAGTTACCAGTAAACCTGATTTCCCAAAGATTCATGCAAATGGTTGCAGTGTCAACCAGCGATACCATCTCCTCACAGAATCTCACAGACATGCTGGGAATTGAAATGGAAGTACAACAGACTGTAATAATAGCAGAAAATAGTTCGGTTCACATCATCTTAGAGGTGAAGGATAGAAACAGGTTTTGCTAAGCATCTCTTTACTAAAACTAGCACGAGATTTCAAAAAGAATTATGTGATCCTTCTCTAAAGGCAAATACTGTTGGGAATGGTGACATTTGGGGTAACAGAGACTGGTAAAGAATTAGGAATAACAATACAGTCTAGTACAAGTCCTTAGTACCCAGGACAACTTCCACACACTCCCCCCATCAACCACTCACCAAATGAACAATAGCTGATTCTGTTCTATACTTCATATATATACTGAAGATTATGTATTTAAGAAAAGTTTTCCATATAAAACAGCCTTGAGCAATCGTGACTTGTCTAAAAATTAAATGGCACAAAATAGCATCTGGATTTTAAAAGAACAGACATCGAGGGAATCAGCTGCCAGAGTTAAATGGAACAAGAGGAGCAGAAACTTTAATGTGGACAAAGTCTGCAATTTCTTTCAGAAAACAAAGTCAAAACTTAAAAAAAACCAGCATTCCAAAGAAGAAGCATTCCAAGAAGAAAAACAGAAATCCTCCAGATTCAACAAGAGACATGTTAGAAGTATGCAGGGAAGAATGTAAAGAAAAAACTACAGTGAAATTAGACTTCAGAACTGCTTCAAAATTCTTTGTCAGTCACATTAAGAACAAAACATTATAAAAATGTGTTCCTCCTATATGAAGAAAGAACCTTACTTCATAGAGTTTGGGTTACAAACCAAGCCTAATCTAAAATTACACATGGCAAATTAAGCAACAGAATTGCATGTAAATTCAACAGCAAATATTACATGATCATACGAGTGAACATTAAAGACTTTTCTCTGTCAGACTCCACTTCATCCGCTGGAAAAAACATAAAGGAAAACTATGAATTAGACATAACACAAAACCAAATCACAGTAAGTTTCTTCTAGTAGAAAGTAAAGCAGTGTCAATGTACAAGGTAAAAACCGGAAACTATCTAAGAATACTAAAAAACACTCTCCTGGCACCTAAGAAAAGTCCTTTTGTCTGTCATGGCAGAAGCCTCTTCCTCCAGTCTTTCACACTCTCTTTGCAGTACCAGGTGCATCTTGGACGACTTCCATTTCACTCATGAAACTCCTCATCCAGTCCAGATGTTTTTAATCCTGTGTGTACTAACTTGGTTCATGTTCCCTCCCCGACAACTCCCCCTTACCCAACCATTTTCTTCATACAAGAATACAACAAAGTAAAACAACATCAGAACAGTATCAGCTTCCAAACCTTATGGAATTGTTAAATAGAAGGTTCAGCAAAGACCAGCAGACATCAATGCCAGGCTCTAACATCTGCAGTAAAGGCAAACAGTCCTTACTCCAGATTGGTCTAATACAGCAACTGAAATTATTATCTTATGGATTTAAATACACTTCCAAGGATGAAGGGAGTTTCTTTGTAGGAGTTTTTGTTTGTTTCTGTTTTATTAGTTTAGGATTTTCGTAAGTATTGCAGAAAATTTAACTCAGATGGCTCTCCTTCCATTGTTGAGAGCAGGGGAAAGGAGCAGTGTGCCTACATAAAGTTCTCCTCCCTTCTCCGCATCTATTGCTTATTTAAGGTTGAAATTCATCATGCAAATAAATTTGACAAAAAACTGTTTGAATATATAGAAAATAACTTGTTTATTTTGTAAGATATAAGAACGGCTTCAAGATGAAATTTAAGGAGATCAGGGGAAGGGACAGAGAAAAGAATAATTTAAAAAACCCTTTAAGTATTACAAATACTTCTGAAATGTCCTTTGACACTTCTTTTACAATAGAGTTACTCTGGGACCTTACTCTTTTCCCACATATGAAAACAAAAAGCTAACCAAATCTTAATGTGTCCAAGCATTTTACTCTGGATTCAGGCACAATGCACAAAAAAATGAGACAATTACAGAATTCTAATCCATATTTCTATCATCTACAAGAAACAAATTCAATGTATAAAGCAAGATAAATAATATAAATATCAACTACAACGAGAACCAACCTCACACCAAGTCACTAGCCAATTGCCTTACAATATAAGCAAAAAAAAACAAACAAACAAACAAACAAAAAAAAAAAAAAAACAAAAAAAAACAAACTTGATTTCAAGGAAATATTTATAAACAGTACTAACATAATTAAGGTATAGACAGTATATTTACACTCACTCTTGATGTAAAAAGGGGTTATAATTAATCTGTATCTTCCCCAAATACAAGAGTCGATGAACACAGGATGAAACCCTGAAAAGAATTCAGAAAGTTCTTCCAAGAGCAGCTCTCCTTTGTGTGTTTGAGAATAAATACACAAGCCTCCTAGCTCAGCCATCTCAGGTGCTGTGCATTCTGGACCAATCCAGACTTAACCTTAATTATTAACATCAAGGTTATGTGTTTTGATACACCAGATGATGAAAGTAAGGGGCCTCCAGGGCTCAGTTCTCAACAGTTACAGTCATGTAACTATGTTGTGCATTATCTTCTTTTTATCAATCAGTCCTACAGAACTGGGGTCAAAAAATTGATTCTTTCCTGGTTTGAGTACCAGTAAAACAGTCAATTTTTCCAACCACTATTCTACCTAGTCTGCCTCAGTACATTTACACCAAAAAAAAACAAGTATTGCTGCAGAACACTGATATTTTAAGGAAGAAAAACAATCTAGTCTGATCACATGTAAGCAGCACAAGACTATTCAGTTTCTTGATCTTTACCTTCCTCACATTTTATACTATTCTAAATGTCATTTTAACAGTTCTATTCACACTCCACTGCTCTAACATTCTCACTTCAGCCCTTGAATTTCTTCAAAACTTGCCCCTACCCTCGAACTTCTGTGTTTTGAATATAATTCTTTTCTTTCATTCCAATCTACAGGTCAGGATCCACAAGTCACACATACAAAGTAACAACCCTTTGACCTTATCCAGATCTTTTTTAAAACCTACTTTAAATTTTATCTTGGTACTTGCAGTTTTTCAGAATTTTACATGCACATTTTGCTTGTATCATCAGAAGTCTGCCCAGAGAAGTTGTGGATACTCCATTCCTGGAAGTGCTCAATGGCAGACTGGATGGGGCTCTGAGCACCGTGGTCTACAGAAAGGTGTCCCTGCCCATGGCAGAGAGGGGAGGACTAGATCATCTTTAAACTAAAAGATTCCCTCCAACTCAAACTGTTTTGATTCTCATGGAAATAAACACAAAGACCTAGTCAAGATGAGGGTTTGGGGGTTTTTATTAAAAAAACCCACTCCAAATATTAATTGCATTTCCAAAATATCGTAACTACATTAGAACTTCCATTTATATATGCATATACACACGAACTAACAGTGCACATAGACACAACTTACCTTTTGCAACAGTAAGAACATACTACTCCCAAAAATATAGGTTAGTAAAGTAATTCAATGAAATACCATTAAAATAATTCATATAATGCACTCAACAACACTTCAAAATATTTACATTAAAACAGAGTTTGGGAGCAAGCTTGTATAGACTTTCAAAGAGGACACACGAACAGAAATATTAAAAAAAAATTAAATTTACAAACAAAATAGAAAACATAGCCTACCAAATATGTTGGTGGAATGTCCTTTCCGGGCAATTGGTTTGAGCTCATTATGTCCCCATCCATATTGTCTGTAATTGTCCCAGGCATGCTTCATCATCTGAGAAATGGAAAAAAGAGGATTTGATTGCATTATAAAACTACCTTGTATGAATACAGTATTTTACTTCTTATATGACTTATATAACTCTTTATTTGAGACTTCATCTTTCACAGGCATCTCAGAATATTGATTAATTACTTTGCCACTGCTTCCTTCTTTTACAGAAATCAGATTTTACAGCATGAATAAATTTGGAAACAACTTCAAGTCTGTTTGATTTGAGCTACAGAGTCTAATGCTCTGCATTAGGTTGTTCTCTTGTTCTTTCTTTGCCTTTAATATATGCATAGACATTTAAGAATATAAGCATAGGGGTTACATTTAAGCCTAAGGAACTGCTGTAAAACACTCCCTAATGTCTTAAGATGCTGAGTTAAAGATATCTACCAATATCTGAAGCATATAAGGGATTTGTTTACACTGGTACATCCAAGTATGGCTAAACAATTTTGCAAAAGGCATAATAAATTTCTTATTAGCAACGCCTACTTGACAAAGATATAGTCATACAGCCTCTACCAAAAGAAATGCCAAAAGTTTGCTCTTTAGAAAACATAATGAACAAAGCAGTATAACATTATTAGTATTTGCTACACAAAACCTTGAACTTTTTAATAGATGTTTCCACCATCTAGTAGGAAAATTACATTTAAAAAACCCAAAAGGTCTTGTTGATCCCCAAGTACTATTTGTGCACATCATCCACTAAGCAGTGCTTTTATTGATTTGCCAAAAATCTTCAAACTACTTGCTTCTTGGTATACAGCAGCCAGACAATTGCAAAGCAAATTCAGTTACAAAAAAAAGAAATATTATTAGTTACCTAAACAGTTGAAAGCAATGAGGAAGCTATATTTCAAAAGTCACTGCCCCAGTGACAGTTAGGAAATAACTCTGCTAGAAAAACAGCCACGTGTCTGTATCCATAAGATTATACATATACATTATATTTATTTTTTTATATCGCATTTTAAAATGGTATTAAAATTGTTAACAAGATCTCTAAGAAAATATTTAGTACTTAACACTACAATCTCCACAAGCTTGAGAAATGCTAAGAGGAGAAACTATGCAAATGTAACTAGTAGAACTATTCTAAGCATTAAAGAAACTGAGGCAAGGCAATCAGTTTTCATGATGGTTGCATGACTGTAGTTTTCTTATTTTAATCAATCAGAGAGTCACCATATTCACAGATACTGGGAGAGAACAAGGAGATGCTGGCTAAAAAAATGAGGTGCAGTCAGTTACCTTAACAGCACTACCTCACAGGTTACTCTTATGGAGTTCAAGATTTAATGGAAGTCAGCATCTAGTAATCTCAAATCCTTCAAACTGCATTTAACCTGTCTGCTGAGAAACGGAAACCTAAGTCCCTATCCCTCTACCACCATACCATCAAGAGATCCCTGTCCAAACTACACAGCTGTAATTCTTTTGAATGTAAACTCCCTCCAAATTTTCCATGGCTCAGTTAGCTCATACTTAGACATTGAATTTGAACCACAACAAAGGTATAGCATAGGCCCAGAAGATGGGAAGCACTCCTGTGTTAAACCAGCACCAACACATGCACAGCTTCCCCCTCAAGGTGCCAGAGATCCCACTCCTACTGCTTGTCATTCAAAGTCAGCTCATATGTTGCTTTTTGTATTTGCACTGAAAGATTTTGACACCTGAATAGGCAATAATAGTGTATAGTTTCTTTCAGTGTGATGAACTAGCAGTGCAAAAAAAAGGGGATGCAAATGTTATACTAGAAGAGGAGAGAAAAGCCATTCCATTATCATTCACAAATTCCCTAGTGTTTACAAAGCACTCATCAAACAGACCAATTCAGAGAGCCTCAAGATAACAAGGGTGAAGTGATTCTCTCTTGACAGGTAAGAAAAGTGCAGCATGACAAATGCAATAAAAGCCTGATCACAGTCAGTAAGTATCGAAGTTCCTCGAAGAGTCTTGCTAATGTTATCCAGAACAAATGTACAAATTTCTATATAAAACTGTTAATTACCTTTAGATCATAAAATCAAGAGTCTCAGCATCATTCAGGTGAAAAGGGACCTCAGGATGTCTGTCTCCTGGTTAAACCATCTGCTCAAAGCAGGATTAGTTGTGGGATCAAACTGGGCGACTTGAGGCTTTATCCAGTCAGGGTAGAGTTAAGGACAGTCGGGATGGGACATTCAAGGCGTCTGGGAAAGGTCCTGCTCTAACTCGCAGCTTGCCAGACCACCTTTAAGTCCTAAAAACTCTACTTGGGAAAACACAGACCTATTGGTTTAGAGGATGAAACTAAAGACTGACTGACCAGTGTGGCTGAAAAGAGATGGACCACTAAAAAACAAGGTGAATGTGACATGGCAGATCTAATCAACTGGTTTGCACATAAGAGAAACTAGACTTCTGAGATATTTAGATGGCTCAAATATTTCATTAAGGAGAATCAAACAATCATTGACATTTTAGCTTTGTAAAAATCTCAAAGTGTAGGCAAATAACAGTTAAGTCCAAGAGAAGAACTTGTTTCCTCATGGTAGAATGTTAATTATGGAATATTTCACTGTCCTAATATGCTGTGCTTCTGGGAGGGAGGTACAGATTTTGTTACAGAGTATTTACTTCTGAAGAAACCCAAAAAGAGTACGGAAATTGCAAAGGGCTAAAACAGAATACATCACAACATAAGAAGTTTCTATATCCATAATTTATCCTAAGATAAAATTCTATTAAGATAGAAACTGTAAAGGAGTGCATTTCCCTAAATGAGTAACTTAATGCAGAAGTAACTTAAGCATACACTACTGACACCTGAAACTGTTGAACACAAGAGATTAAGACACAGTTGAGTGCATCATCTAAGGTTGAGATAGGAAATCATATTTTTAGGAGACTAAGCTACTTTCATAACCACAAACACATCTGGGGGAGGCAGGGAGGACAGGACAATCAGTGTACTAAGAATATGGTGTTATAAGTCCTTGAGAATCCTTTCATTTTACTACAGTAAGTAGTCAAGCGACTTTTTTCCAGATGAACACCAAGCATTACAGTGGCACACAGCTCACTGCTTTTCTCTACCACAAAGCAAGCAGGCCTCATGATATGATAGCATATTACTATACATGCAAGTGAGAAACCCCACAGCTCTTGTATTCAGCATCAAATTTTGTAAGGTTGATATGCCAAGAGATCTTATAACAACATGGAGATTTCTGTTACTGCCAGACCATGTAGCATATTCTACTATAGTTGGAACATCTATACTATTGGGAACAGTAGTTCACACAGAAGCTTTGGAGAGACACTAGAAGACAGATGCCAGCCAGCTAAAAATTTAACAGAGATGGTATCTTGGTTCAGGAAGTACAAGCAAGAGGAACTCCTAATCAGAAAAACAAAATTATCTCTATAGTTACACTAGATAGCATTTGCATAATCAAAGTTGGAAATGAAGAGTAGCTCCAAGAAGAGACAGGTTCTTCTTAAATCAAAACCTTATCTTTAAGAGGAGAGGAAATTCTGACACTGACTGGAACATCAGTACTACATACAACAGGAAGAAGGTAAAACTACTTGCAAAAGCCACACCCAACCCTTGATGTACTCACAAGACAGACCCTTTAAGCTCAGCAGAGTGAAAATAAGGATGAATCAATAATGGTGAAAAAGGCAAGACACAGATTGCCACAGTTGAAATTTCCATACCTGATAGCAGTTTGTCACAGTAAGTGCTTGGAGCCTGATGTCACAAAGATCTTACACTCTTTCCACCAGAGAAGTGGTTTTAGCAGTAGAATTTTACAGACACTCTTAATGCCACATTTTGCTTTTGAAGGCAAAATCATTCATAGGGGATAAGTCCTGTTGCATACTATATTGGATAAGTTTATTATGGCATGCACCAGAAACAACAACCGGCAAGATGCTGCTGCACATGCAACTTGATAATTCTACAAAAAGACTAATTTGGACTCTGCTGCAAGAGAGCCAGAATGGCAAGAAGCTGGACACACAAAGTGAAAATGCTTTTGTAGGTACACCCTTATCTAATTGGTTTTACTGACTTTAGAGTACATTCATGGGATCTGATTCTCTCCAGTCACTCGGAAATGAGGTTCTTATAAACAAAGAGTGGTAATGACATCTTTTTACAAATTTGTAACAGTAAAAGGAGGTTACAGTGATTGAATAGATTTGTAAGGAAGTTCTATCACTCCAGTGACATTAATTCAAACTAAGGATTGGTTCCAAAGCACTTTTCCAGTCCTCAAAAAAGGGCAGACAACAAGCAAAAAGAAAATAGGAGTCCTGACAAACAAGTCGAGGAAACCATTTCCTGGAAACCTACAATATTTACTGGTTCTTGCCATTCTACCTGGAACGTGTGTAACAGAGAGCAAACCGGTTTTGGTTTTAAAGGAATATATTCTGGTTAAGTGTATGATTTAAAGAGATTTATACAAACCACCTTCAAATTCCGTTTTAAAATTAACCAAGGATTTGCTAGAAAAAATTACTCCTCAACTGGCAGATTAAAAATTTATAACCATTTTCCTAAAGTCTGCAGAGAATATTTTTCAGAGGTTAATTTAAAGAATGATCTTTTCCTTGTATACTCAGATTTTTGATAAAACTTAGAAAACTCAGATTTTTTAATTCTTCTGGGAGCCCTACCTAATGAGAAATTATTTAGGCACCAGTTCATGCCTCTGCCATGCATTTCTGAACATTGTCACTGAAAAAGTCTGCTTGGAATATGTCCCTAACACACACAGCTGGATTTTCGTTTACTGTCAAATCCCGTAACAAATCCATTACTAAAACAAAACAGTTTATCAAATGGATTCAAAGTGGGAAGCTTATTCTCTTTTTCAGAGTTAAATACTTGAAGTCTTAGATATCTGATGAACTCAAGGGGAAAATACTCGAAACTGGTGAGAACTCAAACTGCAGATGTAAAGAGGCTAAATTTGGAGACCTAAAAGTTGTGAACCAACTGCTCAAATTTTTACAAGAAAGCCAAATGCTTTTTATTCAAGATGATGAACCGGGATTTTTGACCTTGTGTATCCTCATGGTTTCAATGGAAACTGGTATTCACACAATTGACTAGTTCTGTGGTGTTTAGAAATCTAGAATCTCTCAGATCACCTTTGTAAACAACCACAACTGCACATCAGCCAACAAAAAGCAGTTCCTTTCTTCCAGTCTTGTCTTTTCAGGCATCAATCTAATCACCTTCCCTGCACCTGCCAGTTTTACTGCATCCTTTTTGCAGCAGAGAGACAGAACTACATGAAGCATGCAAGATGCAGAGGCACCTGAGCTTCACAGGCTAGAGTAAAAACCTTGCCCATTCTGTTCTCCTTTTCTGAAATACTGAATATCTGCTCTTTGTCTGCTGTTGAGCACTACAGCGACACTTACAAGGAACTACTATAAACACATTTTCTCATTTTAGACTGGTAATAAGTCACCTCACACCTTTTCATACTAAGCATGAAGTTGTAATCTCTCCCTCTCCAGCCCCAATATGCATTATTTTACATTTAGCTATGAATAAAAGGGGAGATAATCATTCAGTCTCATACGGGTTTTTTGCAATTCTTCACACCGGCAGCAAAGTTACCGTAACACTCTTCATCCATTTTCAAACTCTAAATAATTTGTGTAATTTAGAGCATGGATCCCAAGCACAAGTCCTCTGTGGCCTCCAGCACCGTTTATCTGTACTCTCCATTTCCAGTCTTCTAACTATTTTCTCCAGGCAAACAGAGAAACTAGACTGCATCCCATGGCTGCTTAGTTCAACACCTGTTAGCAATGAACCTTGCCAAGCACTTTTTGAAAAATTATGTATCCAGCTGGATCTCCCTTATTCACATGTATTTTGATTCTTTCAGGGATCTTCTGTAGTTTTGTGCATCATGACATCAATAAATATATAGCAGGAAATCTTACATATCTGTATGCTCAGATATTCTATTCCCTATCCTGGTTTCTGTTACTCTGCAGTTCATTCAGCAGGCATAGGATTCTGCAGTTCTTTGATCTCCCCTTGAATCTTTCAAAAATTGATGCCTTGTTAGCCACTAATCCTCTAGTAACAAAGCAGAAAATAAGAATAGGTGCCAGCAATGCAATTCAGGTATCCAAATCTCAAAGCAAACTAATTAGCATGAACTCTTTGAAGTTTTGGGTATTTCAGTTTTGTGTGCAAATGGCCTGTTTCTTAATGGAACACATCATGAAACTCATCAACTACCAGCAGCTCACATTTTGTATCAGTGACATAATTGATATCAATAACTGAGAGGTAACACCATCAAGAAAACTGTATTTTAAGAATACACTGGCATACATTCTATGGAGTTGCTCTGGGAAACACAGATGGACTACATGAGACATGATGTAAAGATGACTAGGAAGCACATAGCAGGATGCTCTGGCTTTCCAATAGAAGTCTCCATAGCTGCAGAACACACATACTGTCACAGGTATAATAGATCCTGTATAATTTAAAATTGAGATATTTTCCTGCTAGCCATAGTTAGTAATTTTTGCTACCAGCATTTCTGTTGTACAGGAATAAATGGTACATAAAATACAAAATTCAAAAAGAAAAAAAAAATAGCAGCAAGGTCAGGGAGAGTTCTTAGAGCCTTTTGATTAACCCAGTTCTGAAGATAAGTAATTTACCTGGAGTTTGCTCATTTTTGTTTGGCTGATTATATCAGAGAAATGCAATATTTCTTTATTTCTTTGATTTTATTTTGCATTTATGAATATTAAATACTGCAAATGTGTTAATTCACTGTTGAAAGACAGGTTCTTCTCACAGTGGTCTGGGGAAAAAAAAGTATCTTTAATAATGAATCCCTTCTTGAATTTTTAACGTGCTTCCAGTAATGCACAAGTGCTGGAGAATTCTGTAATTGCTACAACCTGAATAAATTGATTCATTTTTAAAATACCCTCAAACAAAAACCTGTATTCTTCATAAGTAGAACATTTTAAGTTACCAACTAAGCAACTTATCCAGGATGTGCAGCTGAAATACTGCACACAAAACTCTGAGATTTATTTTCATCCTTCCGTTCCAGTAAAATAAATACACCAAGCTACAAACCCTCTCAGAGGCATAAATGAAAGATTTACAAATGTAAAATTAGTTCTTTATACAATCATCCAACAAGATGGGACAGAACTTTGAGCAGGGCCACTCCTAACATGTCTGTACTGGCCAAAGTGCTAATTCCAAAATATTAATTCTAATATATAAACAGAAATTTAGTTTACCAACTTGATGAAAAAGATTTTATCCTTAATTTTCAGATATCACTGATTCAGTCAAATTAAAAAAAGTGGAAACTCTGAAAGCCAACTTACCTGTTCTCATCATGTCAAACTACAATGGAGAATCCAGAGCACAGAGAATCCAAATAGCATGCAAACAAAACCACCTAATAAAAATGTGTGCGTACATATGTACAGATACAAAGGCTTTTATATGCACACACACATATAAAATGTGTGTATATATATATTATACAAACATTCACTCGCTGCAGTGTTATCTAAAATACTGAAAAAGCTAGATCATAACACTGATGTCCTTCAGTTTCACTGGGATCTAAGTCAGGAGCAGTGTGCTACAAAGCTCTTAATAGACATGGACTATCAAAAACTCATGTCATAACCAACTACAAGTCCAAGTATGTTTGATCAAGAAAATAGAGAGTATAAAGAGTCAGCAATAATTACTTGCTCTCAAATGGTTTTCGATGTTGAAAAACAGGTCCCCCAGTCAAAGAAAGCAGCCTGTTTGGCTAGATCTGAAACAGTAAATGAGAACAGCATTGGAAGTTGTATGAATAGTAACTATGAAAAGAGGAGTTTTTCAGAATTAAAAGATCTCTAGATGATTAAGCATTTCTTTCTTCTACATAGTTCTTTTCTCAATAAGCACTAAACAGAACTCAGGTAAAACTATACTATTTTTAACCTGATTTCTTAAACAAATAAGACTTACGCATTCTTGCTGTCTGTACATCTCTCATTTGACACATACATTTGCAGTATGCCTTTGAATTCATTCTCTAATTTTATACTTGATCTTAAAGAGCTGGAGGAACAAGATACTCTACTTTTGGTGTTGAGGGGAAAAAAAAGGATGAAAAAATACCCATGGTTGGTTAAGGCAGAGAGACACAATACCTTGACTGAGACAAAAGCAGTTATAATTCAACCCTTTATTCATTCAGAGAGGCAGCATTTAGCACACTGGTAGCTCTAAAGCAGACACAAAACACACTGCAATTCATGCAGTCAAACAGGAAGAGAAGAGGACATTCACAGCAACATGCGCATGATGAGCAGAGGGTGGTATAGGCAGATGTAGGTCAAAGATCCATTGGAAACCATTAATTTTGCTGCTTATAAATCAGCCTGTTACTTCTCAACACTATTAACAGCCTCTTGAGTATCATCCAGAGATCATGATGAAAACACATTTTAATCACTTTTCTTCTTTCTAGAAGTATTTCCAAAATTGACTCCACTAATACTAAATAAATAACTGCACACCTCCTCTTCTACGAGGAAATACAACTCTAATTTTAAAAGAGGATAAACAGAAAGTTTTGCTAAAGGAAGTTCACTGATAAAAGAATTCAAGTCAAGACACCCTCAGTTTCCCAGACAGGACCTTGTTCCTCAATTGTGCAAAACATCCAAACTCCACAGCAACTCATTCTGCAGGTTTCTGATGTAGCAAGTGAATTTCAAGTTGGACTTCAAAGACGACCTTGAAAGGTCTCTTCCAATGCAAACTATCCTAAGAGTCTATCATCCTTAACTGTGGCATCTATACTCCCTTTACGCCCATTTCACAATTTTTTCTTACGTGTCATTCTCCGCTTTTTCTTTTTATCAGAAAGCCGTGAGAAGCAGGAACAAAACCAAAATTTTGCTATGTTGAAAAACACAGCAAACAGCTTAATAGAAAGTAGTAAGATACTGCCTTGCTATCCCATCTCATTAAACATAGCAGCTTTTAAACACACTCCTGCACAAGCAAGGATGCTACAGCCAGCACCTTCAGTCACTTCGTAACTCCACCTTATCTGTGTGAACACCACAACTCCCTTGAAAGCAATTTAGAACAAGTATATCTATAGTCCAAACTGTCTAATTACATGACTGCATATGGCAACAAACACGGAACAAGTAGTAGAACAAAAGCTCCATAGAACTCAGATTTGCCAGTCTATCTTTAAAACCTACAACATTACTATTTCACTCTTAAGTTTACTATATGCTCTTGTGTAACATTCTGGAGAAGCTCTCTTCCAGCTGATAGGTTTAGTTAACAAACATCATCCTACCACAGACTGGAAGGGACCTTTGTAGGGTATCTGGTTCCAGCCTCCCTGCTCAAGCAGGGTAATCTGTAACAAGCTACCCAGGTCCATTTCCAGTCATCTTAGGAGTATTTCCAAGGAGGGAGAGCCCACAACCTCTATGGGCAACCAGCTCCAGTGCTTGGGTCACCCTAACAATAAGCAATAATGTCCAGTTGGACCCTCTTGCACTCAGGTTTATTCCCATTGCCTTTGTGCCTGTCACTGGGAACCACTGAGAAGAGCCTGGCTCCCTGCACCGCTCCCGCAGCTATTTCATGCACTGGTAAGATTCCCTCAATTGTCCAGCACAAACAGCCCCATCTGTTTCATCCTTTGGTCAGATTAGATGCTCCAGCCCCTTACGCATCTTTGTGGTACCTCACCCTCTCCAACATGCTCATGTCTCTCTTATACTGAGAAGTTCAAAACTGGACACATGATGCCATGTGTGGCCTCAACAGTGCTGAGTAGAGAGGAAGGATCTCCTGTATGGGATTAGTATTAACATTGGGTGAAATACATTGTTTTAACAAGTATCCCAAATGAATGCTGGTAGTAAGATAATACTATGACATATTATGCTGAAAGTAAAGAAAATCTGAACCCTGTGCAGAGTGAAAAAATTACAAAATTTTCCTTATTTGACTGGGTAATATTTAATTTCTAAAGGAAATAAAACTCACAGACCACAGAACACTATGTAATGGTTACATTTAAACTCCAGGGGAAAAAAATAATATTCTGAACATAATTTAAAGGACATAATAATGGAAATGAAGTGCTAAAAATTCCAAGTGTTCAAGCAATTTGTATTTAACTTGGAAAGGAAGCCAGTGACTTCCAAAAGATGAGTTTTGTTCTTAATTTCTCTACATTAAGCACAATAATAAGACACATCTTAAAATCTTTCTGTAAAATTATATAAGTTACTTCTACCATCCTAAAAAAGTTTTTTACTTCCAACATTTTTAATATGGTATAAAAAACCACTAAAATATTAATAGAAAGCTAAAGTGTAGCAGCAAGAATCTGAAAAAATTTCAGATGTATTTGTTCTTAAAATATCAGTTAATTAAACACCCAGCATTTTTTTTAAAGCCAACACAGCAAGCTAATATACTGGAGAAGTGCTAGAAAGCATGTATGGTTAGCAGGTGGAAAAACTTCACTTCTGGAAGTTCTAATTGTGCATCTAAAGTAATCAGCCAATTCATAAACACTCCGTATTGAAATAACTGAATTAAAAGAAAAAGAATATAGACAAATTACACAATTCTGTAAATTAGTTATTGAGAATTCAATGTAACACTAAATAAAATGATCAGAAGCAAAAGACACAGAAAAAGAAAACCAAGATGATGCAGACTCTACTCCCAGTTTACTTCATGACCTTAAGAAGGGTCCCCTCTCTGTGCTCAGCAAACATTCCTATTATATAAAGCTTTCAAATGTTTTACAAAGCTCTCTCAAGAGCATTACAGAATGTTTTTTACTTTTATACTCATTTCAAAATACAAAAATCAAAATATGCCTTTTTTAAATATTTAAGTACTGTCAAACCACTTTTTATACAGTGAACTGTTTAGAAAAAGACCTCATCAAGTTGCTGTTTGGAAAGAAAAACTGATAATAAACTTTCTGTAAAAATAACAGAAATTTGAAAATTTTCCAGTCTTTAATTGTAAAGACCCAGATTGTCCCCTTTTCCACATTTTTTTCACCATTTGGTAAGAGGTGAAATAGTCTGGATAATATCATTAATTTTGTGAATTTAAACAGTCTAAAGCTGTTCTTGGGGAGTGAAGTTCCCCAAACATGCACGAGGACACTTCAAAACAAACCAAGGCAAAGATCTAATGCCTTCTCTGGACCCTCTGGAATTCTGATATGCAGCCTTCAAAGAGCTAGGAGCTTCCCTGTGCCATTTTTCCGGCCACAGTCCAAGCAACCATAACATCTCGCATTTCACAAATGCTGTATGTGCTACTTGGAGACCTGAGTTAGAGATACTGTCTCCTGGAACTCATTCGTGTTTTGCTAAGTCTCCATCTCATTTACCAAGTCAATTTGTATTAGTCTATACCAGATACATAAAACAGTGAGAGAGGAGCTCAGAGAAAAATATAGCATGTTTCAAAATGCACTTTGCATCTCTGGAATAGCTGTAGCCTTCTCCGAGACATCTGATGCTCTCAAAAACAGGTTTCAGGCAAAATATTATTCATCTGACAGTGTCAATACTTGTTTTATCTCAGCCACATTGTATTCACTGCAACACAGCAGATGCAAAATCCAGAAGAGGACCCAAAGGCCAAACAAAAATGGTACTGTACCAACATGGGTTCCTCAGCATTATAATCCATTCATTCATTCTCCCTAGAAGACCTTCTGACCCTGTATTTTACGCCATCACACATCTAGCTGTAGAAGTGATAATCTGCTGTGCTGCATGAAAAAAAAATTAAAAATTCTGGAGATCACCTGGTAGCTACAGTACTAACAAGACTGACTCAATTAAGGCAGTTCACACAACAAAGACAAAAATTTCCATCACACTAGTGTGATTCTGGACTGTTCAAGCAAAGTGGTCACACAACTGAAGACTGCATAGTACAAAGCCATCATTATCCTAACTGAAGGACTCACCTAATACATAGTCCTTCTGAAACCTTTGGTCTAGCTATGAAATGCTATGCTTCAGAAACCACAACAGTAGTCATCAATAAGTTATGCAATAGAAAAACAGCTTGTCAGTGTGACTCACACGCAGGCTGATCACCAAAAAAAGGAGTGAGCCTTTTACAGCACAAAGTGTGTGGTAACTGCAGCTAACAATCACTAGAACTGTAACTTAGTGATCCTTACTTACAAATTACCCTGAATTCCTTGTGAATTGATATACCTTCAGTTTTAGATCAGCAAGAATTGTCCAAATTTTACTACTTATTTGTGACACCAATAAAATTGCTATTCTGTATCACCCTACAGCTCATGATTGTCTCTCAGTCTACACTGACCAAACAACCTCAGAAATGGAAAAAACACCTATCAACCCTCCCTCAAATTCCAGGCTTGATCTGTAGAAACTTTGGTTGATTATTTCTCCCAGCTAGTTCTTCACTGTTAGCTGTGCTCAGTAATTTCACGTTACTTGGCCAAATCAATTTTATTCTATTCATTAAATCCGTCAGTGGAAAACTCAAAGGTATTTAACTACAGTAATCTGTAGTAAAAGTGAAAAAGCATTGACAGCTACATTACCATACCATTCTCTGTTCATCTTCACTCTACAGAGACATTTTGAAAAGCAAAATACCCTTATATTCTCACTGAAAATGTTTGAACACATAGGTTTGGAAAGCAGTAGAACCTTTTCAAATCCACATTTCAGTGCTGTCCTTTGGAAAACAGCCCTAACCAAGCAGGGTCAAGGAGGTCCAATATTTCACAAATCATGGCCCAGTTCAAAGTAGTTCAGCAGTAATCACTAACAGGCACACCTTCCAGGGAAGGATTTGCTGCTTCAGCGATGTAATATGTGATGTAGATTTGTATGAAGTAACTACTACAAATGCTAATATGGCCCCATGTTGTATTTCTCATGTACCATAAGCAGTTGTCCATTACTTGATTAAGAGTGGATTCCATCTAGTCATAATTAATATTCAGTGCAAAATTCCAGGCTGGGTGATCTACCCACAGGATGGCATATACTTCAGCTACAACTCCTTGCTATGACAAGGACAGGTGTATGACTGATCTCTGGTTTTATGAGCTAAGTGAACTCAAATTAGAATTTAAAAGAAGATTTGGCTGATGTAAATACTAAGTGTTGTGGTCCTGGATCTTTAATAAGCCTGTGCTTGTCTACCTCTGGCTGAACTATTCCTGCTTGCTAACCAAATTTCAGGCATAAAACTAATCAGATTGAAGGAAAGAAAAATAAGGCTGTACAAAATTCCTGCTATACTAGTTAGAAATACAGATTCGGAAAAGTGCCTGGCAAAAATAATAGGAAATTGCACTGCCTGGGCAAAAACGGGCAACGAATCTCATGGCCAACCAGGAGCGGAGAGGGTAAGATTAGAAACAGCACAGCATAAACCAAAGCAAATATCTTAGTTTGCCTCATTTACCTGTAAAACATTCAATCTAATTAAATTAACTCAGAATTTTATAGACCCATTTAAGTTCTATTTCAAAAAGCATGTGATAATTTGGTGATTTTCAAACATTAGCACCAGGTCTTTTTTCCCCCCTTATCTTTTCAATCTACTTTTAAAATTTTTAAAAATATCCCATGACACAGTAATATATCTCACTCTTTTGGAGGAAACTGACAAAGTCATGCTCCACTTTAAAGATGTTCTTGCTACTGTCCCATGTGTTAATGACAAACTCACTTTGAATCCATACCACAAAGTTGACGAAATCCTTAAATCATTTTTCAGTTATCCAGTGAAATATTAACACCCCATCACAAAGAAAAATGCAATAATGCTGATGCTCATTAATACCTGCCCACTTTTATCTTACCATTTACTAAAAGATTTGTAGATCTCTTTTCTTTTTAGTATAAATCATAGCAATGCCACATAAACAACTGCTATCAGATACAAGAACACATAGGACCAAGTCATCTTTACCTCTTTAACTTTGTTCCTCTTCTCTCGGATATCCGGGTCTGCTGGTTCTCCACTGTTTATCCCTATCAGATTTGGTAAAGGAACAGGGGGCAGTGGCTTGCTGTCTTTCCTTTTCAGTTCTTGCACTACTTTGTTCTTTTCTGTCTGAATCTCAGCTTGAATCTCATCACGTGATTTCTTCAATTTCTCCTTAGCCTCTTCCAGAGCCTTTTCATGATCTGCTCGGATCTTATTTCTCAGACGTTCCTCTTCTTCTCTAGAGACACAAATGCTAGTCAGCATTTCATTACTAAAAACATATTGCTTTTAAACAAACTGCAGCTTCAAAACAGAAGCCACATCCCAAGCTGATTTACTCCAAGAAATTCCAATGATTCAGACAAGTCTACTGAATTACATGAGCACACAATCCTATGCTTTTTTCTGCTATTGTGTTCCACCATGAACCCCAGAACAAAAGCAGACACATCAGCAACATTATTGTGGGAAAATGTATCATAGGAGTTTTCTAGATTATGTCTCTGCACCTTTTCTTGTCCACTCAAGAATTTAGAGGAAAAGCCCTACATCCTGTACTTCAACTACAGGATGTGTGCAGAGGCACATCTAGCAACTGTTCATTTCTAAAAAAAAAAGTCAGAAGGGCTCTTCCTCACCTTCTGCACAATAAATAGATTATACATGACTTGCCAATATCTGAAGTAACCACCATTAAAAAAAAATTAAAAAAAATCACAGCCACTTCTTTTGTGAACAACCACCACCATAGCATGTTTTCTCTTGAATTCAGAAGTCACTGTTGCAACCAGTACAGTCAAACCTCAGAAGTTAAAAAGAGAATTAATTACAAAGTCTTTTAGGGGCATAAGAGTTTTTAGTAAAACATGATTTTGAAATTCACTGTCAACAAAATCAACATCATCCTGGTTTTAAGGAGTATCTTACAGCGTGATCTTTAATGATCAGTTAAAGATTTAAGATTCACACACAAAACAAAGCTTGCCCTTTTAAAGCCTAGTTTAAACAAGAGATTATTCTAACAACTGATAAGAATGATCCATTCCAGTACGAAAATATTTCAAGGCATCAGGAAGATACACATCAAACTCTCAATATAGCACAACCTTTTCAAGCTTCTTTAAAATACAGAGTTGCTCAATGACTAATGTAAGCCAAAAAAAGTTGTAGGGATTTAAAACAAGCACTAGGTAAAAAATGCATTATTACACAGAGTCCTTTATTAGCCTTTCCATTTTTCTGAAGTGCTATTAGGTTTGCATCAAAAATAAATTATAGAATCATTACTACCTTCAATATCTCAGTACTGGAAATATAAAGCAACATTTTAATAGATGCATTGGCTGAAAGGTTTTCACATCGAAGTTCTTCAGCCACTTTTCTCAATATGACTCAGGCCACATCCATATTTCTCCCAAACAATTAAAAAAAAAAATTAAAAAAAAAAAAAAAAAAAAAAAAAAAAAAAAAAAAAAAAAAAAAAAAAAAAAAAAAAACCAAAGGACTGAGCAGCTCAATTAGACTGTCAAATCTAAGCTCATTAATACTACTGAACAGCATCAGTGCCTCTCTCCTCAACTGAGAAGAAACAACTTTCAAAGTGGCAAAACACCATTCTAAAAAGAGAATACACAAGATTATTTAGGGTAACTTTTACTTCTACTATGACCTACTTATATGGGAAAATAACTTCCCTATATTCCTGCAAGTTACTCACATTCTGCTGTGGCAGTAATGTGCTCAATTTCCAATAACAAACTCAATGAAAATTTCTACTGCCTGAAAGACTCGAAACCTTGGAAAACTCTTCCAAAGCAAGCAGAGGGCTCTGTGTAAGATGCAGTTAGAGAATGAGGTGGCCAGATCAAGACATCATTCCCACACCAAGAGACATGTTCACACCAAGGGATAGCACCTTGTACAGGAGCCAAAGGGAGGGCTGACAAAGAATGAGAAATCAGAAGTGCTAACAAACAGTTAAGAATGAAAGTACCTCAGTGTACGAATAATGTCTTTTGGAGATACATTCCTTATATGAAGAATATCAGTTTCTAAAGGTAAATACCAGCCTTTTCTATCTGACTAAATTTACAAATATTTTAATAGATACTGGAATTCTTTTTGCAAAGGATCAACCACCACTGAAATACCTGAAGTTTTAGGGAAAAAAAAAAAGGTAACAATTTATCTCAGACCTTAATAAAAAGATGTTCAAGGTATAGTCACAATGACCTAATTGAAGATGCTTTACAATGAGTGTGCTTTATTGGTAAATGAAAATGCCTTTGGTAAACTCCACGGTTAACTTGCATGTCCCCAAATACAATCCCCCGAGTGAAAAACATTAATGAAGTCTAAGTAGTTACAGTGAATCTGACTCACTGTAATGAGTCACCGGTGATGTGCTTTGTGCACCTTCACAACTTTGCACCATCAAGATCAAGTGCAAGGAAGATTTTGCTTCTACCTTTAAATTTTCAGTCCCATGTGCTGCATACAACAGTAATAAAAACAGCTCCATCACTTTACCAACTTCACCTATTCAAATCATTCAAACCACCTAGACACAACCAGCATGAAACACCCATAAACTGGGAAACAAGTTTTGAACTCACATCTGTTTACACTGCAGGAACCACTGCATAAACATACAAAAACTCTTGATTTCTACAGCACTATAATCCAATTAGAGTAATTCAGGAGGTTTGAATAACAGTCTGCTTTCCTTCAGTCAATCAGAAGAAAATACACAAACTCAATAGAGATGAAAAGTTCTAGCACTAACTGTATGATCAGCTCAAAGCCTTCCTTCCAGGAAGTGACATTTTGAGATAAATATAAGAAAACAGAGAGATGAAGCAAAAGGTCAACAGGTATTTGAGGGAGTTTACAGGAGATAGTACAAGAGCTTCTTCAGCAGACACATATTCTCTGTGCAATTACCAGTGATGGACAGTTTGAGCTACAAGATATGTCATATTCTACATGCCAAGTGAAGACGTATTTTAGCAAATATATTCATGTATATGATCCAAATGAAGAAAAATCATGCCCCTATAAACCAATATTATGTGTTTCTTCTGAGTTCTTAAGCAACACAAGTAAGAAAAAATACAGACTAAAGTTGAGAGAATGAGATTGGGTATTTGTGAGCAGCTGACACCCCCTCAAGTAACCAACAAACTCCCCAGCCAGTAAAAGAAAGGGTAAGCAACAGCTTAATACATGTAGATAGCATTACATTCAAATATTCAGTTAAAGAGACCTCAGAAAGGATCAATCTAAAAATGTAACACCGGGAAGAATTCCAGCATAAACATATACACCAAAAGGTGTCAAACTTTCCATATCCCACCCCCACTTCTAAGCAATATAAGCAAAATTGAAATTTAAAGTATGAGTAAATCTTCAAAAACTTTACCTAACAAAAAACTGCTTCCTAATCAACCCAAAAGCTTATTTAAAAGTCTCAAAACAGGTTGAAATACCATAAAGCTAAAGCAGAATCTACTTTAAAACACGCAATGTTATGAAAAGAACTTCTGATAAGACTAAATAGATCTAATAATTAGGATCTGAAACTAGGAACAGGTGCAAGCTTTTTAAACAATCACTGCAATTAACTATTGCGACTGCTTTTGCAGGAACACAGTACACTCTCAAAGTGTCCATGAATTGTCTAAACATCATTCAGAAAACATCACAAATTATAATGCTTGATAACCAAATCACTAACCAAAACTTAATGTGCTTTAATTACGCAGAGAGTAGTGAGTCTTCTGGACAGTACTAAAGCGTCACTTGCCAAGACAATTACTTTAAACATAAGTTTTTCCTGTTTGCTGTGACACAATAGGCTCTTTGGAAAGTGAACTGCAAAAAACACCTGTAAAAATGTTTTCAGATTTCTTTGTAAGATTAAAGATTTTAAAAATAAATAAATAAAGATTAGAATGGTGTCAAGAAAAGCAAACTGGCCAGCAGTAACTGTTCTCTCCACTAGAAAAGCAGCCTACTGGCTCACTATAGCAAAAGGACACCCAGTTAATTATCATTTGGATTTTTGGCAGGTGGATAGGCAGGAACTGTCAAAGCACATAAATATTTTTGTAAGCCTGTCATTCGGACACAGCCACCTGGTATGGAAATGCTGAACTTTTACCCTTCAGTCAAGTTTGATTTTCAACCAGAGGCTACTTTCAGAGACAGTGAAACAAAAAACAGGCACTAATTTAAAAAACACTAAATCTTTGAGACCCCAGTGTAAAATACATTTTGCACATTAACTACAAATGTTGTTCTTACTCCAGTCTTGCAGCATACATGATTATTATAATATCTATACATACCACAACCCTCTCACATTTTCCCAGCATATGGAGAATATAAATTCATGACATACAAGGACATTCAAGCATATACATCTCACGACTGAACATTCATAATATTGCCCCTTATATGAACGGAGTCTGAAGGAGGAAGAACTGGAAGAAAGGAGCAGTTGTGTTGGGTTTTTTTCTTGCCGGATCACCCCTCCTGGACAGATGGCTGCACTACTCTTTATTGTCGACCATGTACAAAGACAGAGGCTTGACTGTTTTTTCCTGTGTTCGGTTTTCACCATGATCATCCTGCAGAAATAACAGCTTTCCTCCTCATTTGCTGGGCTGCACTGAGGCAGGAGAAAATACACTCATGAAGGAGTACCAGATCTGTGTATGTCTGTGGCAGCTGAAGAGGTAAGCTCCACCACTCTTAACAGTGAGGCTGTTACTTACCAGGAATCTTCTCTTTCAAGGCAAGTTAAGGTTGTATTTATTCGAGTGAAATCTTCTTCTTCGGGTAATGAACTTAGTCAGAGATTGCTGGTTAGGAAGGAATGATTTTATTGGAAAATCAGTGAATCCTGCAGGAATGAAGGTAACTTAAGTGTATCAAAAACACTGTGCCAAAGTACTGGTTATAAAGATTTTCCAGCCAGAATTCAAAGAAGAATCTCATACATGTTTGCAAGGAAATACTTTGTCCCAAAAGTGTTTGTCCAAAAGCCAGTTTCTAAATGTGTTTTCACCTTTGTTTAAAATACCCTTGTAGATGGACACAGCCTGAAACTCTAGCAGAGGAATAGTAAATAGGTGATAACTTAGTGGTAAACTTTTTTTTGTTATTTAAAAAAAAAAAAAAAAATCAAAGTCAAACTGTTGTTGATATTCTAACCTATTTTAAGAACATTATGTTTTTATTTATCTGCAAACATCCTACCTGCTCACTGTTTTAGCTAAGACAGCAATACTTACATATAATACACATGCTGTTAGTTACTTGTGTATGCATGTAGTGGTGGCCTGGGAATAATGCCAAAATGCAGCATATTCCCCATTTCAATCCTTCTCCCTCAACTGAGATAATAACAGTTCATTATGATAGCAGAAGGGAACAGATCTAATTAATTCCAAAAAATTACTGTTTAACAACTTTTCCAGATTAAAAAAAAAAAAATATGTGGAAAGGGACCTCCGGGTCCTGGTGGATGCCCAGTTCAATGTGAGTCAGCAGTGCCCTGGAAGCCAGGGGGGCCAAAACTCTGTCCTCCTCAGGCACAGCATTGCCAGCCAGGTGAGGGAGGGGATTGTCCTGCTCTGCTCTGCACTGGGGCGGCCTCACCTGGAATACTGTGTGCAGTTTTGGTTATGAAGGTGGTGAAGGGCCTTGAGGGTAAGCCATATGAGGAGCTGCTGAGGTCACTTGGTTTGTTCAGCCGGGAGCAGAGGAGACTGAGGGGAGATCTCACTGTGGTTTACAGCCTCCTCACAAGGGGAAGCAGAGGGGCAGGCAATGATCTGTGCTCTGTGGTGACCAGTGACAGGACCTGAGGGAACAGCATGAAGCTCTGTCACGGGAGGTTTAGGTTAGATACTAGGAAAAGTTTCTTCACCAGAGGATGGCTGGACACTGAAAGAGGCTCCCCAGGGAAGTGGATGTTCAAGATGTCCTTGGACAACACTCTTAGGTACCAGGTGTGATTCCTGGCGCTGTCCTGTGAAGGATCAGGAGTGGACTCGATCCTTTTGGGTCCTTTCCTATCCAAGATACTCTAAGAATCATTACCCAGAAAATTAAAGCAAATAACAGATCCCTTAAGTAGTTTCTTTTCAACAAAAATTACAATAGAATTTATTTCTAGCAAGTAGTTAGGTTTGCATATGAACATAAGTAATGCTCCTCAAACATAAGGAATGTGAGACAGAGTCCTTATTCAAATCCTATCCCTTTCTATCCAGTTTCAGTTTTCCTCTTGTCATAACACTTCCTCTTGACCTTTTCAATGTTCCTATTTCCTGCCTCCCTTTACTATTATTCCTACCAGCTTAGGCTAGCTTGCTTCCTTGGTCTTCTGCAAAGGCCACCACACCTCTGAATGCCAGTCCTTCTCACTTGCATAATTTGATCTATCTCAACTATGCTAGGCAGAATTAACTCACTGACACAGGCAACTCTCCTTTAATCCTAAATACCCCCTCTTAAAGACCTTGCAGACCTCCTCCAAACAAAACTTTCTTCCACTTCTGGGAAATTATGTCCCTAATTGATCTCTTTCACAGCCAAATCTTAGACCAAGAATCTGGGCTTTCAGCCACTTTCATCACTGCTCTCTAAATCTCTCATCTCTATCATGGAAGCTCACAGATCCCGTTTCAGATCTGGTCTCTTGTCTAAGCCAAAACCACAGTCTGACATTTCTTTGTAGATATCTAGGAGTCACCTTCAAGCCAAATGTAATTTAACTTTTAATCTTCTTTCCACATCTTTAGTTCAGCAATGGAAACTTTTCTATTGCCCAGATTGCCAGAGTCTGGGCATTCCTTCTGCTTAGTTTTCATGTATCTTAAACTTGATTACTGGCATCCTTAGACTGCCTTTCTGGTTTGTGTTTTTTTTCCCCTTCAACTTTAATTCATCAAGTGTATATTTTTTGGCACAACAGAAAAACATGGCTACTTTCAGACGTCTGATAAGTTAAGTTCACGGATTTCCATGTTGATCATTAAAGGCCAGTGCTGCTTGTTAATCCTTTGCAGTCTCTTCCGAATTGTTTTTCTTTGTCTTGTAATTAAGGTATGGGCCTCTGAAAGCAGCTCTGGAATGAGGACAAGCAAAAATCCTTGGAGAAATGTATTTAGAGAGAATTTCAAAAACACAGATTGAGTGGGCACACAAAACTTGCAGAAGGAAGTGGAGAGTTCAAGCATATCCCTCACACATGAAGATCAACATCTCTGCAAAACTGAAAGTCAAGAAGAACCTGAGTATTCCTAGGTATCTTTTATATTATTTTGGAACCTAGCAAGGATCTTCACGAATCATATGGTAATACTTCATTAATAAACATTAACAGAAGACATCTCTTGTTTTCTTTCACAACCATAATGAAAGAACAAAACGTACCTTCCAGTTAAGAATAAAACAATACAGATGATACTATCAAATGTGGAACATGTATAAACTATGAAGAAAAAAAAAAAAGGCATCCAGACAAGGGGTAATCCTTTGGGAATTATTTGCTTCCTATGTTATGAATGATGACGTGAACAGAATTGGTAAAACTTATCTTGAGAATCTGTCAAGTGCTGAGACCATTAGCAAAGGCATTTTCCCCTCACCTCTGTAGCAGCTATATAATCCCAAGCACGAACACAAAGAGGAGTGTGTCAAGGTCAAGTCAGTGACTTCCTTGGGACCTGGAAGCACTATCACAACTGGTAGAGTCAGCTTAAGTTTTGCCAGTGAAGAAAAGCAGATGTTTTCTACAAACACCCCTACAGCTGCACTCATACTAGCAGCCAGGCATTTGTCAACACTAAGAAGGGTCACCAGAGACTGCATAAACATTTTAAGCTTACATGAAAATTCTTAGTTTTGTAGTTGCAGTATCAGCTGAAACACATCAACTTTTTAAGACTACAACAGCAACGAAGGCAACTTTCACTAGTGTGGAGCAAATAAAACATATTATACATAACCTTTTACACAAGTTTTCAAACAGATATAAGTAAACTCACTCAGTTTTTAGTGTCTTAATGTCATTCAGGTATGTAAACACTTCATTAGAAAAAGTGATAGCTGTACAAAGTTCAACAATGTAGAGTTTTCAATCACTACAGTTCTATCAAATATCTTATTTAGATCTGTTCTGCTTACATGATGTAAAAGAGACTAAGTTAGTGCCTCGAGGCAAATGAAGATGTAATCAAAAATAGGCATTATTTCAGATTTTTTGATGATTAAAGAAACTTGAGCTAACATCTGCAGCTAATTACTTCTGTGCAGAATATTAACTCTGCAGAACACGGTTTTAAATCTGATTGTCAAAGCACAACGCTAATACAGAGGGGAAAAATTTTAATGTTTAGAAATCTATCTTACTTCTAAACAGTACTCTGAAAAGCCTAAGTCCTACTAAAACCTTAGGAAATTTAGGATCACTTCACATTTTATCAAGAAAACTAAATGAGAAGAATGGTAATACCTGCCCTGTGTAAAATGATTTTAAATAGCATCCTGTCTCCTAACACCATACTGATTGGAACACCAGATCTTCCTTTCCAACTAGTATCCCAGTGAGACAGACTGTTTTTTTCAAAGTAATAAAAATGAAAGACTTTTACATGAAACGGGAATGAAAAAAAAACATATAGACTACAGGAATAAGAAACAGAAAAATAAATCAGTATTGAACAAGAAAACTGGGAAGGATAAAAAGTTAACAACTCTTCATCTGGAAATACAAGGTTTACTTTGATGTGGGATTCAAACAGCACCAGAAAACAGGAAGATATTTTTAATTCAAAACTTCAGAACCCCACTACGATTAACAATGTCAAAACACAGAATTTTCTATTAAAAATCATTCTAAGTCACTGGAAACACTGCTGTTGAACAAATTTAAACATGAACATAGATAGCAATGTGTTACACTCAACTCACCACAGTCAAGTGGAAGACAGTATGGACCAACATCTTGCATACTATATTATTTATTGATATAAAACAGTCTGATCAAGGCAGAATAATACTTAGTTGGCCCTGTAATAATGACAAAGCAATGAATTGAGTTCTCATGCAAGAGCAACATGACATCTTTGCTTCTTATTAAGGAAGGAATTTTGATAAATATGATTTACATATAGGACAAAGTAGTCCCCTTGGTATTTATGGGGCAGATCAGATACTGAAAAATATGCTCAAGTAGAAATAAAAAGAACCAGAACACTCCCACATACAGCATCAAGCTCTTCAATATGATTTCTAGTCTACTATTACTGCCCAAAACTAAGTTTCCAAAATGAAACAAACAAAAATGTAAAACCTATCAACACAAACCATGAAGAAAAATAAGTGCTGCATTCTATGATTTGGCATATATCACAGAAGTTGCTGTGAAGTCTGAAGCATTACTGCATTTTCCGTATCACTCAAAGCTCATCTTTCTCAGAGGTCACAATGCTACAGCCTTTACAAACATTACTTATTTTTCTTTATTCTACACAAAACTGAATATTCATAAATTCTTCTTTTTCACAATGACAAATAAAGCTGCTTTGATAATAGTTTTTCTGGGGAAGAGTTGCTAACTTAGCTGTCCAATATTAAAAAGAATCCTAAAATTAGCCAGACTTAGCTCATTTTAGAGTAAAAAAGAAACAGATTCAAACACTTGAAAGCCAATAATAGTACTGATGTCTGCTACACCTTAATTCTTATCCTTTCAAACACATCCAGACCAACAAGTTGAATGTGCAACTACTATACTGTTTATCATTTTAACATTCTCTTAAGTGAAAAGTTTGTTTTGTCAAAAATATAATTCTTTTTTTTTTTTTTTTTTTTTTTTTTTTTTACCTAAAGAAAATGAGTCATGGGCTCCATTTTGTACACCACCACCAATTATTTTAGTACATGCTCTACAGGAGCTTGTACTGCATCTTCAGCACTACACTACTGACTTGCCACTCCTTCACCTTCTGTTCCAACTACATTGCTTGAGAGTTGTGCCAAGATGGGATGCTGGGTTCATAACCTTGGACTTGTACAGGAATTCTGGGAGGGGATGGGGACTAAAATAAGAGGAAGTACCGAGAAGTCCTTCCCAGAGGAAGAAAAGAATTTCCTGAAGGCATGCAGAACACCTGTAGGAGTAATGGAAAGGGCCCAACAGCCTCCAGAAACTGAACAAGTTTTCAGAGGAAGCCTTTGCTGGTCGAAAAATTTCTTTTCCTTCTGTGTATGCCCATGTTAAAGAAAAGGAATTTTTCAGCACATCTTCTGATTATAGTACAGATATATTCAGATAGTTTGGCCTGGTAACAGAACAGGTGACATTTGACTAATAAACTACGAAGAGCCTTCTAACATTTCACTTGACAGAGAAACATCAATATAGGAGAGAATGTTTAAGCAAAAGAGAAATGGGATTTTATCTGTTTACCTTCTTAAGATACAGCTTGAAAACTTTCCTCCAGCAGGTATCAAAAGCTTGAAGAAATCACTACATAAGAATACCACACATCACAGAGAAAGCTGCACTTACTCCTTGCAATGGGAAGTGCTTAATATAAATGCTTTAAATACTTAATACAATATGATATCCTCATTCTCCACAGGTGGTAGGATGGATGATGCTTCTGTGACATTCTACATAGATACTATAAGCTTGTTCTGAAATGAAAGAACAAGATGGGACATACTTGAGAAGAATTTGACCAAAAAGGTCCACATTAAACATGGGGTTCCAGAAAGAACAATAGTAGAAGAAATAAAACTTCTATTGAGTAGTCTCCATTCTTGTTTTGAAAAAAAGACCAAGCAAACCATAAAACGGACCAAGAAAACTTTTCAAGCAACACAATTAACAAGAAAACACACCTATCAACTCACTTTTTTATTTCATTTTGTTGAGAACAGGGCTTGAAAGATTTATTTAGTTCAAAGGGTGTGTTTTTTAATGAAACTAAGAAGCAGCAATCACTAAAAACTATGACAATCATTTTAACGTCCTAGTGTTTCAAAATGGTAATGCTGGAGCTTTCCATCCATAAGAGAATCCCACATTTGAACTAATAGCAGGAGGCTGTCATTCTTTATCAATTACTATGTAGGTAAACAACAGCAGAAGAAAAAAAATACCTTGACAGGGTTTCACACATATCAGCTTGCAGTAGGGGGAAAAAAAAAAAAAGACACCAGCACTAGCTACTGTTTCTCATTATATTTAAGCTGATTATTACCTAGCTGCTGCCAAGTGAAAGGTCCCAACAGTAATAAGGCAAGGACCTGCTGAAAACTGAGAACTACTGTATAAAAATCTGGTGAGATAAACAAACTGATGGGACAATCCAAACAACACCTAGAGCACAGATCACAAATGTATGCAGAAGCCATGGCAGGTTAAGCTTTGGTAAGTTTTTCTGACAAACTCAGAGGGGATACATCTGCAGATCCAACCTCCAGCTGGAGAAGTGATGACAATGCCTTCACAGTTTGCCTGAGGCAGAGAAGTCCATCTGTGTGGACTGGTAAGAAGATATCCCTGGGTAAATAAGAGCTGCATACTATCAGCAGGAGTTCTCTCTGCTGATCACCAGCCAGATAGTGCACATTACCACAGCTTCCCTGGCATTGACAAAGAGTCACCTAGGATGAGGAAATTAGTGGGTCTGTGGAAACAAGTCAACTAGCACATGAAGGACATTTGAATGTCCATACACCCTGCTGATTTACGAGGTTAAAGACTGTGCAAAACTGCAGCATTAACAGCATGATCAACTCTAATAGGCAAAATATTGGTTTATGTAGTAAAGGATATTATAATGATATATTCCTTAGGTTGGTCACCATCTCTGTGCAAATCATTCTTTTTTGAGGGCTTTAGTGGCCCTACAAACACAAGTTCACTTACTCCTTATGCTGGTACTCAGGAGACTGGGCAGCAAGCCATTCAGCCAGTGGTGAGCTGAGCCAGCTGAAAAATTATGGATCATTTCAGGCCAAATCCAGACTCCTAACTGGCTGACTGCCCAAACACTGATGTTGGGGTGAGGATATAAGAAAGATTAAATGGCTGGGGACACAGAAGAACAAGGAATGAGCTCCAAGTGTTACAGACCTGCATATGCAGGGATGTTAAACTGAAGTCCAAGTTATAAGGAACATGTTTTCTGCACACAAATGCACATGGCCATTAACCACAGCTATTCCCTACTATCAACTCTATCCCCTCACTCAGCCATCTGGTTTCCTCTTCTCTAGTACACCCCACTGATATTGCTTCCTCCATCAGCAAGAGTGACTACCTACAATCCTAAATTTTATTTATGCCTAAGTACCAGCTTCCTCCAAATATCTTTAGTATCTCATGCGATCAATGCCATCTCTTCTTAAGCCTCAGACAATGCTGACCTTTTTCTACTTAGGGAGAAAGGGGAGGAAACCAAAATGACTATTTCACAGCCATCCCACCCTCTTATTTGGCTCCATATGCAGTTTCATCTCCATCTTCCAGGAAAACAAATTGCTACTCCTCACCACCATCAGGTTCCCCTGCTAGCTCCAGATCAATCTTCCCCATCCAGGTTCCTGTTCCTAATCAGGTACCTCATCCTTTTTAACTCACCCCCTATATTGGAAAAATGAGAACTATATTAACTGAAGCAACATCCTCTTCCTGATGCCTGTGTTCAAAAGGAGTACCACAGTAAGTACAACAACTCTCTCCTTTTACATCCCAAGTCCTCTTGGCAGACTGATCTCCAGCAGTAAACACCAAAACTCTCACCAACTGAAGAGAAACAGCTGGAGAAAGTTAGCAATTTAAAACAATAGCCATGATATCAGTATGGTCCTAGTCTAAAAATTCTGAATTGTTAAAATATAAAGTAAGTTACCAAGAAAAAAAACACACCACATAAAGAGAGAATGGCTGTTAAAAAAGTAAAAGTAGCAGTAGCATATAATGCAGACTCAGAGATGGCAAACTTTCAGGTAAGCAGATGGTACTACACTTCTCTGCACAGGAAACCCTCTGGCAGGTCCTACAGAGCTCCAAGGAAGTGACTACCCTCACACAGATGTTCTGTCGACACAAACTACCACATTTCCATAACGCTATTTTAATCATAACCAGCCAAAGTTGCTTTGCACATCCCAGAAGCAACACTGCTTTAAATACCCAATTGGAAGTCATACAAACTGCTCAAATTCATCTTCCTCCTTCACCTGTAATTGCTACCATATGGCTATATGGGAAGTTGATACCTGTCTATTAATGTACTCAAAATCACAACAGTAGTCAATATTCACAGCACCAAAAGTCATGCACTGCAATGTGGTATGGCAGAGCTTGAAGAGAACAAGGAGGGGAGAAATCCTGGGATCTACACCAGGAAAGTGATGCAAGCTCTTCCATCACAGGGAATCAACACTATCAGGGGTGTGCAGTCCAAACATAGGCTTACAGCAATTTCTCTCGACTTGCTCCTCCTGACACAAGACAGAGCTATGCACAACCCTGCTGGTCAATACGGTGTAAGTGCTACTCCATCTGCCTTGCTGTGGCACAGCAGCAGCATTGGATCTGTCTGAAAGACATAGATCAGCTCCTTGCAGTGCAGGACTGGCAAGATCACTCCTTTACCTCTATGTGGCAGCCATTTAAAATGCAGTCCTACTTACAGAGCAGGATGAATTATGGGGCAATAACAGTAAGAAAAAAAAATAGAATTAGTTTGAACTCAGTCTTAGATTATTAACAGCTTCCAGAAGGTATTTAGTGACATGAGAAAAGGCCAGAACAGGACAGGACCTGCAGGCCATATTTTGTTGGTACAATTGTCCTTTTAATGGAGGGAAAGGGATATATAGATAGAGCACCTATACTGTGATTCAAGAGAATTTCATACAGAATGACAGAGACTGCAGTGTGGATATACTTAACAGTAATATTGGATTAATTAAAACAGAAATATAAGTTCTTCTCCCATTCAGCTCTGCAGGGACTACTTGGAAGGAAAGAACATCAAGGTTTTATACCTCTCTAATTAGCAAATTAGCCAAAACAGTAACTAAAGATAGAGCAACAAAATACCTGGAAATCATGACGTACAGTCTAATCTGCACTGTTCCAGAGAGCAAAACTGTATCTTATTACTCCCAAAATTCTTTAATCTCGTCAGTAAAGCAGAGGATAAGAGAGAACTGTGTGACAAATTATTTAGCCTTCCAGGTGCTTTTAATAAGTTTCCACATTAAAATAATCCACACTGCTAATAAAATACACAGTTCTGATTCAAGAGACAGATAATTGGGTGTTGGGTTTTTTCCTTTTCAAAAAGGCCAGAGAAGCAGCATAAAATCAGTAACCCTGCATCTGAAAAAATATAATAATGCAAGGCTCACACTACTCAGTACACCTATAAATATGGAAAGCAGGTTTTTGCACATCCAACAAGAACACAGTCCCCATCACAGAATCACAAAAAGTCTGAGGTGGGAAGGGACCTCTGGAGGTCCCCCCTACTCTAGCAGGGTCACCTACAGCTGGTAGCCCAGGACCACGTCCAGATAGTTTCTGAGTATCTTCAAGGATATAGATATCATTGCCATAAATTATGCCATGGACTTTGCTCATTTGCTCCACTCCCTGAGCAAACTGCACAAAATATGAATGACAAGCTTCACTCTGCAAAGACATCTTCCCAATTGAAATGCCTTCCCAACTGAGTAAACAATAATGCTGACAGTCACCTCAGCAAAATCCAGAACAAAGTCTATGGAATGACTGACCCATAAACAAGGTAGAGATGTCAGCATCACAATGTTAAACAACAGGATGCAAAAAAAAGTATGAGGGAGAAAAATGCGATGTGTAAACTACTCTTACACATCACAAATAATTCAACCAAAAATGACTTGGCATTCTTTGGGAATCGCTAAGCAAATCTTTCTTCATATATATCTGCAATAAAAATACTGTCACAATACGAGAAACAAAATACAGCAAATGAGCAATGTCTTAATAGTATGTATATCTACAACCATCACGGGTGTTTTTCACAAACTATTATAACATTAACAGATTAAGATAATGCAATGTTGATTAAAAGCTATCAGTGCTATTTTCAGTATTAATGAAATACTTAATACGTTTTACAGGTTACACATACAGACTTTCGACATACGTAACAACAGATAAGCTGGACACATACTGCTCTTGACTTGACCAAGACAGTAAATACACAGAGCTACTGCAGATCAGAACACAAATCTAAAACAGTTAGAGAGCCGGGAGTAAAAAATGTCTCAGCAATTTGATCTTTGAACTGTCTTCACCAATCAAATTTCAGGTTTTTCAGAGCTTTATAAACACTACATAGTACACACTTATCTTCCTCTATTTATTTACTTAATGCAATCACATATACATCCAACATGCAAAGTTTAATTTCTTCTCCACTACCACCATATACAACTTTCTATATTCCCAATAACAAAATGCAGCTCGTAGTGACATGTTTGATTCCTTGAAGATTAAATTAAAATCTGTTTCATTAGCTCAAATTATTATAGCAATCTTCTTTTCCCTTTCATGAAAAGGAGATCATTTCACTAACAAATATATGCACACTGTATGTACTGTGTAACAGTACATAATTAAGAAAGATGACTCAAACAGGGTAACTCTGTTGATTTGACTAATGAAAACTCTGGAACTAGAAAATGACCCAAAACTCCTTCATTTCACCGGCTGTAATCAACAAAGTCATGTTTATTTTGAATTCAGACCTAATGGTTTCAAATATACTGGTCCAGAGCAAAAAAGCAATCAATGCCAAGATCACCAAATGGAGAGATTCGACTCTTTTACAACCCAATCTGCAGCGTGAGCTTGGGCTGAGCTCCGTCAAAAAATAAACTGGAACCTTACAAGAGGATACTCACAGCTATAAGCCACAAAAGGTACGAAAGTGTAACTGATGAGACACTAACTTAATCCAAGAGAAAAGTATTGACTCCAAAAGGCATAATAGCTGGGGAAAAAAAAGTGGAGTTGGAATATGTTGACTCAGCAAGATCCAAGAATCAACCCACTTCAAGATCAAAGGTTGGTATTTTCCTACCTTATACCTTCCAGGCAAGCAGTAACTCATTGAGTTCAGAAGCACATTAATCCACAGTAAAGAGCCTACCTGGCTAGGCTCTCTGCATGAGCCAGTAAATAATTGCTTTGTATCTCCTGTTTGAAGAACTTCTGTGCGTGGTAGAAGATGCTGAGCACTTACCCATGGCAATTTTAAAGACAGACTATTTCTGAAGATTAATGCTGTGGCAAAAGGTCATGTCCTTGCAGGCACTGTCATGCATGGAAGTTAGCATTAGCTGGAAATTCCTTCCAACCCTAAAGTAAAGGTGCTGCAAAATTATGCACTCAGACTAGAAAATGAAAGCTTAAATCCCTCCCCTATAAATATTATGTCACCTTCAGTCATTACCACTTTGGATTCCAGAAATAAAGTATGGGAGAAAAACTAAGTAACAGAAAACATGGTATTTAAGATGGCTGTCAAAGCCTAATGCAGCTTCCATTCTTGAGGATGTCTTCAGTTTTACAGAGGCTTTTATTCTTTCTTTTCAGAGGCTAAAGTTCAGTCATTATTAATGGGTTAAAAGAAGAGGCATTGTTAGCCATCCATCACCACAACATGTTTCAGGACTACACCTAGCTTTGTGGGAGAAAGGCTGGGGCAAAGGCTATCTGTGATCTGAAAAGCAGCATGGCATAAAGGAAGACAAGAAAAATTCAATCCAACTTTTCCTATACTTTCCTCCCCTCCCAGCTTTCCTACCTCCACATAGCAGAGGACATGGCAATGCTGTTCTTGATGTCTTGGACTACAGATCCATTGGATAGCACTTGCCACCTTCACTGCCCTGTTTTCTTTCAACTGTTGAGCACCGAACTGAAAATGGGAGGGTCAAATTGCTAAAAATAAGTGAACAGTTCTATAAAAAGGAGAGGTAGAGCAGAAACTGAAAATAAAATGCAAAACCTAAAACCATCTGCCACACATGTTTTTTAACAGTTTGATGTAAATATAAGCTTTTCTAAATCTCAAAAGGCATTCTATTTTAAGCACTATTGAATACACTTGAAAGCTGGTAAGAGCAAGGTTATGGCTGTTGCAGTTTAAAGGAATTTTTCTCAAAGCTTGGAAGAACTCTACTTGCAGTCTGCACAGGTTCCAGAACTGTTCTTCTTAACAGCAGATAGATAGAAAAATGAATTTGTTAAGTATCATGTTTAAGCAATAATTTTTTATGCTCCCATATATTTTCTAGTTACTAGAACACTAGACAATATTACATAGATTGCTCCTTTTTTTCTAAAAATTCCGTACTATGAATCCATGAAGGTTCAAAACAGACTTGGTAGAGAACCAAAGAAAAGCAAATAATTACAACTTACTCAAAAGTTACACACAACAATTTGGAGTCTGGGCTAGTTGCTAGTTTACTTGTTACAGTATGAAAGGAAGCTCTGTAGGTGTTTCGTTATGGTTTTTTTAGCTGTTAAACTCACAAGGCACTATAAATTTTTCCAGGATCACCACCATCAAATTCTAGAGAACAAAAATTTTTGAATAAAATTAAATATCTGAATGGACTAACCCACAGTCTTGTGATGGGGATTGACGAGGTGGCTTGTATCAGTCTCCTCACCTTCCAGCCCAAGCAAAGGTGGCATTTTCCTTGCACTGCCTCAAGTTTCTCCTGCAAACGTTCCTGCAGGTTACATTACCACTTGAAACATCACATATTTCATTGAGTATAATGATTTGGGCACCTTGCCAAATTGACACAAATATGTCAAGCCTCATTTTTCTTTGTAATAGCAGTAGATTGGGTGATATAACCCCACCGTGGTGTGACGGCCAGATGCTATTCAGAGAAAATTATGCCTAAAGAGGGGAGACCGGGTGTCAAGCGAATGACTGCATAACCACAACAGCACATCCATCTGAATAAAATTAGTACTTAAGTGATTTACAGAAACCAAAACAAACCTATCAAAAGACTACAGATATAGAAAACCCAGAGCAAATCAAGGACCTGGGGTCACATGGAGTGTTAATAACAATCACAAAAATTCCATTGCTTCACCAACACACACAAGAACAAAATCACCATCAGACATTTGGCTTTATGAGTGAATAAACTGTTCCCATTGCCTACTTTGACCAGCAAGCAGCTGTCAAATGCTTCAATGCCAACACAGGGCTGAGTAAAAGCCAGTCAGAAAAACTCCAGGTTCTCTCCCATCACTGTTTTTTGTCACTGTTTTTCATATTTAAGTAATACCAAGAATGAAGGAGGGTTTATTGCTTCGTTTGGAGCAGGGACATGGGAACATTTTGGTGATTTTTTTACAAAACAGCCTCCTTTGGTTATCCATACAACTTTGAATTATTCCTAATCTTCATGTTCATCAACATTACTTAAAGAAAATGTTACACCAAGTTCATACAGAAGTTATTTATAAAAGCTTCCAGACATCTCATTAGTCATTGGCTTTAAAGTTTCACATTCAAGCATTTAAATGATAGCGATGACAACTGATTATCCACTTCACTGAGGTGTTTACAGATACCATCACATATACAGATGCCTTGGTATCCTTCTACAGGTAGCAAACTCTCAAAATGGGAAAGTCCCCAGACATGATATAAAACTTTAAACATTTTTCATCAGGAAGGTGACAACTACAGAAGAGCATTTAAGTTCCATCCTCTGCCATGTGAAATAGCAGCTCATTTCACACAGAAACAGGTGTAACACTGAAATTCTATGAACTTTTCACTGCACTGAACTGGACCAATTTAATAACAACTAGCAGATCCAACCTGACTGCTTTTAAGTACCAAAATCAGTATTTTTAACAGTTCAGAGTAACAACCAGTTAAAATAACATGCAAGACAGTGATAAAACTGAAGCTAAAAATGTTTGTTAGCATTATTTCTCATTTGTTTTGGTTTTTATCTATTTATTGGAAAATAGCCTTTTCAGAGACCCATGAATATTTCAATTGCCACAGATTCTACCAGTTGTAGAAGGTGGAATTATTCACAAATTTGAAATCTGAACTTCTTGAAAACCCTTTATCACATCAGCAGTCCACAATACAGGAGAGCCCACTTAAGCCTCTGCAGTCATTTCTTCACCAGAACACTACGCATTGCAATTCAGAATTCACTACATATATTACTTAATAACTTGGAGAACACTTTTCACTCAAATAGAAGCCAGTGACAGCAGAACAGATGCTTTTAGGAAACTAAGGATGCGTGGTTATAGCACTGCTTGCATCATCTGTAATTTTTAAGTTTAGAATTAAATAGTCATCAGTGTTTCCAAGATAAACCTGATTAAGAGATTTAAAAGGTCAGTAGTAACACAGTTCTTTGTCAAACTAGTTCACACTATCATTTTTTCAGGACAGAATTATTTCATCCTTTATGGAAAAAAAAGGGAGTGGGGAAGAGAGGAATATGCTATCTTACCCAGGAAAATAACTTCCCTCTTCTCTAAGCATCTTTCCCACTACTTCTGCCATCTCAAACAAGCCAAGAGAGTGGAGGATGTTGTTCCAAGTTTTGTTTTCAAAGCACAGAGAAAATTTTATTTCACAAAAGCAATAAAAACAAACAAGAAGTTTGCAGTCCAGAAAGTAGCTGTGGATTACCATTTTCTAAATGTACTACAGAAAGGATGCAAGTATTCTGGAGCAAAAGCAGATCCCCTAACTTGTATTGGAAAAACAGCAAAGAGCACTCAAAAATGCAATACATTTGTAAAGATAGCAACATATCCAGAAAAATCTGCTGAGGGAACAGCACATGCTGTTAGCTATTATTACTAGCCAACAAACCTAAACCAAGTGCAGAACCCAGTATATTCAGCAGAAGTTTATTTATCCAGCAGGATAATCAAAGCAAGAATATGGCAGATGTGATCTTTCCCTTTTCACTGAAGGATTTAAGGGATATACCACTCCCACAGACAGTATGTTTTTCTTACCCTAAGTGAGTACATTCAGTTTGATTTGATAAAAGGTAAATAGCATTAGTTTGATTTACCCCTGATGGTCACCTGCTCATAAATGGCCTGACTGTACACTCCAGCCATTAAAACATGTCAACAGGTCAGAGAGAGATATGACAACAAATTACCAAGAGCAAGAAACTACTTCTGCAGCTTGTCTGTGCAAGCTTCAAATGCCTTGCTAGCCTGAAAACAATGCTAAAACTCAGCTGAGATGAATTTCATCTTGCAAAAATCTTCCAGCTGACCACTGGCATAGAGAAAGCTGGATTACTTCTATGAAGACAGGCTGAGAGAGTTAGGTTCAGCCTGAAGAAAGCCCTGTGGAGACCTTTTAGCTGTCTTTCAGTACCTAAAGCAGACCTATAAGAAAGATGGAGAGGGACTTTTTAGAAAGGCATATAGTGACAGGACAAGGGGAAATAGCCTTAAGTTGAAGGGGTTTAGATTAGATGTTATGAAGAAATTCTTTACTGTGAAGGTGGTGAGGCACTGGAACAGATTGCCCAAAGCAGCTGTGAACTTCCCATTCCTGGAAGTGATCGAGGCGCAGTTGGACAGGGCTTTGAGCAACCTGGACTAGTGGAAAGTGTCTCTGCTCATGGCAGGGGGGTTGGAGCTAGATGATCTTGAAGGTTCTGTTGAACCCAAGCCATTCCAGGATCCTATGAAAATTCATATTTCTGCATGGTGGTGTTAACAGACACAAAGCAATCTCATTTAAGAGCTCTCAAAGCTTTATATAATAAGAAAATACTTTCATCACATGCATTCCCTTAAAGCTGTAATTTTGCTCATGCAGTACTGATCAGATTACATAATCTTAAAACAGAAAACCTCTAACTTGCTCTCTTAAATAAAATCAGAAAATATCTAACTGTCCACTGTAAGCCACAATGGCAGTACTACTGCAAGGAGCTAGGAAAGCATTTACAAAATCCTCTCGTGGTTTCAAACTAGCAACTAATAGAGCACATAAAACATTAACAAAACTGATGCTGAACACAATATGGAAGGTAATCCTCTTCATAGGTGTGCATCACAAGAATATTAAAAAAAAACCAAAAAACCACCACACAAAAGCAGCAAGACAACTGTAAATATGATTCAACATTCGGGCAAATAAATCCTCTAAGAAGAACTAACATATTCCTGTAGTTCAAAGATCAATGGCCTTTTGCTTTCTGTCCCAACGCTCCCAACCAACCACCCCAGTAACACACCCCACAGCTACTAATATGCCACAAAACCTTGCTCTTCCCTGCCACAGCACTGATTTCCAACCCCTCTTTCTCCAGCGATCAGTGAAGAACAGAGGACAAGTGCTGCAGCTGCTTCAGAGCTATGCTTGTGCAGAGTGACCAGCACTAGACCAAGTATAACAAACCACTCTGGGGCTCAAGAATCAAGCTGTGATTCTTGCTTCAGCACTTATTTTTACTGGTCATCCCTTGTTGCTGAGAGGTCTGACAGGGAAAAAAGAGGAATAGAGAACAGAAAAGGGTCAGTAAGAGCTACTTGTAAATATACAGCATGTCCACAAAAATTCTGTTTGCTCAGAAGGCCAAAAGACCTTTAAAAAGCAGTCACTAGATAAGAAAAAAGGTAAGAAGATAGGTTAATAAATAACCTAATTTTTTTTTTTTTTTTTTTAAATTTTAGAATTAGATTTACCTGGTTGAGTACCTGGTCGGGTACTCTAAAAACAAAGATTGGAAGTCACCAGAAAAGTTATCTCCCTTACCATTTAGTATTTGAAGAGATCAAAAATAATACAGAACCTCCAGATCTTTGAGTGAATGGATGAAGATACATAATTTCCCCCATACAGGACACTAGGTCAGACAACAACCAAAAGACAAAAAGAATCAAGATTCTACAAATTTTATGAGCAAACATATGACAAGAACATAGAAGTCACCAAAATTTCCCCCAATCTTCTCCCCTCTCCATGAATACATGTATTCACTCTCAATACAAAAATAAAGTGAAATCAATGTGTTGAATTTGAAGATAAATATCTTAGGTCATATTGAGCAAATAAGAGATAAATCATTAGACTGCAAATGGAGATACTTCAGAAAAGTTACATTCACACAGGACATTTGGAGCCCTCAGATTTTTCATTTCAAGGTTTGAGGTGGCAGGAAAAAGACATTTTTAACCTTTCTTGCTCTTCCTGGCTTGTTGGCCTGTTGAACACTCCTCTCTCTACAACATCTAACTAGCAAGGGAACTGTGAATTTCAGTAATAAAGTGATAATCTAATTACTGAATTAAGACAGATGATAGCACTCACTTGAACTTGCATCTGGAATGAAAGGAAAAGAACAAGTCCCATAAGCTATACCCAAACAGGTGCCCCCAAGTTCCCACTTTGTTAGCCTGAATAACTACTGCTGAGAAACAGCTGCCTACCCATGAGACCAGACTTTTCTAAACATTGACAGCTGTAATAATGAAAGTGTAGGACAGTGGAATAAAAACACTGACCATGTTTTCTGGATTTTATGGGCTTCTTAGGGATGGACATAAGAAGAAAAGAAAGGCATTATGAAATTTCTCCTTTTTGCCCACACTGAGTCTCAGTTCAGTTGTTACAGGTACATGCATCACACATGTACATAAAACTAATTACAAGTCTGATGACATTTGTTGTAAGGAGGCAAAACCCCAAAACTCAGAACTAACTGAGTAGGATCAAGATGTTTGTATTTACTACAGGAAACTGAGAGGATCAGAAGATGGAAGAACTTTTGTAGTGCAATATGCCCACAAGTGCTTACTATTGCCTACACTGCTACCATCATCAAGCAACCCACATTTATGCTCAAGTTCTTCTGAGATTTTAATCTACAAAACTCCAAATGAATCAAATTGCTACTGCCTCCCACCCACTAGCTGGCCCAAATCCAGCCAGCAGGCTTTCTGCTGTTTTCCCACGCCTGTTTTCCAGCATGTAGACAAAGTGTAGATCAGGCAGAAAACCAACAAGATAGAACTTTTTTTTTTTTTTTGAACCAGAAAGTGTAAGAACTGGAGAACACCGGTTCTTGACTCCCCTCCTTCATAATACAAGAAATACTTTGACAAACTGGAGTACAGCAAGGGAACATGAAGAAAAGCAGCACTCCACATACGATGTAGGCTGTTCAGCAGATGGGGGGCGAGGAGGGAGGACATCTAGACAGATGGTCTAGAATTTTCATTTTGTAATTGAAAATGGAAAGTATTTCTCAGCCTACACCATAATGCACTAATTCCAGCAGAACCTCAGAAATACTACAAGAGGGCACCTCTCCCCCTGTCCAGTGCAACTTCAGGAGGAATCCCAACTGAATTTAAGGATATAGTGTGGGCACTCCAGAAGAAATAAAGCTCCCATAATTCCTCAAGTATCAGCATCATCTCTCCAGCCCCTTCTCAAAATGGAGCCCAGAATAAAGAATATTTGTCTACTGAAAACTCCAGTTCAGAAAAGCCCTTGAATAAAGAGGGCCAGTGTTCTTGCAGTAGCTTCAAAAACTGAAGGCTGACACCAGAGATCTACGTCTACTTTGCTCAAGACATACAAGATGTTTCTGAACCCTGACTTGGAATGTACTAATCCTGCCGTCTTCAGCTCCAGAGGTGTCACCATGAGAACCTGCATCTCCTACAGGTTGCACCTTAGAAAATCCTTGCTTCTAGACCAAGTATCTAGTTAAACTCAGTGCCCACATTTGAGAGAGATTGTGGGGAGTCTGGTCTGAAGACAGACTATTTCATGCAATGAAAAACTGAATGGAGTAGGAGTTGGGGTGCAGACCCTGCAGTGGTTCCTCATTTTTCAGGGAAATAGACAGACTCACTGAATCACCATAGCAAACACTCTTAATTACATTAATGAGTTGTGCCACAAGTAAAGCTGGGAAAGAAAGAGCAAAGAGTTTTATATTCTTTTATACTTGATGGCACGGCAAAGAATGGCAGAAGACACTGATCCCACTGAGTAACAGAGATTAAATTATCTCCTCTGCCACTTTTACTATGGCTAATTAAGTCATATAGATGAGAGAAGATGAAGGGATACAAAGAAGCATATTAAGTTTCTCATGTTTTTTATTTAAAATTGCAGAATTTAGAATAAAAAAGACAAAGATCCTCAGAATAATTTTTGTTACTTTCACCTTATAAGAGTAGAGACAGTAGCTGCTACTGTGATAGAGACAAGCACATACTGAGGAACAGAAGAAAGCATTTTTACACTGCTGCCATACAGCTGCTGACCCACAACTGCTCATATCAGATTGCTGAGCTTCTATCTTTGCATCAGACAAAAGCCTGTATTCCCTCAGCCTTCCAGAAAAAGTCAAAAGCATGATATAAACTGATCCAGACCAGACCAAGCACAGAGGCCAAGGTAGTTGAGGTGGTCACTTGTATTAACAGCACCCGTTATCAACCTGATGATGTGAGAGTTGGTGTTTTGGTGGGATTTTTTTCAGTACCCACAGAAATTATGACTTGAAGTCATATGCAGGAATTTAGCAGCTGAAGATACAGCTTTGTAAATTCTGAAGGACTTAACTGTTGGCACAACAGTAGTCCAACTGATGTTACAAAGTAGTCTTGTTGCTTCGAGCTCCTAAAGTTAAACTTCTCTTTGACTCTAAGATTAAAGTACTTCTACCACAGAAATTACATTATCTTTTGTCAAGTAATATAAAAAGCAGCTGCTTGACACACCATTAAAGAAACAAGTCTGATCCATATTCCAGATAATCTTGTTTTCAAAAAATCTGAGAAAGCAAGATCATAGGGCATCTGCATTCTCACTCATTTACGTTAGATACCAAGAAGCCGTAAGAACGTTTTGATTTGGTTCCTGAGCTATCTTTTAGGCTTGGTACCGGAGAATAAAGTACCTAAGGTATCTGAAAGGTAACTGGACAGTAAGAAACACCTTAAGTATTTTTGTGTGGCAGGAGATGCAGAAGTTTCGGAGAAGTGACAATTATCGAAAACTGTGTGACAAATTTTGAGTGATGCACAAGTCAGTTTGGCAAGATGTGTCTTCAAAACTGTGCGGCTCTCCTTCCAAAATATCTGCAATATCCTATTTGAAATGGAGAGAAATTCATCTTCAGGAAACCAAATCGATTTTTTTTTTTAAGTGTTCGTATGCACATATCTTCCAAAGTCCTCGACTAGTCTTTTCCACTCTCTTCCTCTTGGAGGCAAAATTTTGTGGTACACCTTTCCAACATTACTAACTCATTCCCCACGCACTATCCTGCATGTGCATATGAAGAGCCTACCGATGAAATGAGCAGCTGAAAATGAGTACTACCTTGCAATACAGCCCACTCCTTTCCCAAAATATAAACTGTGGCTCTACTCCAGATTTTAACCATCTCCTTTCATGAAATATATTTTCCTTTGGATGACAGGCAAGGACACTGTGATTGTTGAATAAATATTGAAGATCAGGAAGTGAGCAGGGTTCCCTCCGCCCACCCTCACCTTTTTCTGCCTGGAAGGGGAAAACAAAAAAGGGATGGGAGCAGTAAAGAAAACAGCTTAATAGAAGATGTAAAGTTAATGTCAGCAAGAGGTAACCACCGTAAAAATAATAATAAAAGCACTCAAGAATGTCAAGGGTGCCCAAGGGACAAGGTGGGAAAGCAAAGCAAGGAATACAAAAAAGCTCCAGTGGGAACCATTGTTTGTACACCTAGCTCTGAAGAATGGCTGCACAACAACCTTCTACCTACATCATTGCTATATTTTGCTAGAACATGAATATTCTTCAATAGCCTACAAAACTAAAAATTTGAGTAGGGCAAAATGAGCATTAAAATATTACAGCCTATATACCAAGGGAGCAGCATAATAATATGAGCACTTTATCATTTGATAGAGGTAAATACCAGCATTCACAAAAGAAACACTTTTCTTTTCAATGATTAAATCAAAACACCTGTTATTGCACGATCAAGTGTACACTTCATACAAATGACCTTTGATCCGAATACCTAAGTCCCCCAATTTCTGGAAACACAGCTTGTCAATCCAGCCTCACATTTCACATCTTAAGACTGCATCCTCCTTCCTACTAGAAGTAGGTTGGTTGATACTTGACTTTGCTCCCTGACAGTAGGCAGAACAGTTTTCCATCCCAAACAAATACAACAAGTAGTCCAGAAGACCCCACCAAAGACTCTACACTTTCTCAAGATACCATCTATCAACGTCCCTGCAATCCAGGAGCAAGAACTCTACAATGAAAATGGCAACAGGTGTTTTCCATTATGGAAAACAGCCACTGCATCAGCTCCAAGCTAGCAAACAGCCCTTTGATAAGACTCTACGGTAATCAAAGAAATTGCGTCAGAAGGAAAGCGCATAACCTCATTTCACAATGCATATTGTGGCATTCACATAAGGGTCTTACACGCAGGTTAAGCAGGCAGGCTTTTTAAGCAGTTAAGACATGCCTGGAGTAATCCAGTGGCTTGCAGGGCTAAAACAACAGAATATTATCTATTCTTGCTCAAATAAAAATTCAAAATTTGGTCATTAAAAACCCAAACATGACAGGGAAATTTTGGGTGCAGTGAAGGTAGGCACAGCTGTAGCAATGGAAGAGCAGTAGCAGCTGTTAACTGGTGACAGGATAACCACTTCGATTAAGAACGTATCCCAAACAACTAAAATCCATTTAGCTCCAACAGTTTTAAGTTACTGCTTATCTACACACAATGGACAAAAAAGTATGTACTTCATTACTGAAACTGTGGCCTCAGTAATTACACTTCAAGAGGGAACCTGTAAAGAACCAACATGAAATATCATCACCAACAAGCTTCTTTTTCTACAGCCCATCTACTGGGCAACACAAGGAACAACAGTCACAGCTGAAGGTTTGAAAATTTCAGAACTCTTCTTTCTGTTTCATCTGTCCTACATTTTAGAAATTGATTTGACTGCAAATGCACAGAGACTAGGCAAGCTAGGAAATAAGATCACATTAAAAAAAAAAAACTCAACACAGTGAAAGACAAGAACTTCAAAGGCATATTAGAGGCTGTCTAAACCTATGTTTAATGCAACATTTAACCACACCAGCACTTAACACGTCAGAGACAAAATAAGCATTTGTTAAATATTAAGTATCCATGCCCTTTCAGACAGTCGGAAAGGGCTCATGGTACGAGCCCTGAGGCATCCAACAGCAAAGATGCCTTAAGGAAAAATACCATAGTATTCAGATATTCTTTAAACTCGTAACAGATTAATAAAAGGAGGGCAATTAAAACTTCTCCATTTAATCTAGCACAAATGACTTTTACATAATTCTTATGTAAATAAGATATATTTTAAACTGTTCTCAAAGGAACACTACCTGCAAAAGTAACCTTTCTTTAAATTTCACTGTATTACTAATTTGAGTATGGCAGAGCAGGTATTCTATCACCCATCATCATATTTTAGCACATGTTTGACAGTGAGGTGAGATATGTCTGCCTCACTATGATCCAGGCACTAGGGTAGGATTTAAGCAATTAAAGTGTGGTATAAGCAAGCATACCATATCACCATCATTTAAGTTTTTTTAATATTAGTTTTGAAAGCTTAAATTCACATGACCCAGCCTTGAGCATTTCAAGGTTTGCACCACACAAAGCTTTAGGTGGCCCCAAAAAGCCAACAACAGCATGACATTTAACCTTGATACTCTTATCTCCAATTTCTTTACACTGGCGAATACAGTTAAGGCAACTCAGCCACCGGCACCTCCAGTTATCTGGAATAACGTTATTACAAGTGATTTTAAGGGCCAGAAAAAAGGCAGTTGTGCCATCGGCACTGGTTCCGTGTCCTGCACATCACAGGCTGACAGCCTATGGATCACAGCATGAAGTCTTTGTCAGATCAAAGTTCTTGTAGACTATTCAGCAACAAGCAGCTGTTTTGAGTAAGCACATAATAGCTACAGAAAAGACTCAGCAGTTTTTCAGTCACTTATGCTGTCTACACAAATGCCATAACTTAACCCCCTTCTTTCCATGACTGATGCAGGGAACTGGCTAGGGTGAGAAAATAAGTCACTGCAAGAACAGCTCATATTTATCCTCCCAGCTGTCGCTCGCCACAAGGCTGAACTCACGCTGGGGAAGAAACCACGGAGCCCCAGCCACACATGGTAGCAGGAGGGCACCAGGCTAGTGCTCAGAAGTTGCTACACGTTGGGAAGACACGAGGATGTCGGAGAGCGCAGGGACGGCAGTATGGGAAGGACCTAATTTAAGGGATCTCCATCTCCCCCGGTCCCGCTCCCTCGCCGGCGAGCGAGGCACCTACCTGTGCCGGTGCTCGTCGTGCCCCTGCCCGTGGATGAGGAAGCCGCCGAGGTTCTTGCCCCCTTTGCTGGTGTCCACGTGGGGAATGAGCACATCCTCCAAGCCCAGGTCAAAGCGCTTGTGCTTCGAGGAGTCGGGGAGGAAGAAGAACGCCCCGAAGCAGAGGGTGATGAAGGCACTAAGAATAAGGAGCAGGATAAATTTTTCGGAGAGTCTCAAGGTAGCCCTGTGATGCGGGAAGGCGGAGGCCCCCAGGTTGAGCGGGGGCAGCCTCCGCCCGGAGAGCGGCAGCAGGGCGGGAGTGGTCATCCTGGCGCTAGCGACCCCCCGGCGGGGCACGGCTCATCCCCTCAGCCCCTGCGGAGTGCGGCCCCGGCCCGGCTCGGGGGCTGCACCATCCTCCCCGCCGGGGGCAGGGAGGGCAGAGGCCGGGCCGCCCCGACGGGGCAAGGGGGCTCAGGCCGGGGGCGCGGCCGCCCCGCTACCTGCGCGCCCCTCTCCTCCCTTGCCACTCCGCGGGGCCGGCCGGGCCCGAGCGGGAGAGACTCCGGTCAGCGGCGCTCCCCGCGCTCGGCGGCCGCGGGGCTGCGGGACGAGTGGCAGCGAGCAACCGGGGTGCCGGCGTGCTGGGCGGCGTCGCTGCGGCCGCGTCCCCTTGTCCGGGGCAGGCGGAGGCGCATCACCCCCTGTCCNGGGGGCACCCGGGGAGGACGCAGGGTAGGGCCACTCGCGGGGGAACGGGACAGGGATACGCTGGGGGACAGGGCAGGGGCACTCGGGGTGGACACAGGGTAGGGACACCCCAGGGGGCAGAGGTTAGAGAGACTCTGGAGGAGGACAGGGTAGGGACACTCGCGGGGCAACAGGACAGGGACACCGGGAGAGACAGGGTAGGGACACACTGGGAACACTGGAGGGGACAGAGGGTAGAAACACCCGGGGGGACAGGATAGAGATACGCTCAGTGGCAGGGCAGGTTCACTCGGGGTAGACACAGGGTAGGGCTGTGGACTAGACGATCTCCAGAGATCTCTTCCAACCCTAAGAATCCCATGACTCTGGATTAGGATTCTGTTTTTTGCCCCAGCACAGGGCCATGTAGTCATCCTGGGCACCCTGCAGGACAGGGCCCTGAGTACGAGTGACATTCGTCTGTGGTACATCCCTAGAGAGGGGAGCACAGATTACACACACAAGAGGCAACTGGCTTTGCGCCCTGAGTGAGGTTGTTCTGGTTTACCTTAGGGGCTGAGCACCCTACCCAGGGCAGCTGTCCTGGGGCAGCTGAGGGTTCACCACAAATAGTCACAGAGTCATAGAATAATTTGGGTTGGAAGAGACCTTGAAGGTCATCTATTTCCAACCCCTCTGCCGTGGCTGGTACACCTCTCACTAGAGCAGGTTGCTCAGAGCCCCATCCAACCTGGCTTGAACACTTCCAGGGATAGAGCATCCACAACTTCTCTGGCAGAAATAGTGCCAGGTCTGGAGGCTTCAACTCTTGAAGCCGTCCTGCTCCCTGAGCTGCTTCAAACCTGTAGAAATATTCAGGCAGAAGTGTGGTGAGAAGGATGCAGATGAAGTGACAGGCAGAAAACACACCTGAATTGCCCTTTACAAGAATTAAACATGGCTGTTCTATCCTGCTTAGCCATGGTTTGCTGTCTGCATTCTCCCACAAGGCAGGGCTCCCAAGTCTGTACAGGGTTTAATAAAAAACCAAAAGGAAAGGGTGGAGAAAGATCTGGGTGAGGCAGTGGCAGGAACTGAATTCAGAGGAGTTCACATAACAAAAGCAGGTCGGTAAATCTGGGAGACAAGTTAGACCTGCGACTCTTTTCAAAGTAGGGTGTTTCCCACATATTAAGGGTTTTACAACATCACTGGAAACTTGGGTATTCCCAGATAGTGGAGAGCAGAGTCTATTCAGCAAACCTGGCAGACAAGTCTGAATCACAGCCAAGGAACCATAAAGGCAGGGGAGTAGACAGGTGAGTTCCGCCTGCTGAAGTGAAGCTAGCTGGGGTAGGGAGGACTTCCAAGGTGTAAGGCAGCATCCCCATACTGGGGTAGGAGTGACAGGATGAGAACTGAACTGAAGCAGTAGGCAACAGCTCCCTGCATGAAACCTTCGTCTTCAGATGAGCTCCAGAAATGTGTAAATAGAAGGTGAAGGTGTAAAAAGAAAATGGGAGACAAAGTACTGAAGCATTTGTCCTGCAGGTAGACAGAGCAGACACAGAGCCAGACACAGACAGTACCTTCTACTAACACAAATGCCTCCAATTTCTCATGAGTGGGGTGCCCTTCATCCCAGTCACAGCAGCTGCTGGTATCTGAGCAATGCAGGCTTGATAACGTTAATACCAGGCATTTAAGTCTGTTTTCAGGCTTAGACTTTGCTTTAAGTGTTTTGGAGCTTTGGTGATTTCAAAGCAAGGTGTACTATGGAAATTAAACTCTCAAGAAAGGTTATTTAGGGAGGATTCCAGGGAAGGAAAGCAGCTGTGCTAATAAAAAATACTCTGACGGTCAATCTAGTGGCACAGGTGTGTGTGCATCAAAAAAATCCAGATTAATGAACACTTAAGGTCAGCCAAGTTAGCTGAAGCTGACTGATCAAGGTAAAGAGACCTAGACAAGATTAACTCTCCTACTCTGATCACTCCTTCTGTCCTCACAACCAAGCTATGAATTGCACCTTGCTGAACCTTATTCCATAACATCTCAGAGATAATGGTTTTTCCCACATGCCCACCCATCTAAACTCTTCCATCTGCTTATATTTTGCTTCATCTTTTTTACAAAGCCATGCAGCAGACAGCTGGACCCTGCTCACTAGTCTTGCATCAGTGAAAAGCAGAAGAAAGCGAGAAACTCTGCCACGAGGTGATAAAAACCAAAGCCAATGTGAGACTGAGATACCAAAGAGAGGGCATATGTGAAAAGGACTATATTGTCAACAATACTACAACGTGTTCCAGCCAGTATGGTAACTAAAACAAATATTAAAGTTTTTACTACAGGATGAACATGCTTCAACTGGTCTGTTGGCCATTTAACTCTCTTCCAGTTTTGATCTGGTAAGCTAAAGTATCGTAAAATATGTTCATGCTTTCACTTGTTAAATTGCTTTTACACACAGTCTGGAAAACAAAGATCAGTCCATGAAGATTTTTGTTCTTCAGTCTTTTTGCCCTTTGTTCTTCTCTGCCAACAGCTAGTTTTTCTTCTTCTTTGAAAGACTGAGAAGACGCTTCCAATTTCCTTATAAAATATTTCTTTTGTGTTCAACTCATTGCAAGAAAGTGACATTTCTGTAGGTTTTGTTATGATGACCTTTTGAAATTCTAAAGCATCTGTGTCTAAACCATGATGAAGTTTTGTATTTCTACAATTTTGTGCTTGTTTTGACTTTCCTAGTTTTTACCAAAGTCTAATAGTAATTTTTCATTCTTTGGTTCTGTCATACTGGGTAATATGCATATCCCTGTAAGCCTGCCAGTGATTTTCCACACTGCAGTGGTGTTACTCTGTAGCTGAACAACATTAAATATAGAACTATATTGAATTAGTTGGGGTTCGGGAGCCTGTGCTACACTATACAGATTCTACAACTATTGGTGCTTTATCAGTGATGCCTAGAACATTCTCTGAATTGTCCTGAGATGAAACCTAAAGATTTTAACAAGAACCAGGAATTTCCTGTACTCACTGCCTTGACTTTGATCAATTGCTATTGTAACTGGGAAGTTGAGGGCCAAAAGTGCTTGATCATCAGCACTAAAGTCACTGTATTTCCACAAGCCGACATTTCTGGAAAACTATTAGGATAGTTCACATTTTTCAAAGGCAGACAAAGTAAGTCCTGTAGAAGTACAGATCCATATCAATGTATTATTGCTTTCTTTTTTAAATGACCACAGTGATCCTTTCTAGCATTTAGGCATACAGTCTGGATTCACTATTTGCAAACCCTCTTCTTCAGTTTTCTTCCAAACACTGTCCAGTCTTTCCTGTGGCCCCCAGGTTCCATGGAAAGTCTGATGCAGCTTGAAACAATATTCATATTCTCTTGGACCTGATGATGTCTGGGATCCCAAGATCACATTCTTTATCAAATCCAGTCTCTGGTGGCTCCTATGTCTTTGTCTTTACTTTTCTCCTCCCATCCTTCCAATCACTACTTGTTTAGAAGAGAGTTCATCCACAGCCAAGCTTTGCCACAAAACTTTGGTCTTTGGCACATTTCTCCGCTCTCTATATATCTCCTTCCTGTGTTACCAAATGTATGTAAACATATATTTTACTATTATTTCTGTGTGGACAACTCACAAATCAACCATTCCAATTCAGATCCCAATTTATTCCAAACAACCCTTACCCTTAGAACTTTTTGAGGAAGACTAGTCTTGCTCATCCTTACCTTGGCTATAGCAGGATGATTAGTACTGTCTTATTCTCCTCCTTCCTTTTTCAATCAAGGTGGAGAACACAATCTTTTCCTATTTCTGACCCATACCCTGTGCATAGTCCTCTGCTCTGGATTTTCCTTACATCCTCACATCCACATCCTGAATCACACCTTGTTGAGTTTTTTTCCTGTGTAACATATAAAAGATGTGGACTTTCTGATCCATAACCTCAGTCAAACTATTCTGCTTAGGCATTGTGTTGCCTCTTTGTCTCTGGTTCTCACAAAGGTAGTATTGCACTTTTCATGTTCATTCAAAGTGCTTCCAGAGATTTTTATTTTTTTTTTGTGAGTGATTGCCCTTGCTGTGTCACTTCAAGCTTTGCATCTTCCCAATCTTTCCTGACATGCCTTCCCCCTCTCTTAGCATCTCTGATTCATCACTAAGACACCAGCTCCTCCTACACCCAGTTGGCCTCCAGCACCTATTTATTAGTGTTTCAAGTACTTCCATGCTTTCTTCCGTGCTTCCCAAAGGCATGAAAGGACTTGCACATCAAAAAGAAATTTGGGAACCATGAAAGTGTATTAGACTACACCAGAAAATTGATAGCTATGAAAACTGAACTTACTCATGGCAACTTCTCTACAGAGACATCAAAATGGGCATAAATACCAGATTGTATGAGTCTGTATTAAGAGCAGCAGCAGCACTGCCATTCTTTGGCTGAAAAGTGAAAATAAGTTTGCCAGGGATGGTCAGAAAAAAAGGCCAAGAGCTTCAGGACCTTAAAACCAAATAGTTGCCTAAGTGTGCACTGGGAGGGCTGTCTCTGAATTATTACAACTTGTTAAATGCATGGAAGAGATTGTGTAACTGCGTAGTGGTCTGGGTTTATATATGGTGGAACGTGATGGCTGAGGTTGTCCCTGGAAATAAAAATCAAGCTGATCATCCATATGGACACAAATCTCACACATTTGATGTTTTATATCCTAGCACAATCTGCTTTAAAAGAAAAACAAGATTTATGCCCTGTTTGTGCAATCCTAAAAATAGAATTGCTAAGACATCTTTATGATAATAGAAATGAGAAATTTCTAAGTAAATAAATTATAGCTTCTTGTTGCCAGAAGTTTATTACAAAAATGAGTCAAGATAAAGATTTTCAACATTATAAAAAACAAGTCAGAGTCTTCTTCAAAACAAAATTTAAAAAAAAGCCATTGCCACAGGCATACTGAGATGGACAACATTTAACAGTGGCAGAACAATCAATGCTTGAAAGGGTCATGTTTTTCTTAAAATTCCAGCCCTAGGCTGGTGAGCACTACAGGGGAACATGAAAATCAAGTTCGTATTTCACAGTGAAGCATTCTTCCATTTTGGAGAGGGCAGATTAAAATTTGGCTGGAAAAGACAGAGATTCACTCCCTTACAGCTGTGTTTTGGAATATCTGCATGTCCCCATTCCTCTGCATAGATCGTCATGCCTGTCTCAATGAGACTCCCTGCAGGCATATAGGCCCAACTGCAATGATTACTTTGCAGAACTGGGGGTTAGAAATTACAATGCCACATGCTTTATAATTGCAAACTCACTAACTTAACCCAGCCTCGTTCAACGATCTTCTCCTTCCCAGCAGGACCCATCTGTCACCATTTCACTAACTCCATACTTTAATGAGATCCAATTTCTTTTTTGCTTTCAAATGATTTTATTCTGTGTCTGTACATTGAAAGAAAAAGATATATTTTCTATTAAAAGAAAGGCAGTCATAAATATGTAGAAAGCTGAAGGGCCCCTGCATATATTACCATTTAGCATTTTTTCATTGTGTTGGTGATAGTTTTGTATTATCTTCATTCAATGCTAAAAGAGCAGTTAAAAGATATTTTGCTTTAGAAGGAGAAAAAACATGAAGGAAACATGGACATTCAAGTGTAAATTGCCTTGGAACTACAACAAACTGATAAGAAAGTCCTTTGGAAACCTAATCTTTTGGTAAAATGTTCGCATTCAGCTCATGCTACTGAATTATACTTGGACCGTTTACAGTCAGTGAAGAATTCTGCTGTTAAGGGAAAATATACCACTTGATGTAAAATAACAGCATCAGCTCTCGCTTTATTAACTCTCTGCATTAACCCAGACACAGGTTCAGAGGGAAGGAAGGTTCTACGCAAACTAATTGGGATCTCCTAGGCTAGCTCAAGCCTGAGCGTATAGTTGAAGGCATCAAGACAAATTGACCAGACAGAATAGCTGGCATTTCACAGGATATATGAGGTTCATGTAACAATGTTCCTTTTTTCCAAATGAACCAAAAGAACCAGGCCAGGAGCACCATCATCAGTTACAGTGGACAAATGCATGACTGCTTTGCATGGATGTAATGCTCAGCCAACAAATTCCTGTCAGTCTGTAGTCTATTCTGCACTTACCTAGCTAGCTGCAGAGCAATGTGGAGCAGGGAAAGCTGCACTGCTGTCCCCCAAGCACTATGCTTATCCTTCCTGCCTTGTGAAGCCATCAGGATGCCTATCAGGATTGGCAACAGTAATAGAGGGATTTTCCATCCACTTCTGTGCAGGTTTAAAGTTAAGCCAGTGGACCTACTTTCCGTGAAAGATGATATTCATCATCCAAACACAACTTCCTTTTGGTTTGTTAGTCTACCATTATGCTTTTCAGTAATCCTCCCCGTCACTTATCTAATACTTTCTCCCTCTCTGTCATCATTCCCTCCAAGTCATCTAAAGCCATCCAGACCTCAGGTGGCCACTGTTCTCCCTACCCACAGTCCATGAGTTGAGCTCATGCTTGGGTCCATAATTACACATACTCAAATATCAGACAAGCATTCCAGGGCTTCCCTGCTGAAGCTGCAATGGAAATTTATTCAGCAAAGGCCCTACACCATGTCTCCAAAGTGCCTCTAGTTAGGAGTTAAGATATGCCTCATGCACCTCCTAATGTTCTTGTACTGGTTTAGAGTTAAACCAGCCGGAGAAATGAATCCAACTCAGAAAGGGATTGCAAGTCAGAATAACAATTTAATAAAAGATCACAAAATACACTGATACAGAAGGAAACTTCGTTTGTGCCACAAAAACAGATGTACAGCCCAGCACAGCAGGGCCATGAGCAGAATGGAGCTCACCAAATCCTGTGTTAAACACCATGTAGCCCCCCTGAGTTCAAAGTAAGAAGAAAGGAAGAAACCTGCTGGTGAAAATGATGGTTGCAGTCCAGTGGCAGTCTCAGTTCAGTCGAGGCTCTGGTCCTCCTCTGGATCTGAAGAGAGATCCCAGTCCCAAAACCCCAAGCTTATATCTGCTTTAGCTCTGATGGGAATGCCCAATCTCTCCCCCAGGGTGGAGAGTTTCACAATGGGTGATTTACTCTGTGAGGTGAACAGTGGCATATTTTTGGTATCCCTAGTGGCCCATTAGCAGACATGACCCCTCAGGTGGGTGTGGAGGCAGGAAAAATTCCTTATCTCACAGAAGTTCCTAAACACCCATCTTCTAGCCTGAGGGGTTGGGTGTGCCTTATGCTGCTGCTGCAAATGGGCCATTGTGAGCAGTTCATGAGAAAAAATGACATAGAGGGTTTAGAATACACACCCACACAGTGACAAACTGACCCTGGCTACTATAACCAGGACAGCTCTCCCCCATCATGAGGCTTTCTAGCCACAAATCTCGGTATATTCCTACCTGTGTTCCAGCTGTGCCATGTAAGGCTGAGCGGCCTCCCACGGCTGATCTGGATTTCCCACATGTACATAGGTGTGGATGAGTAGTAAGCCTGAGCTTTTTGATCAAACTGCGTTTGTTAAGGCATGAATCAAAGTCACACATACACAATGAACCCAGCATTTGCTCAAAATGCTGGTCAGACTCCACTGGCTGAGTAGCAGACAGATGGTAATTGAGTCCAGTGCATCCTCATGGCATCAGCTCTACTTGATATACAGCAGTTGTGTTAGCTGTGTGTTTGAAACCTCTGTGACTCCTAGATACACAGCCCCCACCAGCTGGAACAACTATGCAGAAGACTTGCAGCCACTTGGATCTACTAGGTATGCTTTAAAATCCTCCAGTTCTAGCAAGTCTGAAATTCTGGATACCAAAACTGAGATTTTCTGGTGAAATATAGGCATGGGACAACAGGCAAGGAAAAAATGTGTTTCTGTTTCTACTGGTTGTGTTGACCAATGTTGCCGCTGCTGGTGGAAATGCCCCAAGATGAGATTGTAAACTTATGCTCTGCTGTATCTGTGATTATATACCTTCATCATCATTGTGTGTTCTCCTTTCCCCTTCCAGAAACTCACACATGTGAGCACATGCTGAAAGCAAACACAGAGCTGTCTCCCCTCAGGAAGAATGAAGCCAGCTTCATCCCCTCTCTCTAAGCAGGAATAAAACTCTGTTGATCTTACCTGAACATCTTCAGAGCTTTACAGCTAGTCCTTTCATGCCTCAAAGAGCCTATCCAGCCTCCCTATAAATGCTGCAATGGAAGTTTATGTTCCATCCAACAGCTAAATAACTGTTGACAGGTTATTGTGTTGTACCATTGCTAGATTTTCACATACTCCTTCATGGATAGAGGCAGATGAAAGATAGCAGCATGAATTCTATGCTTACTGTTTGTATTTTTCTTTTTGTTAAGTAAAATTTGTATGTAATAGGACTTGAATGAAATGGAATCCTCAAAATGAAAATCACAAGTCCCAGAAAATATAGAAAAAGGAACAAAACAGTGAAAGATGGTGCCAGGTCCTGCCTTTGAGTCATAAAAAACCCATGCAACACTACAAGCTTGGGGAAGAGTGGCTGAAAAGCTGCCTGACAGAGAAGAATCTGGAAGTGCTGATCAACAGCAGCTAAACATGGGCCAGCAGTGTGGCCAGGTGGCCAAGAAGGCCAATGGCAACCTGGACTGTGGGGTGGCACTGTGTAAATAACGTGGCAGCTTTAAAAATTACAAGACGTGATGATGCAGTCCTGAAAAAGCTCAGATTCATCCAGCACTTTCATTTGGAATAGTAAAAGAGCTGACAATTAAAGAAATGGTACTGGTTTGAGGAGTACTGGTTTCATTTTGTATAGGTAGATAAAGGGGAAGATTGTTTGGAAATGCTAATACAAAGGTAGGACAAACATTGTGTCTATAGAAATAGATGTTACCAATTTTCTCACAAAGTTCAGAATAAAAAGAGGAAGTAGAATTCCCCCCTCACCCAGAGTTTTGTTGGGGGATGTTTGGAGGGGTTTTTTTTGTTTGGTTTGGTTTAATCAGAACTATTCGTTAATGACCAAAAACTTGTGATTCATTAAAAAGGAATATCCGATTGACCACTGAATCAAAATCCCAAAGGCCTTTAAAAAGTACAAATTACATGATACTAAGCAACCAATTTTAAACTATTTCAGTAAAGACTAGAGAAAACAAAAATAGCAAAATAAATAAACATGCCAAACAATGTCAGAAAAAAAGCAGCTGGCAGGTGTTACATAAAATGTCCAAATACCAGAAGTTGTAGTGATGAGCCCAACTAGTTCACAAAGATATACACACAAGGTGGGAAAATATTTGGGTTGAAGATGGAATGACTGGGCATAAGATCCTTGTAAGCAGAATGAAGGGAGGATGTGCGATTTCTAAGAATACCTAATAAAATCAGGCACAAATGATGCATGTTCTAACATATAGAACAGACAGAACACCAGCAAGGAAAGTGAAAGCAGAAATAGAAATAACTGAAACAAAATTATTTAGACATGGAACAATCATGAAATGTCAAAGGGTAAAATGTCACACTGGGGGAGAAATTCCAGAACTGAGTATCTGGGCAGCATCAATTCAGAGAAAAGGCAGAATGACGAGGTAAAGGCACAGGGGTATATCCAAACAACCATCAAAGTTTTCATCAAAATCTCACGGAGTCCATATATGTTTGGCCCTAACAAGATGTATACAACTACAGAAAATCAGCTTCCTTAGCATACCTGACCCAGATCTGAGTGAGCTGCTTGCATCACACACTTGTATTTGCAGGAAAGAGATGTCTCTCAGAGACAAAAGAATATTTATAGAAGGCCTTAGAGATCACTGTAACTTGTACATTTTTTACAATACTAAAGACTTGTTCTTCTGATATGTTTGATAGATACTGCCTCTTGAAACACTTTCATAGCATGCTCTGCAGCTGTGATATTTCTATCCAGATACAAGGACCTGACTAGGTATTTCCAGGCCTGCTTTCTACCCCTTCTGCTTGCTCCTACTCTGCCTACTTTTGCATAGAGAAGCAATTCTGGCAAAAAGCCTGTGGCTAAACTGACACCCTCCTTAGCCCATCATTATGTCTATCAGCTTCTCAATTTATCAGCTACATTTTTAGGAGTTTATGACATCATATAGCTACATTTTCTGTCTCTTTTGTGGTATATATGACTCAATCCAGGTTGCACCTACATCTCCATATGCAAGGATGTTCCAGAAATTAGTTCTTCAGTGTTTAAAATCTTGTAGCATCTGTTTTGAATTTGGTTGGACTAATTTATAGCCATTCATTTTTATTCAAATGCTACTGTAAAGTAATGGCATTCAGATTTTATGATTTCTTTTTATGAAGACTTTGAAATTTAGTTTTCACTGAATTTTTCTCATGGCAGAGATTCAGAGATTGTTCTTGGATACCCCATAATAAATACTGCATTTGCCTATAACATTTACTATAGATCTGTGCCTGGAATGTTTCTGTTTAAATTTTGGAGGTTTTTTTCCTGTCTATATACCTAATTACCAATAGGTTGATGAAAGGTACTGTTTACATTACACAGAAGGATTTTAAATGCAGCTTATAGCTCTAAACCTCATGTACAGCTAATAACAGCACATAAATCTCAGATGTTCTCTGTCATTATCTACACTTCATATCCTACACAGACATTATTTAACAATTGAAATGTATCGGGAAAGTAATTACATGCACATTTAAAATAATCTTAAGGTACACAAATATGTAATGGTCTTGGCATGGACCCTGAGAAGTAAAGGAGTGAAAAGTTAGGGCAAGCAACCTACTTCCATACTTCTCCCAAAGGCATGTGCACTGTAAAAGTTGTCTTGTGAATTAGCAGCTCAGCTCCACATCTTCATTTGCCTGGGGACCCCCATTACCAGTCACACCAGCACACTCCACCCCCACAGCACAGCACCAAAGAGCCACACAGCCAGGCATAGACAATCCTTTAGTCCCACTCCCCTTTTTGTCAGCTCATTCTTTTCTTAGAAATGTGCTGGCACTGCTGCACTCTTCACTCCCTGACACGAGGTATGATTAATGGCAGTTCTTAAAAACTACAAATGCCTTTTTTGTCAGCATGGCCAACAACTTGCATTTCATATGCTAGCAGCTTCATCAGTCTTCAGGCAGGAAACAAATCATGACACATTCCCCACAGGTCAGAATAAATGTTCCACTGTGGTACTTCTTTATCATTACTGAAAGAGAAATGCACCTAAGAAGAAAGCACCCAAGATTCATTCTGAAAAATCCTTCAAAAATTCCCTTTAGTCCACTGCTGCTGAGTGCTCTGGAAGACTGGTTGTGGGAAGCAGAGAAACGTGCCTACACTGAGCCCTTTCTTTTGCGGGAAAAAAAAATGTTGAAAAACTGAGATTAAACAAAAGATACATCATCTATAATGTAGTTTTATTGGATCAGTAATACCCATTTTGATTAGGATACATAAGGGTTTAAATTCTAATCTCTTGCTTGCAATTACACTTAATTGTCTTCTGACAAAAATTTCCCATGCTTGATTTACCCAGTTGCTGAATTTTCTGCTGTTAAGTTAAGCAAAACCAGTTTCAGCCTCTTTCACCAGGAAAGCAGGGGGAATTCCTATTGAGTTACAAGCTTATCTCCAAACCATCTCAGACTTGAACAATGAGTTGAAAAAGAAAAGTTCTGACTTAAATAAGTTACAAGACCTTGAAAAGATCTTGCTGGGGCATTCCTGCAGTAGCCAGAGAGAATCCAAGATGGCATTTCCACCCAAGAAAAGCCAACCCATGATTATCAGACCCTCTATCCTGATTTGCACCAAATTCCTCTGAGCTGTTTGTCCACAAGCATGTACTATCAGCCAAAGCCTTCCACTTTTTAGCTGAGAAAGTGGAAATTTTCACTCAGAATCCTCTGGAGGAAGAAGCTGTGGTCCATTTAACCTTTGTTTTTGTTCAAGAGTTATCACAATGAGGGTCCTTATGGTCTTCACAATTGCTCACATCGCACATGGATCTGTACCACAACACGGTCTTGGTGAGCAAAACCCCACCTACCAGCATGTGCTCAGTCACAGCATGGCTGCCCAAAAGAAACTTCAAAGGAATCCATACCACATAGGACATGACAAGCCCACTGCCCAGCTGATACTGAATAATGACCCGCAGCAGCTCAGCCACAGCTTCTGCTCTGCAAACAGATAGTGGGAGCCATATTTTAGCCAGTTATTAATCCAATTAATGTGGTCTGTCTTCTCATTGCACTGTACAAAGTTTTTGATCAGTGTAATGAGGTACTAAATCAGCTGCCTTATAAACATCTGCATATACTGTATCAACGTTGTTGTCTTAGTTGCTGTATCTTACTGCCTTCCCAGCACAACTGTTTGATCTGACTCATTTCCCTAAGAATATTCTAACTGACATTATTTATAATCTTACCCGTCAGGTCTTTCTCAGCTAATTGCTTAACTACTTTTCCCTTATTTTACTGTCACTGAATCAGGCTAACTTACTAACTTACTAACTTAACTAACTTATAATTAGCAGTATCATTCTCTGAATATTGACACAATATTATCACTGACATGTTTTTCTCGTTTTTTTCCCATCATTCCTGTATTTGTTAAAAATTATCAGAGGTGCAGAAGCCAAGTTGGCCAATACTTTTACGACCCATAGAAGCAAATACTTTCAGCCTGCAGGTTTATCAGTTAGCCTGTGTTACTTAACATGTCAATAATCAGTGAGTCAGGAAATAGTTCATTTGACATATGTGTATCACGCCGTTTTCTTCCAAATGTAGTAAAGAAATTATTATTCTGCCTTCTCTGCACCATTATAAGAAGTTATATCAGCTGCATCTAGCTATGGCCAAAAATTTCTGGATTTTTAAGGGATTTGTTGTTATTTTAATATACTAATGCTCTTAACTTTATATTGTCTTGACTTTCCAGTAGGAGACCTTCTTCTTTGGCAGCCTTATCTTCCCATATCAATTTCCCAAGATTTGTGACTCCTTATTCAACATTCTTACTGCCTATTCAACATTTTTTCATTAGTTATAAATTTCTTTTTTATTTCTAATCCTGGTTTTCCCTTAACAATTGAAAATGGTATGACAAATGTTCTTTTCTTTGATGGTGACTTTTGGACAGCTAATAAACCCTTCTCAAGAGCCATCATCTTCTATGTACATTGTTCTGCCCGGATATATTACCCCAACAGATTCTGCTTATAACTTTCTTGAGATTTCATAAATTAAAGCTTTTGAAGTTGTCTATGTTTGAGACTCTCCTGTGATTGGCCATGCTAAATATAATCAGGCCTTGAACACTGGTCTCTTGGTAACCACCAACTTCCAATTCAGCAACTTTCATCTTTATTCCTTGTAGTGAAGTCCAAAATATTTATCTTATGATGGTAAGGCTTTTAAGTTATATAAGTGACATTTTACCAACTTTTTGGGAAAAGTAGTTAGGTCACCATCACTTTGAATGTAGAAGACAAGATCAGAACTCTTTTTAAAATACATTCTTTGATCTAGTTCTGAAAAAAAAATTATCAAGACTCTGCGTAAGGAGGGTCAGCCTAGGTGAACAGGGAGGTCCCTTCTGTCCAGACAGTCTGAAAGTCTTTGAACAAAAAATGAAACTCTATTGATGTTTAATTGCTAACTTCCAGTTTTTAATTTCCCCATAACAGTGCAGATTTGAATTCTGCTTCTCATAGAAACTTGATTAGGTGTAATTGCAAGTTATCTAACCCTTCTGCTGGCCCTTTTCACATTCCTCTTATTCTCTCCTTCCACTCTGCTACCTCTGTTGTATTTTCCAGTGTTAGCTAGCATTCTGGTCTATAGGTGTTCAGGAATTTTCACTTCTGACTTATCTCTTCTTGCATGTGCAAAGCAATAACATGAAAGGCAACAGGCACACAAATTAAGACATGAGAAATTTCAATTTATATATCATTTTTTTTGTTTCATTTCATTTGGCTTTTTTTCTTTTGACCTTAAGATTGGTCACATGCTGGAAAAAGTTGCCCAAAGAGTTTACAAGATCTCCTTCCCAAGATGTGTTCAAGACTCAACTAGACATGGCCCTGAGCAACCTGATCTAATTAGACCTGCTTTGAGGAGGGAGGTTCCCCTAGATGACCCCAAAGAGCTAAATAATTCATGGTTCTATGAGCTACAGACCTAAAACAAGGTAATTGCCTGTATAGTCCTACCTCTGAAACTCTTTTTTTCCTCTGTCTGTCTTAATCACATCATAACCAGAGGTGTTAACATTCACATCATTAACATCTGAGGAGGTCAATGTAATGGATAATGTCAGTGAAATGAAAATGTCTTTTTATTAAGGCTGTTACATTTCTTCAGGTCTTTTCCTCACCCGATTAGAGCTCAGTCTTTATGCTTCATAAAAACAAAGTCTTTGATACCATGTCTTATTTCAAGTGTTAGTATGCCAGCATACTGAGGTACTCTAATGCTGCTCATGAATTTCTGTAGGATATAAATAGCACATAACAAAAATAATGCATTGAAGGAGGTGTTTGAATGATACTAGACATAAGCAGATACATCTGTCTCAATTAATGAGGTTTTGACTATACCATTCTTGCACAATACTAGTTTTGGTACATTGCTTCCTTCAGGCCTACATAAATGAATGCACTGGGCAAGGCAGGTGGAGCGTTACAATATATGCAGGGATTTCTGAGTTTTGAAGTGCTTGTCTTTGCAATAAAAATGTAAATCTAGAATGTATAGAAAACATGTGTGTTGATTATATGCCATTTTTTGGCATATTCTGATGGACTAAATATTTCAGAGCATTGTGAGTAAACGCCACAGCTTTTCACTTGTGCTTGCCAGAACTGTGATAACAGAAGCACATTAAACAACCTTGAAGAATATTTCAGGATCCGTTGGCTGGTATACGTAATGCAAATTCAAGGTGAAGTACTTCGAGTTCTAGAAGTTGCAGTTGTTGAAAATGTAGAACCTGATGATGAAGGATGACAAGATACGGTGGAAGCTGCACTATGGACCAAATAGACTTTTTGGAGACCATAACTACACAAACAGTCCATTAAACATTCTGAAGTTATATATAATTAGAAATAGCTAGCTTTTTTTTTTTTTTTCCAGGTTCATGCCCTGTTAATATAATACCCACTGACACACAGGTAGATGTAGGCATCTAATGTAATAGTCTTAAAACCTAAGCTAAACAAGTGTCTTACACAGGCGTGTAAATGTATAATGTACTGTGAAGAACACATCAAGAGATAGAGACAAATATTTACCAGCAGGATGACTACAGCTTTTATAACCTTAGTACATTTCTGAAAGAGAAAAACCCTGTGCCCAAGAGCCTTTTACAGGGATGATTACCTATTAATAAACAAACAAGCTTAAAATTCATCCATATTCTAATAAAACAGCATTGCCCACTAAGCCAACTGAAATAAAACAAGATAGTGCTCAAATTAAATTACAATGGCAATAAAGTGAATTAATATACTTTTAAGATACAGTGAGAAGTAAACAACTGCACTTTAGATGAACACAAATGGGATTCAGGTTGTGAGATTACCTGTCTGAGACTTAAAAATGTGTGATAATGGTAATATAACAAACACAACCTTCTTTCAGTCTCTTTGCAGCAGCTGCTCAGCTATCAAAATTACTCTTTATTGAGGAACTTAGGCAATTTTCCATTATTAAACCTAATTGCTCTTGTTTCATGGCTTAAAATCCTCTCTTTTTCTTTTTGGCAAGCTAATACACTATACACACAGTTTCCAACCCTTACAATCCAATATGATTTAAGATAGCAATTTCTACATATTTGGATGTGTACAAGCTATCCAGCAGACACACTTAGTTATGGTTTCTAAAGGTGACAAACATTACTCACCAGTAGGGAAGCTATGGATAGGTTAGTTTGCAGAGTCTTGACTGTCATATGCTTTGGACTAGCCTCAGCACAGCAGGAGTCTGAATCTTCATGATCCAAGAGGAAACTACCTGTGCTGCTTGCCCTCATGAATAAGATCCTTCTTCTCTGCAGCTCCCCAAACATACTGAAGGATGTCCCGTCTTGTATCTCTGAAATATGTTGTTTCCTCACCTTTTTTTTGACCCATTTAACTTCAGGGGATTATCTTCAATTTAGTCCCATGTCAAGCTCCAAAAATTGAACTCTCTTGCTAGCATTTTGCATGTTGTCAACCTCTTTTAAGGCAATGATAGAAGGATCTCAAAATAGGAAGCTTTCAGGATAAGGAGGATATTACTGCACAGCTCTTTTATCAAATCTCACATAGGATAAGAGATGAGTTGATGATGCTGTCAATTTCTCTCACTTCTTCTGGCTGTTCAGTTTCATTGATAACCTAGTTCACCAATATTTTCTCTGACTTTCTCTGATTATCCCAGTGCACCTGTCAATATTTTGTATGCTCTCAACAATTTTTTCAATCATTCTTGATCCTACTATCAGCAACACATCAGGGAAATAATGTAATTTTATTCACCCTAGATGAAGGAAGGTCACCCCTGGCAAAAGAATTTCTTGTAGGTACAGTAATAAGAAATTCAGTTAAGTAAAGAAAAACATCTTTGTCAGAGCATTAGATAGGAGTGTATGTAAAGAGAGGTTTAAATACCCAAGCTTTGTCCAAAGGGGTTTAATATTTCAGTGCTGCCTCCAAATGATGGCTTCAAAGACAAACTAGTTGTTCTCAGTATTTATTAGAAAACAATCAAACAAACAGCAACAACAAAAATGTCTGTAAGTTTTCAACTGCCGTGATTATTTCTAATTTTCAGCAATGATTGTAATCTTTTCTAAGGTACATATAAAGAAAACCTCAAAAACATTTAAAAGTAAAATCATACAGTTCTCTTTTGGTAATATTTCCACACAGTGGATTTCCACTGTAAAAGAGGCTACTTTCAGCCAGTTTTTATTTTTATTTTTTTTATTAGGAGGACTGCCAGATTCTGTTATGTTCTGGGAGGACTTGAATCGAAAAGGATGCTCTTTCTTCTGTGGTCTCAAATGTCATAATTTTTCCAGTTGGCCTAATATAGAAAAATAATAAATGTCTATAGGATGCATGGACAAGAGCACTTCAGTACATCAGCATATATACAAGGTTAAGTGTTCGTAAACTCATTCCCTGTATTTAAATTTCATGTATTTTATTCCCTTGCATGTTACCAGCACTTTCACATCAAAGAATCACATCTTGTTTAAATAAGTTGCTAAACCAGATGCCATGAGAATGAAATCCTTTCCAAATGCACTGGGTACTTTAATCTTCATCTCTCAAAATGCAGGCATTTTGTACTAAATAACCTTTACTCCCAGTTTAACTGGAACATCCTGTATGACATAGCCAATTAAATAAACTTAAGGACTGAAATTTAGAAGTAGTTCCCCTGATCCATAATAGCAACTACTTCTTTCTCTGAATCCAGACTAAGTAGGGTGTGACTGAGGGTTCTCATTCTCAGACAGCTGTTAGGACTTGCCAAAATGGGCCCTGGGACCAGCAGACTTTTAAATCTCAGTTTTCCTGAGGGGTAGAGTGTTTTCCCAGACACTGCTGGCCATGCAGTGGAACTGCAGTAGGTACTTTCTATGAGATTTAATCTCCAGAAATGTTTGCCATGCTATGAGTTGAGAAGATGTGGGAGGTAATTTTCAGCAGACATGGGTTATCACTCCTGGCTGAAGACTTTACAAAAAGCAATGCAGGAGCTGCCTTTATGAAAGGAGATAAAAAAAATTGTCCAGTTAGGAAAAATCCACCAAAGTTTCTCAGCACTTAGGATGGCAAATTATATAGGCCTCCAAGGTTTCAGGTTTTCAGGTGACAAAACTTGAGATACTTAGATCGGGTTTATTAATTCAGGCCCTACCAAGAACCAGTCTCAGCCAAGTCCCAGCCTTTCTTCTCTTTGTCTTTTTTGATGGACTTGATGCAGTTGGTTGTCTCAGAACATATTTATTGAATCAGTCTCTGCACAAAATTGAATTGCAGGCGCTTATTCCTTTGGAAATATGGTTAGAAGGATGATGTCTCTCTCTGCCTATTAGATTGGGACTACTTTTGCACTTCCTTAGTGGTTATAGGACTCATTCTGAGGTGGAGAGGGTGCAGGCCAATTCCCAGTCCTATCTGTCAGATGTTTGTATGCTTCTGTCTCTCTTGTTATCTAATTGCACTGTAGACAGCTATTCCCTGGTAGATGGCAATTCTCAACCACTCCTTAACCTATGAATTAGAAAAGGGGAATACTGCTTCATTAGTATGATGTGAGCAGTCTCACAGAAGAGGTCACTGCTGGTCTTTTCTCAGCCCCAAGCCAGTGCATTTGGCATAATAATACTTAACTCTTAATACAGTCCTGAGGGAAGCAGTAGGAATTCGGATCTCCCATATCTCACATGATGCTCCTTCTCTGACCAAGAGACTTTGTATTCTTCTGTGCAAAGCAGAACTGGTTCAGAAGTGATTTGGTCCTGCTACAGGACTGCCTTTAGACTTGTATGGAGAATAGTCCTGTAGTGTGAAAAAGTAAGTCAGACATTCCTCATGAGGACCATGAAGTAGAGCCTTCTAAAGAAGAAAAAGGGGATTTGCTTGTGCCCTTCTGATAGAGTGATGTATCCTTCTTTTTAAACGAAGTGATGGAAGTGCCTATTAGCAGGAAAAACTTTTAGGCTGAGAATTCTGAGGGAAATCAACTACCTATTAGCACAGAATATGAAAGCCACATTCTAGAAAGTGGTCAGATTGAAAACATCTTTTTGTGGGTTTCTTCCATAGAATAATGTAGGTAGCTCCCTCATCAGTGTGGTAATTGTCAAAATTTCCATGTGGAAGCATTGAATTCTCCTCATGCAAACTCTATGTTTAGCACCCCTTGTTTTCTGGATGTGGGCATTCAAAACCTTAATTACATTATCAGTCTTGCTGTAACCAGAATAGTCTAAGTAAAGCAAGATTTGTAGAGAGATAGTGTTTTCTATTGGAGAAACTCATACAACAGGGAAGAGAAAGCAGGCTGTCAGGCACTTTTCAAGGTTTTTCATGCTCTTCCTCTTTTTTCCACCAATATCTGGATCTCATAAAAGATATTTTTCTGTCTACAAAACTTGTCTCATCAATTTATGTCAAAAATTGTATCACCACCTTCCCTAGACTTTAAGATTTGTCCTGTACAACTCATTTGGGGAATACTCCATGCCGGGGTTCTTTTCATTTTTCAGACTGAGTTGTGACTGTGGCAGTAGAAGCAAGGCAGTTTGGTTTCTCCATATTTTTTTCGTGCCTTGTACACTCAGGCCACTTAGCAGAGGTTTTGGCCTTGTTGGTACCCAGAGACTCTAGGGGCCCCATGCCAAAACAATTTCATAATTATACTTCCAGGGTCTCACTATATCTCCTAAAAATACCTCAGGAACTTCCCTATTGTTTTCTGTAGCATACCTTTTTTTTCTGGAGCTCATCTTGCTTTTTAATCAGTCAAACATTATTTCTGCATCAGCATTTAATACTCTAGGGCTAACAAAGAATGTTTTACCATCCTTTATGACTTTAACAGAAAACTGAAATCCCACATACGGCTAAGTTGTTCCCTTTGCCACAGATGCCGACATCCTGGTCTTGGGCTGCCTGCTGGAGTGGTAGGCATTTGTCCCCATAAGCTTCAGTCAATCCTGAACATCATCTTCTCATAGTGTAAGTGTCTCACAGTATCACAAGCAGCTTCAGATTGGCAAGTTCTTTTAACGTGCAGCCCTACTGCACTGTTGTGAGTTTCAGTGATGCTCTGTGCAGACCACAGCATCTTGTCCTCGCTGTTACATATCTCCAGGGGAGATCCTTTGCGGAGCTGGAATCTAGGCTGCAAGGAAACATCTTTCCAGGTACCTCTCAACTTTTAGGGTTGTGCTGTGTTAGAAATATACACAATGGTTAGTGTGACTTGTTTAAACACAGAGCATGTTTTCTCTTTCTGTATATACCAATCTGGAGATCTATTTTCAATCCTTATTTTGTATCTTCATATTTTTTCTATTTCAACATCAAGGTTTTTCTTTCAGCAACAAAGAAGTGGCTGAACTTCTGATGACAGCTTGCTCTTAAGCATGGGCTTTCAAGTTCAGTCTGTCTTTCTGAATAATTGCTTACCTTCTCTTCATGATCTACCATCAAGTATGATTTTTCCCCCTAACACTTTTAGAGAGTATTTTCATTACCTTCTTCTTAAAAACCTTCTCATCTCTTGCTAACTCCTAATTCTATACTAGAAAATTCCTGCCTCTATGGTCTTCTCATGTAGTTTTTAAGTGTTTCAATTAAAGTCTGATACAGTTTCTCTTTCCTTGCCGACTCACTGATTCTGTCTTGCTCCAAACTTTTTTGACTGTCTTCTGACTTATACACATTGGTTTCTAATTACAGATACCACCTATCAAGTTTTTAAGAGATAATCAGGGGCAGTACATTGCAAACAGAGGTATCAACATTAAATACCTATTATTTTTAGTAAAGGTGTAGGTAAAGCTAACTGCATAGCAAAACTTTCACTATGAACTAGGAAGCAAATCCCATCCCTTCAAAAGTTACCCAGGCTCATGTAAAGAGCACAACCTTCTAATGCAACTGCAACCAAGCTGGCTGGTTGGTGATTTAACTCAGATGAAAACTGAACACAATGAATTTGCATGACATTCAGTAAAAACGGTGAGACTCTGTAGGCAGGAAGACAAAGAATATTTAGCATTTCCAATTTGATTACTTTCAGTGCAATGTTTAGGTGTCATCCATCATTACTTTTGGTGATATCTTAGAGTGGGAGGAGGATACTCCATCATCTCTGAAAATCCTATGCACCTCTGCTGCTTTTCTCATTAACTGCAAGACTAAGTTGCAAGCAAGTGAAAAAACTGAAGCCTGTAAATGTTCCTAGGTTTTAGATTTTTGCTGAACATGTTTGGGAAACACTTAAATTAGGTCCAATTAGTCTTTAATCAATCTAGTTGAAGAAATTATTCTTTTGGCTGCCTTCACAGGAAACTGTTAAAAGTAAATTATAGTTCTCTGATTGCTACAGACTGGAGAAAAAAATTCCCCCTCTTCACTCGTAACAGCCTACTTCTCTATTTTTAATCAGAGCTGTTACGTAGTTTGTCCTGGGCAAAGAAAAATGTGTGTATATAAACTGATTTGGAATTCATTTCTAATAATAGGCAATAGGTACAAGATGTTTAATAAGTAATAGATACGGGATGGATTTTTTTTTTTCTCTCCAGACAACCCCTTTTTGAAAGCCATGTACAAACTGTGATTCTGACCAAAAAAAAGAAAATGACTCGGGTGTGAATATCATTTGATCTACAGCTGGCAAACATGCTCATAAGCGAACTTGAAACAAATCTTAATGAATTATAAAATTGTAAGTTTTACTAAGCTGGCAGAATCAAAAATGAGGTTACAGGTGAAATCAAATTCCATGTGAATAAATTGGCAGTACAGGAAAATTATATTATCGATATATCAAAGAATTACACATACAAATTGTCAAAGACATCAACATGACTTCTTTATTCAGTCATATAGAAAAGTCAATGATAACATGACAAAAAGGGCAGCTGTGCAATAGATACGACCTTAAATTTCGACAATTTCCCATAAATATTATGGAATCTGTCCCAGCATCACTGTTCTTACATAACTGTCAATTCAAATGTATTTCTGTTGTGTCATCAGTCCTTAAATTAACTTGGTGACTTTCAGGAGCAGAGTATTGGGGAAGGGTAGACAGTTTTGCTTAATCTCATTGTAGTAACTTCAGTCTTTGCCAAAAATCTATTTCATGTTCTATTGTTATAAGATCTATTTAAGCAAACAAAAGTGAATGGAATTTGCCGGCTATGAAAACTTAGTCTTATTCAAAAGGAGTTGTTCCCTTCAGGCAAAATCCAAGCAAAGGTTTTCTTGAAGACTGGGGCAACACAGCAGCTCAGGGACACTGTGAATAACACTGACACTTGTGAAAGAATTAAACGTGCTTTGAAAGGGGAATTTCAATTTAAAAAGAGGAAGCTTCTTTTGGACTGAGAGTGCTTGCTATAAGTAGCACAAATGTACTTGTGATGGGAAAGGGCTGATTTCCTGTGTTCTAGGCTTTCTTCACATGATGGAGGACAGGTACTGAGGACAGAGGAGAGAATGAACATTTCTGTTGTCAAGATCCACACCTGAGACAGGAACTTTGGAGAAAGAAACAAGGCATTCCCCAGTATTGTAATAATACTTTCAATTGAGTGGTTTAGCCTTTTTTCTTAATCTGATACTGATTTGAACAGCTACAGATGCAAGCCTTTATATTGCTCCTATAAACAAATATGTGCATACATTCATGAAAATATAATTGCTATTAGTGAAGTGACTCCACAGCTGCTCTCTGTTTCGTTTGAGTCACAGCTGCTGTCATAGCAACCTGACACACATCCCTTATTCCCTGGAGCAAGCTGACCGAACTATAGCAGAAGGAGCCAGAGCCCATTCTCTAGTGGCATCAGCACAATATTTCCTGAATTCATGGTGCAGGATGTTTATAATCAGGAGCTGGGCAAAATGACCAAAGTGGATCTGTAGGGTATTGTTTGATTCTGCATGTTATAAGGATACCGGTCTTAATTTACACCAGTATATAAAAGAAGCAGATCCTTTCTTCCCAGCTACTGTAATTCTGGTGATTGATGGGAGAGAACCAAAACCAAAAGGCAAAATCTTTAGCTTTGGAAATCAATTAATGTGCCATGAGAAGCACTATGAGAAAATCAGTATATGTCCCCAGAGTGATTTCTTCACTAGAACTGAGAGCAGGAAGACTTGGCTCATTTAACTGCACTTCTGAATATCACATCTTCCTTTAATAATTGAGATTAATTTATTGCAAGAAAAAGTAGCACCTGACAAGTGATCCTTCTGTTTGAAAAGCAGTATGAGGTTTGTGTCACATACCCAGCTGATTTTGAAAGACATTTACTGAAAATAAAGAGTGTAATACCTGAGCACTAAGCATATAATATATTGTGTGACTGCTAATCCTTGTTATCTGTGTTTGGGTATAGTTTAGGAATCAAATACAGATTCATTCTTCTGTATACAGTACATATGTTGACATCAAAGGTGTTCTGCAACTGCTGTTTGAGGTTATGCCTGTACTGCACAGTGTCCTGTGAAGAAATAGTAGGCTAGGAAGAGTGACAGCCTGGGAGTGGGCGTTTGAACTCCCTCTTCTGTAAAATGACTCTCAAAGAGACTCCAACAACTGACTAGTCTGTTAATCATCTGGCATCTCTAGATGAAGTGGACCCAGCAATTGCTTTTCCCAGCAGACAAGTTTGCTTGTCTAGCTGTGAGTCAAGTGTGAGGGCTGGGAAAGACGGACTGACATCACTTCGTATGGTACCTGTGATGCAGAAGTGGTTCAACCAACGTGTCAATTCTGTGGCTAGGTGTAGCTTACAGTGTGGAAAAATGCGTCAACATGGCATGTCCTTTAGGTGGAACTCAAACACCACAGCTAATCCTTATAAATGTCTAATTTTGGTTGATGACGTTCTTCCCCTCTGAATTTCCCCCCCAGTTTCTCTTACAGGGAGAACTCGCTCGTGTCCTATGATTTGTGCAGTGGGACTGTGTGTCTTTAGTCAGCTGCCACGCTCTCTTTCAGAGATACCTGACCCTATTTGTGGATGAAGAATTCTGCTTGCAGAAGCAGTGGAATGCTTCACGATCTCTGGACCAAAGGTATGGTTTAAATAATTGGGTTTTTTAATTGCTGTCAAAAGAGGAGTTTCTAGATGTTAGGGCGAAGCGAACCCAGAATCATAGTGAAAGTCATGGTTCTCCTGAAGACCTTAGATATAATGAAAGCATGTTTCTGAGAGAGGGGATAATGGAAAGGAATGAAAAATGCATTCAGAAATCAAAAATTAAGGAGACAGAGAGTTGGGGGTTTTCTATGTTAATAACAGTATAATTAAACAATGAGCCCAAAATTTTTAAATATAACTTGGCATAAAAGGTTATTCTAAAAGAATGAGCAATAGAAAAAGTTTAAATCAATTAAAACAGTGACACTTTCTAACTGGAGAAGCACATAGGAAATACGAAGTGCCTGAGTAATGGTATGTTTTTAAAATATGTCCCTTGATGGACAGTTACATGGCTTCATATTCGGGTGAAGGGCATCACAGAATTTTCTAAACTTGCCACCTTAAGGAAATTTTCTTAAGTTGTGATTTCCTTTGGTAATACTTGTTCATTCAACCTGTGTTTACATGGGAGAAAGCTGGTAAATGTATTTTTAGGATAATTTAATTTCATAGCCTCTAGGATAGCTTTCAGGTCAGCGGTGGAAAGTCTTAGTCACAGATGTCCTGCCTCCAGGAGGACATCACAGCACTGCTCATGGAGCTACTCAGTGTTGCAAGTGCGTGGAAATTTTAGAAAAAAGCCCATATTAGAAAAGTCTGAAGAGTAATTTACGAGTTTGGTGTTTAGTTTTGTTTTGAGTTCAACATGAAACACAGGGCAGGAGTCACCCCATAGAATATTGTCACTCAATGTAAGAAAATAAGCTAGTTACATGTGAGAGCTGGCAAGAAGGAAACATTTTGAAAAAATACTGAAGAGCAGTGAAGGCACTTAGGAGTCAAAGAGCACAGATGTGACAGTGTCTCTCAAAAGATAAGGACTACATTCAAAACCAAACACAGCGAAAAAAGAGAGCAAATAAAACCTCAGGCAAGCATATTGGTATAGCTCTTATTTAAACCAAGACCTTTATGCTTCACTGTGCCTGTTAGGGTTTTACATGTTGGTTTTCACATGCTAGATTGGGAGAAACAGGACACAGAAAGCACAAGCCAATCTCAAACTAAGTCACACAGGACTTTCTGGCAATTTTCCTCCAAAGTAAAGGGAGTGAAATTGTCACTTCTTCCCAAACATCAATCTTAGAGTTCTTTGTCATCCAGAGGGACTTTAACAGGCATGAGGGGTGGGCCATTGCAAACCCCATGAAGTTCAGCAAAGCAAAGTGTAAGGTCTTACACCTGGCTTGTGGCAATCCCAGACACACCTACAGATTGCGTGGAGAAGTGATTGTGAGCAGCCCTGCTGAGTAATTGATGAAAAACTCAACATGACCCAGCAACATGCACTCACAGCCCAGAAAGCCCAATGTATCCTGGGCTGCATCAAGAGGAGTGTGGCCAGGAGGTCGAGGGAGGTGATTTTCCTCCTCTCCTCTGCTCTTGTGAAAGCCCATCTGGAGTACCACGTACAGCTCTGATGCCCCCAACAACAGAAGGACATGGAACTGTTAGAGCAAGTCCAAAGGAGGGCCACAAAGTTGATAAGAGCATCTATCTTATGAAGACAGGCTGAGAAAGTTGGGGCTGTTCAGCTCAGAGAAGATTGCCTGGGGACCTCATAACAACTTTCCAGTATCTGAAGAAGGCTAGAAGGAAGCTAGAGAGGGACTCTTCCTCAGGAACTGCAGTGATAGGTCAAGGAGCAATGGGTACAAAATAAAAGAGGGGAAATTTAGGCTGGATATTAGAAAGAAATTCTTGATTGTGACTTTGGAACAGGCTGTCCACGGAGGTTATGCCAACCCTGGCAGTATTCAAGGCCAGGTTGAATACAACCATGAGCAACCTGGTCCAGTGGGAGGTGTCCCTGCCCATGGCAGGGAGGTTTGGGACTAGATGATTTTTAAGGTCCATTCCAACCTTTGACATTCTATGATTCTATGATTCAGGGCAGGAATCCCCCTGTACTGAGGCAACTGAGATTTTTCAGACTGATTTGTACCAAACCAATTCAGTCATGAATCAGGCCTGTAAAGTGCATGTACTCATGTGGTTTCTTCTCCTTTCAGTGATTGGACTAACGAGATAGTAAATAAAGGGTGGAGTGTCACTACTAGCTGCATACTGGCATAATTTCAATTAATATACTTCTCCATTTTTCATTTCTCATGTCCATATATGATTTGTAATTGTGACTCATAAAGACATCTCCAGGAATGGCTGACAAAGCTTCAAAAGGCAAGAAAGACACACTAAATCGTGCTAGCCTTATTCTGCAAGGGAAAATGTTTACCTCCCCGTGGACTGACCTCATATTACTCTTGATATCAGAGATCATTTTAAAGCCATGGTTCTTCAAATGACTCCCATCTCATCAGTTATCCTAGCACCATAAAAAAGGGCCACTTCCACAAATGGATGCACTCAGCCTGTGACCAGGAAAACTGCACATCTGTACACAGACCCACAATGCTCTGAAGTGGAGAACTGAGCTCATGAACTGAGCCAGGGCCACAAAGAGGGCAGTTTGGTCTGCACTATTTGCCAGCAGCAGGCCATACCCTGAAGATAAGTCCATCTTTCCCATCTTATCTAGCCTCATTTCCTAATCAATTCTGGGACACAAGAAGCCTTTAAATGGCCTGCAGATATAAGAGATAAATGAGCACAGAATTTGTATTGAATATGCCAAAGAAATGCTATGAGTAGCCAGTACAGACACTGTGTAATTCCCCTTCCTTCAGTCTTCTGAACGTTGGCTCCAAGGAGCTGCATTTTCTTGTTAAAGACATTTTGTAAAAAAAAAAAGGGGGAAGAAAGGCTACATGCAGTACTGACGTTGTAGTGGCCCAATTAATGATTCAGCAACTCTCTATAAAGCACCTCGTGTGAGAGAAGCAGCTTGTCACACACTCAGTGGCAAGTAATTCCCCTCTGCACGTGGGTGTGAACTCCTCTGCAGACTCATGGGATCCTTCATCATGTAAGCAGCCCCAGCAACACGACTTCTCCTGGAAAATGCCAGCCGGGGAACCACGTAGGGTCTTTGAGACTTCTGTTCTCACAGCTCCAAATACAAACCATAAAAGCAAGCAGTGTTATCTGGTTTTCTTGCCTCAGTTTTGTCTCTCTCTCACTCTTATTTTCAGTTCCTGTTTTGCTCTTTGCTCCTGTGAGACAGTCATTGCAAAACATGCCTAGTTACAGCAGTACACTCTCTCCACTTATGTCTCCAGTAACTAAATTGGTTTAACTTTTCCTCTTACACACCTAAACTGGATCAAAATATAAAAATAAAATAAAGATAGGGATATCCTGTATGTTTTTCTTGACTGAAAGCAAAAATTCTTACTTACAGGATGGGATGGAAATATGGCTGTTGAGAAGTAGTTTCTGTAGTTTTCACTGGCTTGGCACATATGTTTTTATTTTGGCAGTCAGTTGTGTGGCTTAATTCAGTGGAGCCCAGCCTGGGAGGAAAAACCCTTGATAACAGTTCACCATGTAGTATGGCAGCTGGAGCAGGAAAGTGACCTCTGTCTACAACAATGGATTCTGCACAAGCCCTTCCTCCCCTTCCTCCTATGACAGGTGGATCACAAAGAAAATTATCTGTATCCTCTGAGACATTCAGACTTCTTTCTCCTCCTTCCTAAGAAAAGACAGGATGAACCTGGAAAAAAATATCATTGGCAGTTCTGTTCGTTACAATAAACACACAAAAAACTTGTCAGTGAACTGAGTGAAATTTTGTATTAAACAGAAGAAGATACCAGAGACCTGGGGTAAAGGTAAAGACCCAAGTGTACCAGCCTAATATAAAACATGACAAAATTATGAAATCAGGAAATTGACAGCAGACGGCAGTCTCACTGGTTTTAAGTAGTACGAAAACTGGAGAGTTTTTATGCCTGCTCCAACAAAAGAGGATTCATTGGAGCTTTTTAAAGGAGGAGAGTGAAGGATCTTAGCAAGGATCCTTCAATGGAGGATTCTCCCTAATGCATGAAAAAGGCACACAAAAACCCACAAAGGTGCTGCTAAAATGCAAACCAGCACACACACATCAGTCAGATGCAGGTGCCGTTCTTTCACCGGAGCATGGGAATGACATTTGGCTGTTTACCAGGTTATAGGCCTTCATACCACATGAACCCAAGAACTCAGAGAAGTGTTTTGATTACAAGACAAGTCATAGTGTTTTTTTCTTTTTTGCTGAAGAGATACCTGATTTTCTTGACCACAAACTAAGTGCTGTTTAGCCTCAGCTCTTTAAATCATATGGGATTTCTCTCTGCTATCTTTTATGGTTGGGAGGGATAGGTTCCTGTTGCAAAACTGAAGGTCACACACTTCATCGCTTCTGGTAGTTGACATCATCATGCTGACTCTCTGTATCACCCTCTCCTCCCCCTCTACTTTCAATTCCCCCATCTTCCCCCACTACTACACCAAGCATGCTCTCCATTCCCCTTTCCTCCACTTCGGGCGTTCTGGGTGCTTGTCCTGCCCGTTGCACTCCGTGGGCTCAGTGTTCCTCCCATGGCTTGCACAGTCTGCAGCAATCTTGCACCACATCACCTTTTCTGTAAAGCAGAGATCTGCCATGGTGTGCTTGATGTTGTTGCTAAATTCTGGGAAGCACACAGAAATCCTTGCACCAGTCTATGGAAAAAGGTGAGAGTAACTGTCTCAATACTCTCTTTCTTGCCAAAACTTCTTGTTTTACCACTAATTTGGGAATACTGGAGTGTTTTCCACCTCTAACATATTTCTTTCTTTCCTCCTTCTTACAGTGTCATGGAGGTCTGCATATTCTTCTTTTGTGCTATGATAACTCTTCCAGGTAAATGGCGCCTTTTTAGTCGTTAAAACTGTTTTGACTGTATGTGTCCTGCTATGTGATACTTTCTTATCCACTAGGAAGCTCATTCCTTCGTAGTAATTAATCATTTCCATTACACAATCAAGGTCATATAGCCTATGTGACATATTTAAATTGTGTGAGTGTACCCTATAAAATATATGTAGTAAGTACTTTCTCTCTTCAACCTTATCTCTTTACATTACATTTATTTTATGTTACTCTAAGATTTTCAATTTAAATCTGTCTTTAAAATGTGTGTGTTATATTACTTGTGTGTATTATAGAGAAGAGCAGTATTAAACTGAAAACTGGTAGTTTGATATGGGACAACTGGAGTTTTAGGCAGCTGCAGAGATCATTTTGCATCTGGTGTTCTGGAAGAACAGTCAAAACTTTGCAGCAGAAGGGAGACTGTAAATCTCATCCTCCTTTGAACACAGGAGAGGTGTTTGCATCTTCTGGGACAGAGAACTCGATTTCTTATTCCGAGAAAAGACAGTCCTCCCAGCATTTTGCCACCCATAATAATGAGTACATGCTTGGATAAAAATAGGAGAAAACTCATCCTCTGTGCAATACATTTCATCCTTTCTTGCATTAAGGCATAATTTTGTTTATTGACCATTTCTGGTAACAAGATTAGCAACAGAACAGTTAAATCTGACATTTAATCTGTCACTAAACTCTAGATTAATTACAGAGCAGTTAAACGTGACATTCAATTTGTCATTAAACTTTAGATTAATTCTTCATTAAGACTGAAAGTGTTCACCTGTTTCTGACCTTGTGGTCATACATTCCCTCACATTTACCACACAGTGTGTACTTCACATTTTCTTCAAAACCCCTATGCCACGGTATTTTATTAGGAGAATGAACTCAATTTTTTAAACAGAAATTGTGCAACTATCTCTTTTGTGGCAGAATTTCATTACACTCAGGATGCTACAAACGAGAATGGTTTGGACCTTTGGCCTGCAGATAAGTCTTCTAAAATATAGATGCTCACAATCTCTCTATGGTAGGACATCCTGGGAAAGCAAAATACAGGAAGAAAAGTAAGAAATAGTTTTATGACCTCAACTCCACAAGACTAAGTGAGTCAGTTTGAACAACTATGTGTCCTGTCATACCTAGGGGGAGAATTTATGTTTTTATTGCCACTGTGGTTAAGAGTTACCTCTGTGAGCACAGCCTCGTGTTCTTTTTTAGCTGCTGGAAATCTTAATTTTTCTCTCTCTCTCTAAGGTATTGCTGCCAGTGTGCATCAGGTGAAGGCATTTCTCAATCACTCTGCATACCTATCCTGCTATTTTCCAAACTCTCAGAAAATTGAGGTAAAAGATTTAATAGTTTTTTGGCAAAAAGGCTCTCAAAGAGTGCTGCATGAAGTATACTTTGGCCAAGAAAAACATGAGAATCTTAGTCCTGAATATATAAATCGCACCAAGGTGGATATGGACAAATGGACCTTGCAATTATTAAATGCAGGAATTGAGGATGAGGGACACTATGAGTGTATTATACAGATGAAAAAAAAAGGACCACCAGAGATCCTACACACATCTGAGTGCTCACTGCACATCACTGGTAAGTAATCTCTTCCAATTGCCATTTGGTCTGAGGGTTTTGGGGGAAATTCTCTGTGACTTTGTTCAGTCCAGAAACATGGGTCCTGTCTCCAAGCCACTGAAAATGTACCTGCACAGGAGCAGCATTTTTAAAGATGGCTAAGAGCATTATCAATAGGAAATCCTCACCTGTGAATGAAAAGTACTCAGGTAGAAGTAATCAGAAAAAGTAGAAAATCAAGGAATAATATGCTCAGTGACCCCTTATTTCTACCTACAAACTACTTTATAGTGAAAACCATTCTGCCTTCTTCCTCTTGCCTCCTGCAAGTTTTATGTTTTCTAGGACTCTGGAAAATAAACTTCGTTATTTGCATCTGACACACTACCTTCTATTAAAAGTAGCAGTAGTTATCATCACTGGTGGTACATTGGAATTGAAACATAGCATGATCACTGCAAATACTCAGCTATTTTATGATCATATAAATAGTAGGGAAAATAAAGAAAAGAACAGCTCACATGGAGGAGTAAAAATTCATATACTCAGTTAAAGGAAAACTGAAAATATCTCTGAAGAAAAAATACATGCATTAATGAGATTCAACCCGATTTTTTGCATCAGAGAATTTTTTGTAATCAGAGGAGAAGACAGTAAATCTTTTAACGGGAAAATGGAAATGATGTATCAGTCTTTTCCTAATGCTTTCTAATATTTTTAGTAACTCCTAATGTATAATCCTAATGCCTATTTTAAACTATTGTTCGTAACCTTTATAAATATGCCTACGTTCTGGTCTCCACTGTGATAGTGCTAGTTTTTAATAATAGCAGCTTCTAACTTCTGCTAGTGTTTTCAGGCTTCAGCATACTGCTCTAAAAGTGTACAGGCCATGTGTAACTGCAGACAGAAATGGAGTACCAGGACATCTCTTTAGCTTTGTGTTTCCAGCAAGTGTTCTCTCTATCCATAGACAGAAAACCTAGATTGTTACTTTTTATTCTCCCAGGATCTACTTGACAAGCCTTTTTAGTGTACTTTTAGAACTCAGAAACTCCTAATGTGCACTCAGTATCAAGGCCTGTTTAGCATCAGTTGCTCAATTAGTTCAAACAGTTAAGTCAGTTATCAACTTAGCCAACATCTGAGCAACATGTTATAGATATCTCATATTTATGCACTAAAACTCTCCTACACCTTGTAAGGTTTAAATTAGGAAGACTGCTTTAACTATATGCTCTTGTACTCTTTCCAAGTGAGTGCCTGTTCAATAAATTTCAAAAGAAAGGAGCCGTATAAAGCCCTATTAAACAAACAAACAAAAGAAAGAAAAAAACAACTTCAAAATTATTAGAAGAAAAATACAAATGTTGAAAAGAAAATACAAATGTTGAAATGTACTTGTCCTTGCATACTGTTTTTTAATTAGAATCGCATATAATACATGGAGAGCTTTTTGTAGTTTGGTGTGTTGCACTTAAAACAGACCAAAGAAAGACTGTATGCTGTACAAGAGCATCAGGGCAGTCACACAAAGCTGTCTAGATCATTTGGTGATCATGCGCATTCAGAAATACTGAAGTACTTTCTAATACAGTTTACACATGTTATTTTTATGTATTTCATTAATACAGTATATAGATACAATGAAGCTCTGTCAGGGGAGGTTTAGGTTGGATATTAGGAAAAGGTTTTTCATCCAGGGGATGTTCAGGCACTGAAACAGGCTTTCCAGGACAGTGGTCACAGCACCAAGCCTGACAGAGTACAAGAAGCATTTGGACAAGGTTCCAAGGCACATGATGTGATTCTTGGGGCTGTCCTGTGCAGGGCCAGAAGTTGGACGTTCATGATCCTTGTGTGTCCCTTCCAACTCAGAAGATTCTATGATTCTATAATATGTATTTTATATGTATTGTGTACAGCCAGGATGACATGTAATAACAATTAATTCATTGTGTGCTCCAGAAAAAAAAAAAAAAAAAAAAAAGAGAGAGAAAGAGAAAGCTTCACAGTGGAAAACCTTGGCTCTTAAAACATGCCAAGGTAGGGAGTATGATGGCAAGCTGCTTAACTGGAAAATCTGCTGCAACAACATGTCTGCAGTGCATCCTCTGGATGAATCAATAAGGGAAGTAGGTGAGACTAGGGAAGCTGTTTCAAAGTATGCACTACTCAGAGTGCTGAGAATTAAGCTGATGTCAGAACAGAGACTTACAGTTTGTGACCTCCTTTTAAAGGGGATGTTGAACAACTGAAAAACATGCAGAGAAGCTCTACTAGAGTTACCTGAAGGCTGGGAAAAATACAGTCCAACTGGAGACATTAAAACAATCTGATCTGAACACCTTATAACACAGAATAATGAGAAGAATCAAGTTTCCAGAGTGTGGGAACCTGAAATATACATAAAATACTGGATATTAGAAAATAATTTTAAAAATAGTTCCATGACAGTGTCAGGAAGCAAGTGAAAAGTAAGGCATGTTGTCACTTGAGAAAATAGAATGAAACCCAGTAGGGTGATTAAGCCATTGAGAAAAAAAATTAAGGGCTTGATGGATCTGCTGTCTCTTGAAGTATTTAATCCAAACCCACAGCCTTTTTAGAAGATGCTATATTTAAATATAAAAGGTATCCTGAAATGTGCTTTTATACTAAAAATAAAAAACCTCACATATATGTAGCCCACATCCGGCATGCAACGAACATCACTTTTCAGTAAACTGAGGTTCCAGAAGCCATAAAACACAAGGGAAGGGTACATTCCACTATTTCCACTTGCTTACCATCAATAAGATTGAAAATCTTAAATCACTTGGATGATGTCACAAGTTTCACAGCCATGGATTACATTCCTGCCTTCTCTATAAAATAACAAGGAAAGAATAAATACTCCAGACCAGAAGCCTGACAGCAGTCAGCTAAACAAGTCAGACCTTGAGGAGAAAGAGGAAACCTGAGCTTTCCTCAGGGACAACTTAACTAAATTTTGAGATACAAAAAGGGGGTGGCTTTTTCAATTTTGCTTTCATATCCATGGACACTCTTGGGGGGGATTTAAAAGACTAAGCTAAATCCTATTTCCTGTGTGCTAGGATAGAGTAAATAAAAGCAACATCATGTTTCTTCATTCATTCATATTAAGAATTCACTAGGACAAGGATTAGATCCTGGATCCAACACACTGAGTGTACGTTCAGGAGAGTGAGACCCTCTTAGGCCCAATCCTTTTCCCCTTCTCCAGTGTTTGTCTATATTGTCTTTAGTCCTATTGGCACCAAAAAAAAAAAAATAAGCATTTTCAATTAAGTCTTGAGTCTGCTGATTTTTTGGGGGGATCATTGTTTTCTTTTTTAACTTGCTGTTAACATGTAGTAAATATTATGGCTACATTCTCTCATTTTCCATCAGAGTCTACTAGTTTTACTATGACCTTTTAACCAAAAAAATCCTTGTTGAGAATATATAGCAGATTATTTAAGAGAGAGTATTGGTTAAAACCTCCATTTATCATTCATATTTTATGTTTAAATAATTCTTCACAATCCTGTTTCACTATTTCTTGCCTGGGAAACTTGACTTTTTAAAGTCATAGGTTTTTCACTGACTGTGATGAGTACTCAATGATACAAAGTAAAAAACCCTTATGTTATAGTCATTTCCACCTAAAGAGCTAAGCTAAAGGAAACCTACTACCCAGCTGTAATGAGCGAATTACTTTATATGCTGCAAAATGTTTACTCACAATAGTGACAGACACCAAAGATATGTCTGACAGCACTACATCTCCAACTTGCTGCATCTGAATTGTCTCAGATGATCTCTTTCTCTGCATTTCACACTTACAAGTTTCTGATTTTCCCTTCACCCATTTAGGAGGTTGAAAGTAGGCAGCATTGTGTCCCCTTCCCATTTTTTGCTTAAGCCATCACCTGTAAGTCAGCCACGTTTGATTATTTGGAGGTCTAAAGGAGGTGGGGGAGACAGAGGCCCATTGTCTGATTGTTCAGAACCACATCCTTGAAACACTCTGAAGATAAGAAGCAGCAAGTCCACACAAACACAAAAAAAACCCCAAACAAACAAACAAAACCAAAACCAAAACCCAAACATAAAAAAATAAAATCTTCTTGGAACATCCATTATCTTCCTGAAGAAAACTGTTTAGATTTGTTTCTGCCTGAAAAACTTAAATAATTGGCAGGAACTGTCACAAATGTGGTATGTCTGGCTCATGATGCTTTCCGTTTGGTCTGTTTCAGCCAACTACAGTCAGCCTGAGATAGCACAACTGCACACTGGGGAACTAAAGCCCAATGGATACTTGAATCTTTCCTGTTCTTCCAGTGGAGGTTATCCAGAACCTGAGGAGATGACATGGCTAATTTCATATGAAAACAAAACATGCAGGAATATCTCTCACACGGATATCTCACAGGATGCTGTAACAAAGCTGTACAGTGTTACTAGCAAGCTGAATATCCCGGTTCCGACAAAGGGTCTCACTAATATCAGCTGCTTGCTTCACCTCAGAGAGCACCTGGGAGTCCTGGTCTCAGCACCACTCAGCATAGGTGAGTCTCCATCTGCCCATTCCAACTTTTGTGTGGGTAGGAGCAGGGCTTACCACAGTAGGGCTGATCACAGAGAGCAGCATAGCCAAGGCAGGGAGGAAACTCTAAGGAGTAGTACCAGTTGGTTACAACAGTTGAATGCTCTCCATCTGTTCACCACAGAACATCCTCGCTTTTCCACATTGGAAATCTTACTAGGGCATGGAAAGGGCCCAGAGAAGGAAGGCTACTGCTACACAATCCAAAACACAGCCCTACTTGATGTTAGAAGATGTTACAGTAGCAACAGAGCAACCTGGATGTCTGGATTATGCAGCAACCAGTCTCCAGAAGTCATAGCTGCTGAGAGAGGTTGCTGCTTCAGAGACTCAGAGAACTGTTGAGGTTGGAAGAGGCATTTGGAAATTATCTAGTTCAACCACTCTGCTCAGAGTACGCTCAATAGTTAGCACAACTGAATTTTAAATACCTCCCAGGATAAAAACTCCACAACCTCACTCAGCAACTGCTCCAAATTTTGACTACCCTGACAGTAAAAGAGGGTGTTTGTTTTCTGGTTTAAAGTGTGTAGGCTGCTATTCTTAATCATTCCTCAGAGAAAGGCAGAAGGCAAAACAGACAAGTCCCTTGGACCATATATGGTTCACAAACTGCCAAATAGCCTGCACTGAGTTTAAATGTAAAGGCCATGAAACTTGGACTAGTATTAGAAGCATTCCTGGTGCTTTTCATAACATTTGGCAGAAGTACTCATTCCAAAATGACTATTTGGGGATTTTTCCTCTCTGCGATTGTGCTTTTTTTTTCAGACACCTCTTGCAAGAAGAAGCTGGGGACCTGAGTTTCAATATGACTTTACTGCTGGATTATCTCAGGGTTCCACACAACTGATCCTTTCTTTAACTAAAGCACTATTTTATTTATTTTCTGGAATAGAAAAACATCTTTTGACATATTTTTATTCATAAGCTATGGCACAAGCACATTGTAATAAAGACAATTCCCACTTTGGTCGTAAGTTGCTTGGCTGACACATGTCTCTTTTAGACAATGCTGAAGATGGAATGAAGTGCTTCAACTGACAGGACCGAGGAGCCAAGAGGGAATGTTACATTGCAGGGAAGCCTACCAGGGTAGTACAGACATGCACCTTCCTATTGCAGGTGCAAAACAAGCTTGCCACTTTTTCTGAAGAAGTTCGACAGTGCAGGGGTTTTTTAATATAAATTGAGCTAAAGAATTAAGTTATCAATGCCAGGCACAGGAAACTTCCTCTAATGTCTTTAAATTCTAGGACTTTTAAATATTAAAATACAATCCAGGAGTCTTCTAAGGTTTGTTCAGCTCTGTAAGTTGCTAATGAGTGTGGACATAGCTATATTATCTGTAATGCTGTATCTTTCTCTTTCCTATTCAATTCTTCTCTTCTCCTCAACTTTATGAAATGAGTCTCCTGATAAGCAGTGATGGTGGGTAAGAAACCAGAAACTCCACATTAACATAAGTTTTGTTTGGCAATAACTGAACCTCTATCAGCTGCTGACCTTACCAACTAAAACCTCAAAAACACAAAACCCAGAAATAGAGGGAAAGTCCTTTGCATTCCCTGCTACTTTCACATCCCTTCCAGCATTTCATTAAGCTTTGACCTTTATTTGTAACACGTATCAAATCTTAAGATATTCTTTGAACTGGTGCAGTAGCACAGAGCACCATTAGCCCAGTAGCTGACTCATAGGCTCTTGTATTAATGAAGTTGTTGATCTCTCACATATTACCCAAACCTCACAAAGAGTTGAAGTTGTTGAAGTGATCATTAAGACATGTTAGTTTATCTAGGTTTTGGAAATGGAAATAAAATAATGTGGATAGTGATTTATTGACACTATTAAAGCACTGTAAAAGCAAAGGATGCTGAGAGCCTTTACCTAAACCTCTAATTCATGTAACTTTGGGATAGAATGTTTAAGGTAACTTTCATCAAATTAAATCTTTGCTGTCTCTGTCTTCTCTATTTTCTTATTTAGAGATACAGGAGAAAGAAGTGGAACAAGTAAAGACAAATTTCTTTGTCCCACTTATAGCTGTGGTTGTACTGGCCACACTTCTTCTGGGTTTTGTGATACTGAGGAAGAGTAGAAATACCTTGTCTACCAACCAGAGTAAGTTGTTACTTGTCATTCTGCCCTACCATCCCTCAAGTCATAGGCTTTACCCTTTGTAATTATCCCTTCACCTACCTTTTAGCTGCTGTGAGAAAGTTAGGTTTCATGTTGGACTAAAGCTAAGCTTCCTAGGACAGCTTAATTCCTGTAACAACTTAGTCCACCCTGCAGCAGGTCAAAATGTATTTCTTCTGTCTTATCCTGGGATCTATTTCTGCCTTTTCTTCGTGCTCTGTGAGACTACGATGGCACCAGCTTACCACCTTTTCCTGTAGCTTCATCCTTTTTTCACTGGGTTTGGAGTAGACCTGACTTCTAAAATCATTGAACTGTGTAAGTCTTTCTTGTCCATAACTACTTATAAGAAAGGTGGAGCTTGGGAAGGGACAAGATGAACTTCCATGAAGTGCAAGGATCATCATAAGCTGCCTACACTCTGCACTGGAAGAATCACTTGGTACTAGGAACAGAATTTGATCTTTGCATTGCATTTCTCTTTTGTTCCAATACTAGTTCTTGGCAGTTCAGGGCGTATTCAGCACTGAAAAGATCCTCATGCAGACATCAGTCTATTTTTCCTAGTAACAAGAGGGAAATGCATTCTTCAGTTAGTCCTGTTTCCCTGTCTCCCTATACAGACAAGGGCCCTGAGCCCTACCTCATTTTTTCCAAATTCTAAGATAACTGGACATTTACTATCAACTCTTTTCAGCTCCTATTTATCACATTTCTATAAATCACATATTCATCTATTTTAGGTGTCAATCTAGCAGTCTAAGAAGCTATCCAGCTTGAAACTGGGGCCATCGGCCAGACTGCTGACAGAGAACCACCTCTGCACATAGAAGCCCTGAGGCTTCATGTTTTCAGAGACTCTGCCAGAACAAGGATCCTCTGCAGATGCCCTACAGAACAACCTGCAACACTTTCGTCTCATGGCTGAAACCTACTGCCCAGTGGTCTGTTTTTATTTTTGCTCCAGAATGGTAGTAAATATGACACTCTGTCTCTCTGCATGACTACTCTTTTGCTGTATCTTTTATTGCACACTGTGACAATGTAAAATCCTCAGAGTCAATGAGGAAAACAGAGCTGCATGGGTTATGGAATGTATCAGAAAAGGAAAGAGTTGGGCCGCAATCTGCAAATCACAACCTTTGCTGCAAACAGGAAGCTTATTAGTCATAGAATGGCTTAGGTTGGAAGGGACTTTAAAGACCATCTAGTTCCACCTCCCCTGCCTAATCATGAGGCACAAATGCTTTGGGCAGAGCCAGTGTGGCTTTCTTGTAAGGCTTCGCACCAGAAAGAGGAACCTTGGGGCACTTCCCCACCTTCTGAGAAAATAATTTCATTCCTATCAGGCATTTTAAATTAGAAATAATCTGTTGGAAATATCTCCTATAAACATAATTTCTGATGATCTTAATTTTTTTTTTCAATATTGTCCAAGCTCAGTATATCCAGACAGTTAGTACATCCACATTTTATTCTTCTGTATTCTGACCAAATGCTGTAGTAGTTGTTCAGGTGGATGCAGGGATAGAAAAGGAAAGCATGAGGTATCATTCATGCATGTGCAAATCTAAACATACAAAAGTAGACATACTGAGTAGACAATGAAAAAGATATTACATTAGTAAGTCATGTTCCAGTTTGGTTGATGGTGTTCTCCCTTTCTTAATTTTGCTTCAAACCTTGAAGACAGAGTAATCCACACACTATGGCATGTCCAGCCATAGGAGGTAGTTTTATCTTTCAGAAAAGATTCCTTTTCACTCAAAATGTGCCAGCTCTCCAATCTTGAATTACCTCTGCACTTTATACTCTTCAACAGCATTGACATCTTTCAGGAGTAAGAACACAGAAGAACTGAGACAAAATTCTTCTGAGGTCTTAATTGTGTTTGTATGTCTGGTGTTTTCATAAGATCAGGGACACAAGTGTCATGTTCTCAAGACAAATTTCAGCTCAGAGTTACCATTTGGGACATAAATTCTCCACAGTTTCTGCTACATGCAAATATTCTTTTCTGTTAAATGACATTGTGAGTTACTCCTTTTTTAAGTGTGTGAGAGAAATGCATATTCTTTTGAGTTAGTTAAACTATTTGGGAGTCAGTTTATTAAGCTATTACATTAACATTCCAAATATTTCCATTCAGGTTAATATCATTCAAATTTTATTAAAAGTTAAATGTTTTATTTTTATGTAAAAGTTTGTTGGCAAACTTATTTAATGATTTATTAAAACGTGTCTTTTTCTGTGTTGCTGTTTTTATTCTTATGCCATTAAAGCAGTATGTTAGGGAATACTGGTATTTGGTGTTCTCAGGGAGGAAACATTTCCAGAAGTATTTCTTGGAAGCAAATGGATAAAGTAGATATTGCTGCAATGACAAAGCAAGGCACAGCTGGAGGTTTCATATGTTCATCTGTGGAGCCTCTCTATCTCCATAGGTCTGTGTATACATACCTCCTTGATTTATTGACCTATACACCTCAAAGACTAGATATAAAATTCCAGTTGGAAAATTTGCCTTTTTTGATTCTATGCTGCAAGCTGTCAAATATTTATGCTGCTTATCTGGTCAGCTTTATGCAATGAGGGAAAAAAACATCACCAACCTTTCAGGTTTTTCTGCGGGAGAAGAACAGTAGCCAGTTCCTCCACATAAGGTATCTGGAATTCCATGTTAGCACTCCAGAGTCCTTCTATAGCACATTCACTTAGCAAAAAAAAATATAATTCTGAGTACTTGGAAATTCAACTTTTTGCAACGTCTTAGTAACTCTGAGGGAGTTTTCACCCCAATACACTGTTTGCTATCACTAACAGTAGCTGTAACTAGTGAAAAAAGTGATATGGTGAGTTAGATTTATCCTTTAATAACTCCCTTACATCCTTAATTTGTTCCTAATTGGTGAAGTTGTTTGTTTTCCTCCTCGCCATACCTCTCCTTTAGGCTGTCAGCTTTCTTCTATTACCTGTTTAATTTGTCTACCTTCTATATTCTTGCTCCTAAAATCAACTCTAATTCCCTTCTGCAGTTAAAGACATGTAGGGGGGAAAGAGCAGATGGGCTTCAGGGAAAAAACTTAATTTGTGCCTCACTGTTCAAATGCATTAATCTTCTGCACTAGCAGGTGTAGTGAGCACAGTAGCAAGGCCCAGGAAAAGCATGGCTGATGTGCTAGCATTTTTGTCCTTGCTACAGCTGCAACTGGATTTCCAGGCTGTCTCCTCACACACTTCACTTTTTAGTTTGGCAGCATACTTTCAGTCATTCAGTGACTCTATAAACATGGCAAGCAAACAAAAGAGCATACACACACTGTGCACCACAGCATGTGACATCTTCACTTAAGAACATTGTTCCTTTACTTTTAGGCAGAACATTATGAAACAGCAAACTGTGTTAAGGTTGTGTCCAATGCCCTAAAGTAAAAGGCTGCCATCAATCTTAGAGTTGTGATAGATTGCTTCAGGTTCACTGATTAACCAGCAATGAATCACCAAATAACAGAGACCAGAATGGACCTATAGAGAGTGTCCAGCTTATGGAAGGTCACCTGCAGCAAGTTGCCCAGCTCCATGTCCATACAGCTCCTGAATATCTCTAAGAAGGGACACTCTACAACATATTTGGGCAACCTGGTGCAGAGCTTAGTCACCTTTCACAGTAAAAAAGGGCTTTCAGACGTTCAGAGGGAAACTCCTGGGTTTCACTTTGTGCTTATTGCCTTTGGGCCTGTTACTGGGCACCGCTGAAAAGAGCCTGGCTCGATCTCTTTACATACTGATAATACCTCTCTGAGGCTTCTTTTCTCCAGGCTGAACAGTCCCAGTGTACTCAGCCTTTGCTCAGAAGAGAGATGCTCCAGTCCTTAGGAGGTCCTCCACTGGACTCTCTCCAGTATGTCCATGTCTCTCACCTACTGGGAAGCCTGGCACAAGGCACAGGACTCTAGGTGGTGCCTCACCAGGGCTGAGCAGAGGGGCAGGATCCCTTCCCTCAGCCTGCTGACGATGCTCTCCCTGATGCAGCCCAGGTACTGTTGCTGCCTTTGCCACGAGGGCGCACTGCTGCCTCATCTTCAACTTGTCCACCAGCCCATTCCTGTCCTTTTCTGCAGAGCTGCTTTCCAGACGGTTTGCCCCAGCCTGTACCTGTGCAAGGAGTCACTCCTCCCAAGCTGCAGGACTTAAAATTTCCTGGTTTTTTGAGTTTCTTCCCTGCCCATTTCTCCAGCCTCTTGAGATCACTCTGGATGGCCACATGACTGTCCAGTCTGCCACTCCTCCAAGTTTTTATCATCTTCAAACTTGCTGAGTGTACACTTACTTCCAGCATCCAGGTCATCAGTGAAGAGGAAAGTCAGTTAGTTTTACTGCAAAGTCCTTAATATCACCACTGCTACTGCAACAAGCAATATTTCCCTATGGTCAACAGGTGACAGAACAGCAGAGTGTTACATTTCCAGAATATTCAACAGTCACTTCTGAGGGGATTGTCATTAACAAAGCATTTCACAACAAATGTCCCTTAATGGACTTTTCACCCTTTCAGGTGAATTATTTGCTACTGGAGGTTACATTTAACCAAGAAATATGGCAATTCTGTTAAACAATTTGAGCTCTTATATGTATTCCCTCAGTGTTTTGGTTTCAAATTCTTTTTCTTCCTCCTTTCTGAACTCAGAAGGCAACAAGAAAAAAAAAATAATTATTTCTCTACACTGGAATGCTGGGCAGTCATAATTCATAACAGATCTCTCTTTGGTTCTCCATCTTCTGCATTAGGAGGGCCATAATGCTGGGACAGGGAAGGATTTAATCAGGGCATGTTTTCTGACCTCAGCATTGACTACCAGGGGGGTTTCAAGAGAAAAACTGCAATTAGACAAGAAAGCTGGTGAAAGTTGAGAAAAACATGGAAATGGATAAGAGCTGAGGAGGAGAAGAGTGATACACTGGGCTGTCTTGCAACAGGAGTCGCACATGCATCAAGTGCAGAGCTGCTTCACAGATTCTAGGAAAGGTGGGGAAGGCTACTCTCCAGACAGCACACATGCCACTGGCAAGGAGAGATTCTGCACTTAAGTCCAGAATACTCTTACAGATGTTAACTTGTCATCCCTCCTGACACATTTGCGAAATTTATGGCAGATACGCAAAACCAAATTTTTCTGCACTTGGTGTGTTTTTGATACTGAGACCTGCATGTCTTTTGTCCATTGCTTTTGTTAATACAACTCTAAAACAAAAACCTAATGAAAATCATAAAAATTATGTCTAGCCACCCATTTCTAATAAGCAAAGCTTATTATTTCAGAGGGACATAGATCTAAGGAAAAAATAGATAGATGAGAATAGCTCAGACTGCAGTTACATACCTACAGGCACAGCTAATGTGCTGTGTATATTGCCTGTCCTCTTCTGAAACATGCTTTTGAATTTACTTGCACAGGTGTTAAAATGGGACTATGACATAGAAGCAAGTGAGAGATCTTCTTTACCTTGCGCTGTTAAATGCACTACTGTATCCAGAATCAAAAGTCGTATCTCAAAAATATGTTAAAATACTAGAATTAGAAAAGAAGTGATAAAAATGACTAAGGCTCTAGAAAGCATGTTTGCAACATGAAGTTTATGCAGTTCAACCGATGCAGACAATGAAGAAAATGGAAAAAGGACCTGATGAATCTGCCTAGTACTCCAATATTCAAAAAGACTGGTTAAATAAAGAAGGTGTGAGAGATCCTTCCTGCTGAGTGACTCACACTGGGGAGCACAGAATTGGACACAGTCCTAGAGGTGTGGCCTCACCAGTGCTGAGTAGAGGGGAAGAATCACATCCTTCGACATGATGGCAACACTCCTTTTAATGCAGTCCAAGATACCATTAACATTCTTTGTCACTTATGTTCAGCTTGGGGTCCACCAGGACCTCCAGGTCTATTTCTGCAAAGCTGCTTTCTAGCTTGTCAGCTGCAAGCATGTGCTGCTGCATGGAAATGAGATAGAGAAGTTGAGTTAAAAGAGTCAGAGTAATCAGGTTTCTTGAATGTATATGAAAATTCCAGCATATAATACATGTTTGCACTGTGGAATAGAAAGGACTGATTTAACAAAATATTAAAAGGAAAACAAAGTATGACACCTAAAAAGAGACTCTATATGAAAAGCCAAGCAAACCCAAGGGAAGAAATGAAGATCCTGGTTATCATATTCCTTTCTCTCTAGATAGCTTCCTAAAAGAATTATCAGTGGCTACAGGTTCTATTATTCAAGTTGCCAATGGCAACAGAGCACATTGTGAGGTAGAAATCAAACTTTTTGTAGCAGGTCAGACACCCAGAAGCAGAGGTCTTTAAAACTCTGAGACCTGTTTTCTTCAGAGATTTTTCTTTCAATGCCTGGGATACTCTGTAAGATCCACTGTCCAACCACTGTTTGGAGAATGTCTTAGCTGAGGTTTGATCAGACTGGATGAGCTGAAACTGGCAGAGCTGTGCTAATGGATAACAGCAGATCATATGGCCAGTAATTTTTGTCCAGCTGTATTAGAAAAGATGATTTAAAATAAAGAATTCTTCAATAACAACTAATTCCTTCTTCAGCTTTAGTTCAACCATGGTTAGAGCTTACACTTTAAAGGAAAAGGTATTGGAAAACATCTTTAAAATCATGGGGAAGCAGGCTAGAAGTGCTCAGGACTGAAAGCTATTTTGCAGACCTAAGTCTTTACAGAAATTTAATTCGACAGTTATGAAAGTGTTTCTTTCTTAATTAGGTCAGTGGTTAAGTCCTTCAATATTATGTGTGCACTCAAAGCAGAAAATGTGTAAGAACAACTCAGTACAGAAACAGAGTAGGTTTTATGAAGCCAAATACCAAAATGCTTGATCAGCATAACACACTGAAACATCAAAGGCCCGCTTCCTCTAAAGTAATGCAAAGCAGCTGTTTGATCCCAAAACACAGTGTCGGGAACCACAGCACACACTTATCTTCTCATCAGTTTTAACACTCTCAAGCTTTCTCTCACGGGCAAAAAAGTGAGCAGAATTCTGGATTCAAGGCCATCACACCCCAGACACTCATCCACAGGCAAATTTTGGGATGCTGACTCTAGCTGGGCACCCTAAAATCGAACACAAACACCTGCAGTGGCCTCTGAGGGAAAATGTAGTTATGTGTTATAATGACGGTCCTCAGCCAGACCACGTGGCTTGGCTCTGTATTTCCTCTTTCTCCTCCTTTGCCCTCCTGAAAGGCTTGACCAGCGGCACCCACGGACCTCGGGCATCTCCGGTGTTCTGCCTCACGCCCGCAGAGTGCCTGGGGCAGGGGAGCACCCCCGGAGCACCACCGGGCAGCTCAGGGACGGTACACTTGCGCGAACATCCCGGCGCCCTTTGGATTCCGCATCATTTTTCATTTGAATCGCACATCAATTTTATCCCTTAAAAGCAGGGGCGGCGGCCCGGCAGGCTGAGGTGCGGGGTCCCTCTGGCGGCTCCGGCCGCCGCTCCCTCCGCCCGACCGCGCCGGCACCGCGGCCGTGCGGGGACCGTGCGGGGACCGTGCGGGGACTGTGTGGAGGGTGTGCAGGGACCATGCGGGGACTTTGCGAAGACCGTGGCGGTGCTGCTGTCAGGGTGTGTGCGGGGGCTGTGCAGGGACTGTGCGGGGGCTGGCTGCTCTCAGGGTGTGTGCAGGGACCGTGCGGGGGCCGTGCAGGGGCTGTGCTGGGGCTGCTGTCAGGGGGTGCCCGGAGAGGAGTGGGGTCACAGCGCCAAGGGCTGGAAGCTGCTCAGGAGGGCTCAGGTGCCCCCTCCGGCTCCAAACGGCGTCAACGCTGAGGCCGGACTGAGCTGCTCAGGGTTTTGTCCTGCCAAGCCCCGTAAACACGATTACAGAATCATAGAATGAATTACGTTGGAAAAGACCTTTGAAACCATTGAGTCCAACCATACACCACCTTGTCACAACTAGACCACTACACTGAGTGCCATGTACAGTCTTTGCTTAATCACCTCCAGGGACAGTGACTCCACCACCTCCCTGGACAGTCAATTCCAAAGTTAAATCATCATTTTTGTGAAGAAATTCCTCCTGATGTCCCATCTAAACCTTCCCTGGTGCAGCTTAAGACAATGTCCTCTCATCCTGTCACTTGTTGCCTAGGAGAAGAGACCAACCCCCACCTCACTACAACCTCCTTTCAGATAGTTGTGGAGAATAAGGTCCCCCTTGAGTCTCTTCTCCAGTCTAAACAATCCCAACTCCCTTGTTCACTCCTCACAGGAATTACTACTCTGACCCCTCTACATCTTTGTTACCCTTCTCTGGACTCGAGGATGGAAACTACAGCGCCTTCTGGGAGTTGCTTTGTTGTTCTCCTGCTTGACTGTCCTTCCAGGGAAAACATTTTACCTTATGCCTGACCTGAGCTGCTCTTCTTCCAGTCTCTGGCTGCCATCTCTGATCCTTCCACTATGCACCACTGCAGTCTGATTTTAGTATCTTAATAACCTTCTGGTGGGTGTTGGAAAGATGCAATTTGGTAACTCATCTCCAGGCCAAACAAAGGGAGCTCCCTCAGCCTTCCCTCACAGTGCATGTGCTCCAGTCCCATCACAGCTGGGTGGTATTCCACCAAACTTGCTCTGATTTATCAATGTATTCCTTCTGTTGGGGAATCCAAGACTAGCAATGGTGTTCTAGAGATGCTCAGTGAAAAGTGGTAGTGCAGTTCCTCTCAGTCGATCTGCTGGCAGTGCTGCTGGCAATACAGCCTCAGACACCTGTTGCAGAATGCAGAAAATTGGATATTCTGTGGATATTCTGTGAACAATTCATTGTGCAGTTCCCAGGAAAAATAAGCCTGTGTTTACAGATTCCAAGAGAGCAGTTCGCAACCTTGGAGTGAGAACTTATCTATAAGAAGAACATCTGTTGATACTCCCTGAATTCCTCTGGATGAGATCAAGGATGTGGACCTCAGGAGGACTAATTAACATTAAGACCAACGGTCGATGAAATCTAGGTGGCCTGAGAATGGACAGTTCTAAGCTGTCCAATCATTTGATATAATGATGTAACTGAAAAGCACAGATTATAAATACAAGGTGTGATATGTTAATAAAGATTCTTTTTGGCTATTGACTCACTGCATGAAGTGTGTGTGTGAGTTTGTGAGCCTTAAGGGGCCTGTACTGCCCTGAAGTGGCTCTGGGACGAGCTCTCATGTGAGCTTTTATATTTATATGTATATTTTTTTTTCTTTTTATTTTACTTTAGACACCATCAGCTGTGTTTGCTCCCAAGGCATTCTTCTGCCATGAGCTACATGGACAGAAGTCATCTTACCAGCATATTTCTCTTTACACCTTTTCCCCAGCAGTATCTAGCACTTCTGGAGATGAGGTATTGAAAGCCTGTGGACTTTTATGGTCTTTAATACTCTGCTGGTCTTTAATGTTGTATTGCAGTTTTATTGTCATTTCCACCCTCCTTTCTCAGGCCTGGCTCATGATCAATCCCACAAGTCTAGCCCACTCTGAACAAATTCTTTGCAATTTGTTCCACTCACATTTTAGGAACATTTAATGTAAAACTAGAAGGTACTCAGAAAACATATAGAGAAGGAGAATTACTCATGTGAACAGAACTCCAAGGCAGTCAGGATGAAAAAGAAGGCATAGGACAAGAAGACAAGTTTAGAAAAGAGGGAAAATTAATTATAAGGTATGTCTGACAGTATAAAGTTATTCAGAGAACTGAATGCAAAAGGGAGAATTTAATTCATCCAGAAAATTGAGAATATGGATGATAACACATCAGAGACTCTAAGGGGAGAAGTTCCTATCTTATAAACTGTGCAGGTGAAAATTGCAGTTGATAGAAAGCAGTTTTCCTCTCAGAGAAATTGTGAAGAATTTAAAGTATACTCTTACTCTTAAAAGGGAAATTATGGAGG
>VXAU01000294.1:162479-238256 GCA_013399695.1 Formicarius rufipectus | reverse complement strand
GAGGATTTATAAAATCTGTAAAAAATCCAGTCACAGCATCAGTACTATAAAATCCAAACAAAATTAGGATCAGAATGAGAACATACAAAATATCAAAATAATCCTTTTTTCAGTTCTAATTACTTGCCCGCCTCCCAACTACTTAGTGTAGTACTAATTCTTTCATTTCACACTAACACTGCATACTTATGAGACATGAAAATCCATTCCTTTATGTGCTTTTAGCAATTTCCAAGCATTTAAGTAAGTTGAATAGGCACCTGTAGGGGAAAGCTCCAGCATCACTATTATTACACACACATAATGACTCTCCCTATGCAATGTGGAATGGTACTGACAAAAGTATGGAACTGGGTAAGGGTATTATAGTGACACTTTTCAAAGCATTCTTTTCCACATTCCTTGGTGAATTCAACATCTTAAGGAAAGATGGTGTTACAGCACACAAGCAAATGAGATGAAGAAGTCCTATGATTGGATTTTTAGCAGCCAATTTTTGCTTTTCCTGCACATTTTAGGAGGCAAACTGAAGAGATCATGGGACTTGAAGTCTTTCTGACACGACCATGATTGTTTATTGGCTTTATTTAAAAATGCTACTAAGCTATTACAAATTTTCTCTGAGATACTTTGTGTAGATTCCTACCATGGCTATACAAGCAATATTAACCAAAGTTCTTGCCTTGCCAAGATTTGAAAAGTACATGAAAACCCCACTTCTTTTTCTTCTCCTTCTTCCTCTCTCATGTGCAGGAAAGGAAGAAAAAAAAATAAAAAGGGTAATGTCCCACCTTTCTAGTCATAGCAGCAGCTCTGGATGTTCCAAGAATACACAGTATTCTGGAAGAAAGCCATCATTATCACTTTGGCTGTTGCAGATGATGCCATGGTTGTAGTAGAATCATCTTTTTTTTTTCTACCTTTCACTGTAAATGTCTGAATAATTGGAAGTAAAATGACAATCTCTGTGCTGATGGTGCCAGCTCTTAGACCTCTTTGCCTCAGAAACAAGTCATTGGACTCTCCATGTACTTACCTAAAACTTACCTGAAAGTCAAATTCTACAAGGAGCTGCAGAAATATATGCAGGAAAAGGATGAAGAGAAGTACTTTTCCTGATTCAAGTGCACTCCTTCAATAACTTCCAATAAGTATGTTAGCAAATACAATATATTGGATGGCAGGGAGCTGCAATGGTCTTCCTAGCTCTTCCAGGTGATGTAAGTATAACCAAAATGCTGTATATGCAAAAAGATGAAGACAGAAGAACACCACAGACCTCTGAGCACCAGTTAGGTGAATCTAGATCTTGGTGCCTTAGGACCTTCACAGTAACTTGGTGAGAGAAAATCAGAGAAAAACCCAAACAAACATTCTTTAGTGTATTGTGGCAGTACTGTTACTCAGCATTCAGTGGGAAGATGCACTGCTTTTATATTAAGCAAGTGGTCCAATATAGCTGGTAGAAATGCAGTTTCAGAAAGAAAAGAGGTAGATTTTACGCATAGTAGAGAATGCAGGTTGTTTTGATGTATTTGCCCAGTGGTCTTCTCCCAGGGATTAACAAAATTGCCATTTACTAAAGGAGGAATCGGCCACTTTTGACCCAGAGAAAAAATAATTACAGGATCCCCTACAATGTCCGTGATGAAAGGAAAAAGCAAGTCATTGGTGTTGTGGACCTCTGCTACAGTAACACATCCAAAGAAAGAGCTGTAATAGAGTCTCAGACACAAGGAAATGCACCTGAGAGATTGTTACCCTCAGTGAGAGAGCCATATGAAGGCCTGCCTAATTCTGTATGTGTCGCATTCATTCTATGCAGGAACAGATCACTACTAAAATATCTGTGGACCACAGGAATTGTCTAACATTGCCCACAGAGAAAAGGTTCAAATGAAATTAGAAGGACATCTGACTAGTTGAAAATCCCAAGGATCTTATTTCCTGTATTTGAAAGTAGATAGGAAAAAATAGAATTACTGTTTCCATTAGTTAGAATATGATTTACAATCTGGCATAAATGAAACATCTCAGCAACAGGGAAAGCCTGGAATTGAAATAATGGACCTAAATGGTCCATTATGGTTCCAAATTGTTCCAAAGAAGAGCTGAGAAAACACTGACTTTGAAACTGAGAGAAAAATAACGTTGAGAGAAGGTATCTGTCAAGGTCCCAGTATCTTTGTAGCATTGAAGTTTATGTCAGGGCAGATACAGAAATCGGCATTGGAGTTATCTAGGCATTTAGGTGATTTATTTGTCAACATCACTATACTATACAAGCTTTTCCCAAGGGAAGCAGACAAGTTCTGTCATGCTGCAACAGCCACGGGAGAACTAAAGCAGAGAGTTAAGCAATTTGGCTGGTCATCACACTGGAAGGGTTTGAAAGAGCAAGGTATGGAATCTGATCTCCTGAGAGTCAATCTGCGGTCTGATCCACTAGGCCACTTCCTTGATGAGCCAACTGCTGGACAACTGATCTCAGTCACTGCAGACCACTTTTCCAACAGGAAATCTGCATTGTGGGCTTTGCTTGAAACAGGTTAAAAAAGGATTGTAGATGTTTCTGAATGGCAAATAGATGACAAGTAGGTTTAGAATCTGCGCAGACTTTGATCCATAAGGGAAAAAGAGCACAGTGAAGGAAACAAGTCAAGTCAGAGGCTTGAAAGTAGCCATTTGACAAGTGAGGACTAAAGGAAATGCTGGTTTATTGGTTTAATTACCCCATATTATTGGTAGAACATGCTTTTGCAGTATCTAGGGCAAATATCCCCACTTGTCTTTCATCCAAGAGATACACTTAATCGTCTATTAGTAACAGCATTTCTTAAACCAGCCATTGGCATTTCCATGGCTCCTGGATCCTAAACCATTGTACACATGCAGTCAGTGCATAGCAGTGTTAACAGATTTTCCACAGTAATCTTTTTGCAGTTGCTCACTTCCCAGTCACCTAAGGAAATGCATCTCACCAGCATTACAGTGCAGATCTAGCTAGTGGGAAATGCCAGGAAGCTGTCTGTAGGGACCAGCTTCCTAATCTGATCAGGAATTTTTGAGCTTTACCATGTTGGGAACAATATAGAACACACTTTCTTGTGTGCATATCCATATGACTAATTGATGTCTCCAGTAATTCCAGCACCTGTTAAAAAAAAAAAAAAAAAAGAAAGCCTTGATTTTATAATCTCCTGAATTTACATGGTCAGGCCTCCAACTGAGGATACTTGCATCAGCACCTTTTTTTCTCCTGTGCTGGTCTTGCTGACCTGTACCTTTTGACAGCTATTGTTAAAAAGCTAGTTACCACCAGGTGATAATTCATTTGTTACTGACAAGCAGCATGTGCTCCTAGGCCCTCATGTGAGGAGTTTTGCACAGCTTTTAAACACTGTGCTTCTTAAAACTGGTTATGGATTTTCTGAAGTAACATTGTTATTTATGAAAAGATAATTCTTTGAAACTAGCCCTGGTAGTGAGAAAGTGCAGTTTTTAATCAAATGACTCAGTAAAAGCCTGGGGGAAAAATTATATGGTTATGATGCCTGAATTTAATGTTTTCAAAATTAAGTCTTTTTCAACTGGAATATATTTTGGTTTCCAACAACTATGTTTTAAAAAGTTTAAAATGTTCAGAAGATCAAATGGAAAAAGTGGCTTTCAAAATCAGTGCAATAATATTTCAAATCTCTCCTATTTTCTTTTCCCACAGAACATCCATTCACTATGTTTGATAAGTGTTAGGGTCTTTGTGACTCTTCAGGAAGAGGAGATACTTCTAAATCAGACCTTCACAGAACCAAAAACTGCTTCAGGTTTCTCTGAAAACTTTCTCTATTCTTTTTCACACCATTGATGCCTATCTAGATACTGCAAATCAGGCACTCTTCTAAAGTAGTTCCTTCTAGGGCCTTTGCCAATAACTTTGCCTGTTTTCTGAACATCTGCTTGTGCTTAATGTGGTTCATTTAAAGCCACAGACATTTGGCAACATGATTACATTCCATCATGACCTTTCCTGTAGATCACTTTGGTACTCAAGGTGTTATTCAGACTCTCTGGATCAAAGAAACAACCACTTCATATTTCAGTTTCAGGGTCTGAAATACTGCAAGAACAATCTGATCTATCTGTTCAGTACTGTGCTATTTCTAGTTCCATTTCGGGTTGATGAGGGTAAGCGAAGAGATATGTAAGCACTTCAAAGCATAAATTGAATTTGAACTTGGAGCACTAATGTTTCTTTCAAACATGGACAAAAATATGAACAAAACATGCCTAGCATGCTGTTGTCAAGCTCTGTATCTAGAAAATAATTTCTTTGACACTGACAGCATCAGTACTACAATGTGCAGTGTCCCAGGTGGAGGTTTGGCACGTAGGGCTCAGAGCTTGCAGAGCCTGCAGTAAGGCTGAGATTTCAGCAGCAGTGCTGCTGCTTTGTCTGTGTGTATTTCAGCACCTGCACTCTTACAAAGGTGGGCAGGCTAGAGGTGGACACATACAAAAATTTTTGCAAACGTCATTTGTTCATTCATTAGAACACAGGACTGAAGATTGAGTACCCGATCTTTAAAAAAGACATAATATTTCCTTGCCTGGGTAGGTATCAGTCTCCCCTTGGGTAAAACAATACATCTTTTGCTAGTCTTTTGGCTATAGGAAGGATTAACCTGTTAATAATCACACTGCTAAAAATTATTTGGCCCTTTTAAAAATTAAGTTCTTGATATTGTAAAAACTTGGTCCAAAGAGAAAGGCACAGTGTCTGCTTTTGCCAGTCCTTACTTTCTGATTTCGTGACTTGACTTTGCACCTCAACTCTCTGCACATTAGTAATGTCTCTGATTGTTAGATAAGGTAATGGTCCCCAGAGTCACCAAAACACTTTAGCATCCCTAGACAAAAGGAAAGCTACTGTGATAGCACAAAGAACTGTTTACATGAGTTAAAAAATAACTTTTAACCTTTGATCTTGAAGACCTATTTCATGTGTGCACCATATGCTCAAAGGCCTGACAGCTTCAGCTTCACCTTTTTTCTGTGCATGCACTCTTTGACTTCACAGCCCTTATGCTTTTAGCTTGATGGCATCCAAGATGTTTCTTAGCAGTCATATTCTGCCAGCAACACACATTCTTTGCTCCTCAGGATCTGGGAAATTCGCTGCATTCCTCTCTTTTCCACACTGCTCCATGGAGAAGTTAACCTCTGAAGAAACCCAAGCAAACAAGCAGAAATCCCACCAGCATAAGGGATTTGCAGCATGTTGAAAATGTATAGGGGTGGAAAAACAACTCTGTAGTTGTCAGCTGAACCTGATCCAAACAATCTGATCAAAGATGATAAGTTGACTTTGTTTTGTGCAAAAAGACCGTTGTTTATACAATGGGTGCACAACAAGGGGAAAGCATTAGCAACATTGAAGTAACTGGCCTGGAATAAGAAATATGATGGCTAGAAGAGGGAAAGAGCAGCCTGCAGAAGAAATTCAATTTTTATAGGACTTCTGGTGACAAAGGAAATAGTATGGAACCGGTAAGGTTTATTTCAGGGCAAGTGTGTTTTAATTGATACCTTGCCTTAATATTTGATTTAGGGAATATCATGAGTCTGTGAAAGGGGTAGGAATAGAAACAGATAGGGCCACAAACTCCTTACCTGTATGGTGACAATTTTGAAAGACTTTTTTTTTAAGAGACTGTTTGCCCAAGCTGAAAGGTCACAAAGAGAATGTAAACATGAGAAAAATAGGAGACAAGACAGCAGCCTCACGCTGAAAACTGTGAACTAAGTCACCTGAAATTACAGGACTACGAGAGGAAAAGGTATGTTCTTTCCCTGCTCTCCTCATATCTGCCTTTCCCACTTAGCAGTCAACTAGCAGTCACATCACTCAGCACTGTCTCACTCATGACACGATCTAGTAGCCTAATACATTCAGGTCTCTTGTCCAGCTCTCCCTCTCTGATGCCAGCCTGCTGAAGCAGGTAAGAGCAGCCACCCTTAGTTGTACTGAAGGTCCACTTAAGAAGGCACCATATTGCCTCTATAGACCAGCAGCAAATGCTGAGGGAAGGAGTAAATGGACAGTCCAAATGTGGTTCAGTTTTCTCCCAGGTTCTAGAAATCCACCTGTTCAAGTCCTCCCTGGAAGACAAAACAGTCTTGGGTGAGGCACTGAAATGGTGATTTTTAATTTTTTTTTTCAAAATCATTCTTGATTTTTCAGACCTATACCATAACATATCTCAACTGCCTCATTTCCAAGCGGAACAGCATACTTAGTTTCTGCCTGTACATAAGCTATTCCAGTTCACTGATTATCCCTACTCTTTTATGCCTCTTTAGTTCCAGTATATCCTGTTTTCAGTGGGAAAGACCAGAGCTGAGGATAGTATTCAAGATGTGGACATGTCAGGCTTTTAATATTCATATGGTGTTTCCTAGTCTACTGTGTTCAACAAGAAGCTGAAAGGTAAACAACTAGTAGGTGAGCTGCAAGCAGTTGTAAACAGCTTATGTCCTCTTGTGCTACATAAGTACTTCTAAAAACAAAGAATAAAGAAGTAAAATCAGCAACAGTGAAAATAAAAAGATGAAAAAAACCAAGTTCAAATTACAAAATTTTTGCTATTACCCAAAACAAACTAGCAGCAGAAAAATAAGCTTGAAAAATGTTACTAACAGCTACCCACAGTGACAAATGTTGCCTTCTGCCTTACAAGATGACAGATGATGACTTTAGTTCAAACTCCAAGCAAAATAAATTGGATTCTGAGAAAGTTAAAAAATTAATAACTACAATATTTCTGAATGTGGAAAGTGCTACTAGAAAAGCAAACAATTCAAAGCAAATGTAAAGACTAAAAGAGAAGGAAAATGGTGAAAGCAGTAAGTGTGGCAACTACTGATGGAAGACTATGCAATGATCAACACAAAGAAAAAGGTAGAATACTAGTATTAAGAATATCTGGAATACTCTGTGCAATATCATCTCTGAGTACTGTCATTCAGTCATGCCAGATTGGAAAACTGTGATATTTATGCTGGGAAGCATAAATATTATACTGATTGCTGAACTTTTGCTATAACAAGTAAGTCACGCATAAAGTGCTTCCAGTAGTTTTAGAGTTGAAAATGCAAAACAAATTGAGTAACTAGATTATAATTGTGTTTATAACAATCTTTTCCCAAATGCCTAGAAATTTGATGTGAGCATTAAGAAGCAAAAACTTGAATTAATATCTCATTGAAACTTGATTATACTAAGAGTACAGATCTTTCAACTTGAGGAGTGACTTTGGCTCACAAAACCATTTTGAGAACTGCTAAGCAAGGGTTAGCCATTTGGAAGAGTCTTCCTTGGACTGATTAGTGTTTCCTGGGTTATTTCTCAGAATAGTTTTGGGAACCTTCAAGGAGCAGAGACATTCTTTGAGGCTACTCATTATAGCCATTTCTCCTGATGCAGGCAGGTCTCCTTTGTGTTCCCATCTATCCTCCTTACTTGTAATGATACTATTGTTGGTAGGTCTGTTCAGAGGACAGGACCAGATTAAACACAAATGTATTTTTAATTTTGATTCTCTAATAAGATGGATTCTCCAATTTCCTGCCCATCTTCACAGTCAATCAAACACAACAAATAGGAGCAAATTAGTGTTTGAGGCTGAGTGAGGCAAAGAGGAATCTCCTAACTTTGTAGCTCTGCTTGGAGGATTTTCTTGGAGCCATAGCTTCAGATACAGACAGGAGATAAATTATATTCATCTAAATATCTCATTAGGCTTTATTTCTGATAAAAATCCAGAGCTATCTGTGTCAAGTCGTTTAATTTTATTTCAGTAGTGACTTAGTTATTGAATTAGCCACAAGCCAAACGAGTGGATTTGGCTGTGGAATCAGTCAGTTAAACAGGCTGGTCACTGACAGACAATGAGGTAAACAAGGCTGTACAAAGATTTGTTACAGACAATTAGACCAAGTCACAGCTGGTAGGGTGGAAAGGTTTACAAATACCCAGCACTAAAAGTCTATGGAATAAATCAATGCCCAGCAGGACAGAGAGACTGTTTGTTTGCAGCATTACTCATTCTTGTAACCATCTGAAACTTATCTCTGTGATACTGAATATGGATATTAATTCAATTGAGTTGATTCCTTACACAAAGAAGAGACAATACTTAACAAAGTGTGTCTTTGGAGCAAAGAGCTTTCCAAGAAGCAAAATACTTCCTTAATTGAGACATTGAGTGGAAACTACTAAGACTGATGTAGAAAAAGATTGTAGTAGAACATATAGCTAAACATGATTACCTCTTCGTTCCTTGCTCTTCAAACATGATGTCAATATTGACCAATAAGTGAGCATTTAAATGCCCCCCAGAAAATCCTCATTGTGTATAAAAGCCTAAAGAATCCTCAACCCAAGAAGCGTGTTCTAAGGCCTCATAAGGGTGGCAAAGTGTATGACAAAATGTAGGTACAATACAATAGCAATATTTAAAATTACTTTTTTATGCTTTCAAAAAGAAACAGAATGTACTTTCTGATCTACATTTTAGATATCATATCATCCCATTAGCAGCTGTGACACAGAAGACAAGAGGAGATTAATTATTTCTCCTCTTTAATGATTGAATAGTACATGTGACCATTTCACATGAAAGCAGAGATGGTTAATGAGACCTTCATTAAGACTGATGATCAAGCAATACTATAATGAAGGTGTAAATTCAGAGCCTGGGATGTTGTGAAGACAGGAGAAAGCAGTGAACATGTAGTTCAACCTCTTCTGTAATAGAGATTGTTGAATTAAGTATTAATGCCCTCACTTATTAAAAAAAAAACAAACAAACAAACAAAAAAAAAACCATTTTGAACTGAAAATATTTTGCGTGAGTAATTGTTGGTAATCATTCTGACACCTATTTGTCAACAATAAAACCAAATTTCCTTGATTTCAACTCTGAATTTGCTTAAATTCAGATTTCAGTGTTTCTTGTCAGGCTAAGAGTCTGGGTGTAAATGCAGGCAAATGGGTGTCTCTCCATATCTGAGGAGTTGAGAGCTCACTCATCTCTTTCTGCCTAGCTTGGAACATCAAACAGGTAAAGTTTCCTACTTTTTTCTTTTTACTCCCAGAAAAATGTCCTTAGCTTTGAAACTGAACTCTATAACCACTTTCCCCACCACCATGTTGGTACTGACTGGCTGTGAAAAACTCACAACTTCATCTTCCTTTTCAAAAACTAAACAAATCTGTCTCTTTCAAATTTTCACTGAGGCATTTTTCCCCAAATCTTTAGTCATTCTAATGTCCTTTTCCTTGCTCATCTCCAGTTTTAAGGCCATCTGTCTTAAAGCGAGCACACTTGCACTTGATAAGACATTCCATCTGTTGCTACAGCAGTGCAAATCAGACACAGAAGATCCCCAGTTGATAAATTAACACTCTACTGTGCAGCATTGTTTGGGTGAACCTGATGTTCACCTACATGTCCATTGAGATGTCCAACTGCTTTCACAGCAGTTGAGGCCTAAGCCATAGTGAACACACACACAAATGTCAATGTGTGTGAACTTCTCATTATTTCTTTTCTCACTCAACATCATCTGAAGCGATTAGATTGTTGTGAACGAGTAGAAGTGCAGAGAAAAGACTGATGGCATTTTTTGTGAATCTAAAAAGATACAGAGAATTGCATTCACCCTGGTTTTAAGACTTTTTTCATCCAAATTTTAAGGTCTTGACTGAAGTAGCTTGTTTAGAGGCAAAAGTGGCCACAGGCCAACTCTTTACTCTATAAAGACAGGCACCTTCAGAGGGCTGTTCAGATGTTTTGGTGGGACCTTCTGCTTTCAGTCACCTTCTCTTATGTGTTTTACAGTAAGCACCCTAAAGGATCTGCCTTACATCAATCCTCAATCCACCAGTTCTTCATCTGTCTATTGTTGTTAGATAACAACAGGACATAGCAATTAATTTGTAGAAAGGCAGATCTCTGTGATTTAGATGAAGCAGTGCATTAGCATTCAGTCTGTATTAGGGTAAAAACTTTCACTTACAAAGATTGTAGGAGAAAATAGCTATTAATGTTCATCATCATGAATAATTAACCACAACAGCAGCTGAACTTAAGATTCACCTCAGTTAATGTTTGTTGAGGCAGATAATACCTGAACTGACCAAGATGAAACACAAAACTCATACACAGTCAATCTGTCAAAATCTTCTCACACCTTCAACTGCATAAAACAGAACGGACTCTTTAGATAAATCACATTTTAAAATTATATTTGGTGTGCAAACTAATTAAGATTCCTCTATTCTTAGAAGTCTGTTTATTATTCAAAGTGTAAATTCTCTTGGAATACCACAATTTTGGAACAGATTGTATGTGCAACTCAAAAACGGAATAGAAATTGCAAGAGAAAGAAGCTGGGAGAAGAACCCAAGAAAGCAAGCTTATTTACATACAGCTAGAAATCTGGCAGAAATGCAGCACCTCTGTGATGTGCTCGTAATAGCAGTGCCACAGATCAGGAAGAACAGGATCTAAGGAGCTGTAGGAAACATGAGAGAAGATCAAGAGGCTTCTCAGGACCAAATGAACACTTATGGCTCACTTTCCACCTTGAAACTTTTTAATACATACATATAGGCACTCCAGAAGCACTTCTAAATATAGGAGGGGAATAATACCTGTAACTTCAAAATTTTCTGATTTCAGTGTATTTCTGATTTCTGTGTTTGTTTTTAATCCTATGGTATAACTTTTTTCTTGGGTTGTCTGTACTGAAGGGATATTTGGAAGCCTCCTTTGAGGTCATATTTGATGGTTTTCCATTCCAACACTTCACTTGCACTAACTGCAGACTAACACAAAGGGAATGACATTCACAGACCTGCAGACTTGACAATCACTATTGCCTCAGACAGTTGTGCTGCTTTATGTGGTTCAGCCTGAGGAAAAAAAATACAAGGCAATGTGTGCAGGTTTTTTCTGCAGCCCACTGAACCAAACTTTGGAAACACAGAGAAGAAATACAGATGTGAAAATAAGGGTAGCTGATGAGAAAACTAATACCAGAAGGAAAAAAGCCCAGAACAAACAAAACAAAACTGACTGAGGAAAGATCAGAGAATACGGGAGGAGCCTGACTGAAAAAAGCAGGCAGCCAGACAGTAAATTTTGCCATCAGTTCAGTAATTGTGCTAATGCTGGAAAGCTTCCTCCTTGGTGGCCTGTTTTTTCACACTAGCTGTTGCTTTTTGTTTATGAGCCAACAGAGATAATGTTCACCACGCTGATTTTTAAGTAGTTGTTAACAGACTCTGGAGCTGAAATGAGGAAAGCAAGTCCTACCTCTTAGATTATTTTTTTGAAGCTGGAAGCTTTCTGGTTCAGATACCACTACATCCATTTTGACTGGCTCACATCTGGAAAGTTTTCTTTGCAATCATAAAATGTGGACATGAAACTGTTATTTTATCCATGGCTAGCTCCTGAAGCACAAGATGACTGTCATGAGGGAAAACAGCCAGCTCACTAGGCTGCCCATAAGTAGGCTAAATGTGACCTGTAGATCAAACCAAATGCAGAGACTGAACAATAAACAAAGGAACTACAACAGCTATAAATAAATCTTTAACAGAAAATTCCTTGCTGAAAAATTATAACAGAATAGGATTTTAAGGAGAGTATGCTTGGCTGTGTTTAATAGAGGGACAATGTTCTCTGTGTGCTTCTGCTTTGATATTCAGCAAATACCTTGGAGATTTTGTTTTGGTTTTTCATGCTCCCCAGGACAGGATATTCCAGGGTTGCTCAACAAATAACTGCTCAAGTGATATTGCTTAGGCTGCTTGTATCTGCCAGAGTAACACTGCCCAACTGCGCAGATCCTTTTAAAAAAATCTAAGGAGAGAGAAGAACCATTTAAGGATAACCAAATAAGAAGTGCCTGTGCCTGAAAAAGGAATACAAGAATAAAGAAGATGAAGAGGGAAAGGAGTAAGAAAAATGTGAGGATAAAGCAGATGAAGAGGGAAAAGAGTAAAAACAATGTGAGACTGGACATCACCAGCTACTTCCACATTCGTACACAAGGAGCACAGACCCTCACCAAGAAAATAGAACATTTCAAAATGAGATTGGAGGTGGTCCTGGAAAATCTACATGCAGAACAATTCTGCAATGGCAGCAGGGGGGATGGACTGGATGTGAACTTATTGGTTCTCTTCCATCTCCAGTTTCTATGAAAACAGTCACCATTCTTTAGCAATATGATAAATATTTTAAAAAATCATAGATACAAACTAAATAAAACATATTAAATAACAAGTTCAGCCAATTTAATCATGACTTTTCAACTTTTTAAACCAAGACAGCAGGGAGGAAGAAGGAACAGGCTTGAGATTTTTAGTCCTCTTTGTTTAAGGCTAATTCACATAGGACACACCTTCATGAGACTTGTTCAATAACATTTGTGGAGCTGGGCTGGAGTTGTTGTTGGATTGTCCTCAGACCACAGGGCTGCTGGTTTTATCCAATGCACACTGGGTGCTGTTTCGCTTCAGAACCTTTTAATTCAGATGTTGCCTTGTTTATGTTTCACTCCTTGCTGGACTAGTAGATTTCATTTTGGGTAGTGTAATGCCAGTCTAATCCTTAAGCATTTAGTAACCAAAAGCTGATTCCATTCTTCATTCCTGCACTGACCAAAACAACAGGAACTGCCCTCCAAGAGCCAATCTGCTCCTCTGTAAGGGATCCATGTGTTGCAGATACACAAAGCTCACAGTCCTCAGCAGGAGGAGAAGAATTTTTGGCTCGATAAACACAGAACTCACTATTTGAGCACGTGGTGTATCCATAAAGTCTAGCTGCAGCGAGGGGACTTGTGTTCCATGGGACAGCCACTAGACAGTGATATAGCCACATCTACACAGCAGAAGTACATCAACTTCACACCTCTCTAATAGCCCCAGTCTCTGAGCCTAATAGTTCAAATTTTCTCTGAATCCCTGTAAAAACTCAGCTTGCATATCTTCCTTCTGAGTACTCATCATTCAGCCTCAACAGAGAAGAAGCCTTTTCTCCAGCACAAACTAAAGATGAGGAACATTCTAGGGTAGAGGGTGCCAGGGATATGCCTTGCCTGTGGTGCTCAGTTAGTACAATGGAAAGTAAAGTTTCTGGGTTGTCAGCCTTCAAACTGTTAGTCTAGCTTCTTTTGTTAGCAATAAAAGGAGTTGAAGAAGTTGAGGTAGACAGTCATTCTCCTTGTCACATACTTTACTTATGCATCAGAAGAAAATAATAGGTTTAGGCCTTATTGCTAAAATTCCCTTCAACATACCAGGCCTTGGGAAAAAGATTCAGTCATCAGCAAGCTGGCTTAAATTTGGGCTTCAGCTTCCCAGGCAACTGGTTCAAGGCACTTATACCCACACTCATTGTATTAGGCGTACCTCTGGCAAACACCAGCTGCATCCCCAGAAAACTTTGTCAGAACAAACATCGGACCTTCCCGTTATCCCATCTGACTTTGCACCTTGACATGTAACCTTTATAGCTTCTTCCTGACCCTTTCTTCTTCCCCAATCACATGCACACCTTGGATAATGGACACACACAGAATGGAAGAAGCTAATTTACAAGAACATCAAGCATGTCCTAGCACCAGTCCACCCCCTTGAGCAGGACCAGGTGACCCAAGCAGCTTTCCAAGCCCTTTTGTAGAACTGCTTGGTTTGAGAGACTTGAGAGTTGCAAAAGTTCTGTTTGGAAGGTGACCTACCTCTTTTTCCAGATGATGGAAAGAGTTGTCCCTCTGCAGAGTTTCTGCAGGAAAATGCCTCCATGGCAATAATTTGTCCTTCACACCTAGAGGGGATGACAGTCGGTGAACAGAATGTCTGTATGCAATGAGCAGCCTCCAGTACTCTGTCTTGCAAGCTGTCACCTGCCTTGCTCACATAAACACATGATCTCACTATACCTCTGTGAGACTGTCACTTCATGGCACCTGCACATTCCCAACCCTGGCTATTCACCAGGAAATTAACTTAGAATAGAGAAAGTCATCCAGAGAGCCAGTGTAAGACCAGGAATCATGAGAGACGTTGTCAAAAGAATCATCAGCCAACATAACTTGCCCAACTGTGCTCTAAAAGACAGCCCGTGAGACCCTGTTTGCCTTAACTCTGCACAATAAGATGTGTTACTTACATAGATACTCAGTAGGACAAAGTCATTACAGATGCCACTCCAATAAATGGTCTCCTCCAGGAGTCCTTCCAACCTTCTTTTGAATGGGTTGCTCACATGCCTGGGCATCTGATGATATGCAGCTGAAAACCATACAAACCCAGCCCCACAATCAAACAAAACCCTTGCAAGAGGAAAGTAGCTGTTTCTGAGCATCCTTTTGTCTTTCTGAACTCCCTTCTTGTTCTGTGAGACTCCCTTGTAACTCCCTGAAGAGCCTCCCCATTGATACCACAGGTGTCTTTCCATCACAAGGGACCTACTGCAAAGGCTCAACAACACAGCCTTTCATCCTTTGAGATCAAACCCTGAAGGCCACAGTGCAGTAGAGGTGACCACTCCATCATGGAAACCAGAGAAGTCTCTTGCCACCTCAGTTTTTCTCTCTCTTATCCTTAGGCCTGGTATTCCATCTCATCCCTCCCCAGCTTCTCCTTCTTTAACTGTTCCACTTGAGAGCTGGTTTAGGCCTTATGAGTCCAGATTGTCCTGCTATTTCCAGGAAATATTCAAAAGTGGTTTTGACTAGTAATTTCAAAGAAGCTGAGGGCTGCATGTTCTTTCTAGTTCTGTGTATTAATTTTACGTTTGCTTTCACATGTGCCTTTTAAGTAGAAGTCACCCTCAGTGTTTATTTCCTTCTTTCTCAGGAATTGTACCACTGAACTACTAATGCTGTTTAGTAGTGCAATAAAAAGGGAATTAAATAATAAAAATAACATATTTGGGTTTTACTTGTTATTTTTATGCTGTGTTTTAACTGCTTGTTGTATATGGCAAAGACAGAGAGAAGCTGGGATATAAGGACTAGCTTCCAAATCAAGTCACTGCTGAAACTGGCTTGGATCCAGAATCTCTGCTAAAACTGTCAGCTTCATCTGCAGGGTGATAGAGTCAAAACTGCAAGCAACTCTCATAAGCACAGAACTCAGAATGTTAGTATTTTCATGGAGTAAGTAGCTTGCTCTTTCTTTTTCCTCCCACCTAATTCAAAATAAAATGAGGCCATTTGAAACAAAATGAAGATAAAGTGGGTTTTAAAAGGACAGCATAGGTAATTCTTCATATGAAATGATCTATGGCCAGCTGTTTAGGCTATTTCCTTGCTAAGTGAGAGATGTGGGTTCAAATCTGCTTAGACACAAGAGGAACTGAACCTTCTACATCCTGGCTGGGCTCCCCTAAACACTGGGATCTGAGGGGATCCTAACAAAGTGCATTCTGGTATGATCGGCTTAAACTCTGTAGGTGAGAAAGAAGAGGAATGTCTGTCAAGCTGCTGAGGCTCAAATAGAAGGGCCCTGAGTGGATGTGATTTTGCTACCTTGGCTTGTGCTTGAACATTTCTAAGCTCTAGAAAGCAAAGAGTTGTCCAGCAAGATCACAGATGGTCCCTATGGGTTGTCCTACTGCTTCTCCATTGTCTAATTTTATTGGTGGAAACAGTTTTCGCTCTGTTGCTACTATCATGGTGAAAAAAGCCATCACAATGTGCTGAAATCACACATAAAGGGGAGATACAATTAATATTTAGACAAATTAAAAAATAAAACCTTCTGTTGCATGGTTTCTTATTTGATAAAACTATGCCTCAAGTACTGAGCCACAAATACCCTATGGCATAAATTGAGTTGTTGGATATGTGGGGTAGTGCAGAAATGAATACAACAGTATGTGACATAGAGATTTTGTAGAAGTTTTGGATGGTACCACAATCTGTTATCTGACCTGGATCATTTGCCATTTTAAAGGTTTTGTTTTCTTTCATCTCTTCCATCTCTGCCCCATAACTATACAATTACTTAAAATAACCAACTTCCTGTTCTCCTCAAGTTTCTGAACAACCAGACTACAGCCTAAAAAAAAAAAAAAAAAAAGCTTAGTTTTGTTGCCATGCTACAGCACAGTCCTGAAAAACCTGACTCCAAATACTTGGTGTACAAAGAAATCTCTACTGTTTCTTCAACAAAATTTTATTTTGATTTGGGATTTGAAACATTAACAATTTTGCCTTCTGCAGGGAAGTGTTAGGTCTTCTTGGGTTCATAAACCAAACTTTAGTTTAACCTTAGTAGGGGAATCTCTGAATTTGTGGACCATATAGCTGGAATCATCTTCAATTAAGCATGATTAAGAATTAAGGAAGCTATTCTTTCACCTTTGCAATCAGTAATTTTTTTATAAATCTGAAAAGTAATTGCAGTCATTTCATTACGATTGTGCAATTATACAGTAATAACAATCATAGGGATAATTAGTAATTTATATAAAAGTTACTGTACTGCAGTAGAAGCAGGAAAGTAAAAACAATTATTTACCAAAATTAGCTGCACCCTAATACACATGCTGTTTGAGGAGGTAGGTGAGTTCAAGTCTGTGGGTACATCTGCAATAATACATGGACTAGACATTTACTAAAGTTAGGTTTCACGGATCTCTTCAGAAGCAAAGGTCTCTTTCACCTCTTCAAGGTGAAAATACAGTTCACTTTCAGTATATTCTACATGTCATTCTCACCAGTACCTCACAACTCCAACATTTTTGTTGTTGTTATTATTTGGCAAATGAAAACTGTACACTCAAGATAGACCCAGACCTCTTTGACTGGGCTGTAGAATGGCACAAGAATCCGCATACAGGGCTATGTGCTACTTTTCCTTAAAAAGGAATTTAATGAGGTTGAGAATTTTCAGATATAAATGGTATAATGATCCCAAAAGACAGTGTTGTTCTCAACCATCGTTGATGGATCTTTGGGCTTGGAAAGCAGTGAAGTAATTTAAGTGCTAGCAAATTATAATGAAAACATTTAATTCCCTGCATTTTGGTTCTTAAGACCCAAATAAACTGGTAGGTACAGCAGATCTGAAGCTGTACATACCCACACAGCCACATAAGTTTAACTGTACAGAGCAAGATGAGGATTTTCATCTTCAAGGGATGGTCTTTTCACTGCACGTACGTCAGATACCAGGGAACAGCATTTAACAGGTGGCCGGACTTTTCCGCTGTGAGCTGAAAGAAGACCCCAGTCTTGAAAAGAAAGCTGAGCGATCAACACTTTTCTGTTTGTTTCTTTTCTTTTCTTTTGCCTTTCCCCCAGTAGCATCCTGCTGCAGGGTCATGTACCCCGGGCTCACGGGCAGCAGCGCCCGCGCCGCGCAGGGAAGTCGGACGCGGGTCAGCGCCCGAAGCCCGGCGGCGGGGAGGCTCATGGACAGGTAGGTATCCCCCTTCCCCGCGCCTCCGGGGCGGTNCCGCCGCCCGCCCCGCCTTGCGTGGCCCGTGGGAGCGGGCCCGGGTGCCGGAGGCGGCGGGCAGGGCTGGGACGGGGCCCTGGCCAGGGGTTTCGCTCTCCCCCACCCCCTCCTCCCCTCGCCGCCGGTTCCCGTGAGGCTGCAAGTGCTGCCGCGGCAGCTGGGGGGCCGGCAGGGGNGGATGCTGCTGCCGCCGCCCTGCCCAGCGCCGGAGTGAGGGCAGGAGCTGGTGGCGGCAGGAGCAGCCCCGGCGGCCGCACCAGGTGAGCGGGGCGAGGGGCAGGTGGGTGCCCACCCGGGTGAGGGAGCGGGGCCGGGATGGGCAGCGCTGCCGTCGGGGCCAGCCCGGCCGCTCTGAGGGCTGGGGGCGCACGGGGAAGGGACGGGACGGGACGGGATGGGGCGCATCCTGCGGGGTTTGGATGGGCGGCGAGGCGAGAGGCGCCGCGGTCTGGCTTTGGGGGTGCAGACACCTGGAGCAACAGAGCCCCCGGCGCGGCGGGGTGGGGAGCGAGCCGAGGGCGACGGGGAGCCGGGGGCATTTCAGGCTGAGCCCGGCCGGCCGTGCCAGATGCAGACGTAATCCCATGGAGGGACCCCCTCCGCTTCCCCTCCCCAAATCTTGAGCAGGGTGGTTTCTGAGACATGTAGGATCAGGCAAAAGGAGAAATTTCCGAAGAGGTCTGAGGTGTTTTCTCTGGCTGAAGTTATCGAGGAATAATATTGAGGGGAACAACAGTAATTCATAACAAAACTTTAAAGAGCAACAGGTTGTTTTACTGAAGTCACACGCGCTGGGAAAAGAATCGTCTCAGTGATCCTGATAGCAGAAGGTAGCACTGCCTTGCAAACCAATTTATGGCACAATTAGGAGTTTTTGAAGCCCCTAGCACTACTCAAAGAAAAAAAAAATCTCGACATACGTCTGAAGATAGTTTCTAAAAACTAATTAATCTGTCCTTAAAATCATAATTTTTATTTATGTGGATACAGGACATGATACTTAGAATTATTTTCATACATTTGTTTGAAGTGTTTCCCTTTTCACAGGTGTTTCTTTTCCCACTTGGTGGTCCATCTTGCGCAGTCCTCATGTTTCCTGTCAGGTTCTGTCCAAACCCCATCTGTGTGCGTCTTTCTATGCAGCCCTGGTGCAAACTAGAAGTAAAGTTGTTGGACACCCTGGGGTGGATTCAGAGGAGCAGAAGGAGAAAAGCTAGTAGGGCTAGCTACATCTATGAGCGGTGAAGTGGTGAAGTTCTGTTTGCTCATGTGTCGTGGGGAAAAAGTCTTTGCAGGCGTCTCCTGATTTCCCCTTTTGAGTAGCGTCTCTATCACTGTCGGGACTTTTTTGCCTTCTGCTCGAGTTTCACCACCTGGTGTAAATGCAGAGAGGATGTGCTGGGAGGGGCAAGGTCAGGGGAGTATTAATGAGGCGTTGCTTAGGCTATTTCCCAGGCTGTGGAGTGCCTCTGAAAGTGTTTATGCTAATTGTGGAAATTAGAGCCCTTAACTCCTGATCTTGATTTAGTCTGAGGCTGGGCAGCTGTGGACTCTTTTCACTTACTGTCCTGTGCTTCTCGCCTCACTATGCTGCAGGATTAAGATCTCTTTTCAATGCGAAATGCAAGTTCCAGCCTCAGGAACATAACCATTTCTGTTCCCGGGTCATTCACTGGAGTCTGGCCGTTGATCCCCGTGATATGAAGTCCAGATCCATACATCTCTTCTAGTTGTGAGAGTGGAAAAACTAGTAGGATTATTAGAATATCTTTACTTAGCAGTGTTGAAGGGATCTGATGGCTGTTCAGATGAAATACTATTTCAAAATCTAGATTGCATTTAGTTGATGTAATTGAAGTTGTTGAAAAGTAGTTAAAGCACATTGATTATGGCAGTTTGATGACAAGAAAGCATACAAAGCATCCAAAAGCAATTTCTTTCATTCTAGGACAGAATAAGGATGATGCTTGGAGTCAACTATAAAATTAGCAGGATGATCCCAACTCTGTACCCAAGTATGTGTCAAATCTCATCACAGTATTTGACACCACTGTCCTACCTGTAACTTCTCAAAAAAAACTAGTGATGGAGTGGGTTGCATCCAGGCAAAATTCTGACATAATCTCAAAGTATCAATAAAGTGATATTGACAGTTGTACATTTACTTCGTGTTCTAAATTTAATGGCTCAATGAAAGAATTCAGATCCCAGGTTTGTCAGTCTGACACCCTTTCTGCCACTCTCAAACTTCAATGTTTTCTTGATATCTGATAATCATTAGATTTATCTTCTAATTAGAATATTAATATAGAATTATCTAGAATTATCTTCTGAAATCATTAGAATTTAGAATTATCTTCTGAAATATGAGCAAAAATGTCAAGTGAGACAGAGGGACCTTTTCAGTTCACTCTCATTTCATCTGCATGTTGCTTGCAAACTGTTGCATCTAGTGTTGCTTGCAAACAACCTCTTCTGCATAAGTTGATAGGCTTTCTCAGTCACTTATTAACTGCAAGAGTGCAGAATGCTTTACCTGCACTAATTTGTGCCAACGATTTTGAGAGCATTTGCCAGCAATTATTGACACCCAAGCAGACTGAGTGACGGCATTGATAAAGAGGTGGTAGTTTTGGTACAAAAATCTTCTCTGCTGATGTTTCAAGGCTAATTCCATATAAGCACATTTTTTTTGTTCAGCTGAGAAAGTTAGGATAGATAAACTCCTCAGCTCACAAAATGTGAGACATTGTAATCTCTTCATGCATACATGGAATGGTAGTGAAGGCAACATGAGCTAGTGACTTAATTGTACAGATGATTTCAGAACCTGTTCTGGGCTGGAACACTGACCTCAAGCAAACCATTTTCTTTCTGTTTCCCAGTTTCTAAAGTGAGGATAAGAACCATAGCTCACAGGGTCTTGTTACAAATATCTTGGTTAAAAACATCTTGGTTAAAAACATGGGTTTCTAAAGTACACTAGAATTTCCATGCAAAAAGCTTTGTATTGTTTTTGGGTATTGTTGCCATGTGGGAACAGGCATTTTCAGGAATGTTCAATGGACTGTTGCAGTACATAGGGTCAGTTGGCCACTTCTCTGTTCTTCAATTTTCAGATGGTCCTTATAGCTAGGCCCCTGTGTCTGAAACCAACTCAACTGATCTATATCCATTTTGGAGCTGGAGGGAAAACTTCATGCTACTTTATGATAATTTTTATTTATTAATAGTTTGAGGCACTTGAGTCTGACCTATCAACCTACCTCTGCCTCCAGTGCCTGGCACTGGTACAGAGACTGCTTGATGCTGGATACTTTGGTGGACAAGGCACTGAATACCTGTGTGAGCGTTTGATAGGAGTCAGGCAGTTAGTAAGTGCCTGGGTTCTGATTTTTGCTTCTTGAAAAACAGAGCAAGGGGCCAGGGGATTCTAAACACAGTTGTGACATTGCAGATACAGATACACAATACTCTCTTGAGCAGGAAGTGAGGGCCATTGTGCTGTGTCCTCTGTAGATACATTTGAACCTGTGCTCCTCTGAACTTGTCTGAGTGCAAGTACTTGTGGTTAATGGTGGTACTGTGCAGGCTGAAGTGACCATTCCAACATAATGCACAGGGGGCAGGAATCTGTGATGGCACGTACAATGAGAAGAAAAAGAAGACAGAGGAAAGAAAGAAGGATGGGGAATTAAAAAGAGACAGGAGGCGAGGGTGACAATAATGCTAGCAAAGAGAACATTTTCCAGTAAGCACTTCTGAATGTGATGTTAAAAATAACAACTGAAAGTTTTATTTTACTACACGGAGCTCAAATTCTTCCTTTGATCTCTGTACAAGCTTCCTTTTGGCATCTGTGGGATATCAGTGGAGAGAGGGGAGTGTGTAGTCTTGAATTTATGATGCAGCATGTAGACAGTCTTGAAATGGAATTCAGTCCACTCAAAAAATTATTAGCTATGAGTCAACCAGAAGGTACATTCAGAGTCCTGAAATAAATTATAAAAGTCAGTCAACAAAAAGACATCTCACAAACAAAACAATAGGTAAGTCATCTAAATACTCTGTTCATTGTAGCTAAACTGCTGGCATGTGTTTTTAAAAAATTAACTCAGTGACCATGATATAGTTTACAGAAATTCCTTGATGGAGTTTTTTTTAATGGACTAGTTTGCACAAATACACTGTTTCTGAAACTTTTAACAGTATTCAGCATCTAAAAAGAGTTATTTCAGCTTAATAAATTAGCAACACATAAAGTGACCTTTTATGAGTAACAATAAATTATCTACAACTTAAATTATGGAATCAGTTTAGTAAAATTTCCTAGTTAAATTTGCTACTTGAAAATAATAATATGGAAGCTTTGAAAGATGGATGACAGATGCACCAACCTGTCTGAGCAACCAAAGTACATGAGAATTCACTAAACTTAAGATAGTTGATTTCACATTTTTTTCCAGATGTTTAACATGAATAGTCAACATATAGGTCTATTAATCTACAGAAAACTCACTTATATTTGAGACTTTGACATTTGATGCTTCTCTTTGCCAATTGTGCTGCTGCTATTCTTGGACACTTGATATCTTGAATTAAAATATTTGAAAGCAATAGTTTGGGATTTCTTTATGTATGTCTTATGAGAAGCAGAACATTTAGAAGCAACCCAAGTAAAGTCTCATATTGAATTGTCACTATAAATCATTCCTGCTGTAAGCAGCTCTGATGGCTTTCTGACTTCAATCAGCAAGTCCTTCTATCACCACAATGCTTCCCAGAGCAGTCTGCTGAGTTTTGCAAGCAGTGGGGCTACTGGCCTCTTACTTGTCTTCACTTAGGAGGACATGTCATAAACCAGTGTAGTGGTCTACAGTATGCTCTGCAAACAGAAAAGAGAGCTGGTCTCTGCCATAGAGTCCTGAAGTTATCTCAGGCAGATTAGGTTAAGGAGATGAAAGTGTTTTCATTTTTCAATTTTATGTCATCGTCTCAAGGCAGAGCTTAACAGATGTCGTCCTTTCCTCAGAGAAGTACTATCTAACCTGTATTTTCTGCTTTCTGTCCTTTGTGCTTTCTTTTCACCTTGTAACCTTAATCTTCTTGAAAAGAGGGACAGTAATTCCCTGTTCCTGTTTTTCTGTACTCTGATTCACCCATGGTCCATCACCATTAATTAAGCATTTGCTTGTGAAGTGTATTTGTTTGAGAACTGCCTGCGTAAGGCAGCATCACTGAAGACAAACTGTTGGATGAATGTAATACTATGGAGGGATTTTCTCCAACCCCATTACTCCTGTCTCTGTTATGGACTGAAAGCATCAGGGATGGGAGCAGACTAACTTTCAGTGAATGTGCAACAGATCTGTATTTCTTACACTGGTTGTTAGTGTCAAAGTATTCACCAAACTCATGAGCAACAGAGATACATCCACTTGTTGCTGTGTTCATGTGGTCCATTGCATAAAACTCCACAGAGGCAAGGAAAAAGGGAAGTTGAGGTCTGCTGATGATGGGATCCATCAGTGAATTTACAGACTAGGGATTGAGATATCAAACAATTCTCTTTGCACCTTTGCATCTTCCCAGAAGGATTCAGGTACCTTACTGAGTACCATTTCAGGTAGACAAAGTACAAGAACTAACCTGCAGCTGCAGCACCCCAGAAGGTCTAGGATCTTTTGCAGGTCCTGTCATGTGTCCTGCAGGTCACATCTGCCAGACTGCTGCAGTTACCTCTGATATTTTAACGAGGCACTGTTTCCGAGGCAGGTTTAAACGTCTAGACTTGTACCTCAGTCGCTGGTGCTCGTGGCAGGGACTGCTTCCTTATTTCCTCGTCTTTCGCCTTTCATCTCATTGCTGTCTTTGCCACACACAATGTGCATTTCTGCTCAGTTCTTTGACACTGCTTGAAACACTGTTGTGTGAAGCCAGGATGGGTCCACATGCACCACACTCAGTCTGCTATGGTAGCTGCTTTGAAGATGACTAATTCAACTGTATATGTTTTTAATTGCTTTGAACATATCCTAATTGGTACTCCTTAGGGCTTTCCAGCTAACCCTGAGCAAGCCAGCAGTTCAAGCCCAGCAACAGCAATTCAGTTTTCAGATGTCTCTTTGTTTACATTTTAGAACATGTTTTACATTTAGTCTTTGAGGAGAAATTTAACTAAGCTGTACCCACTGTACACTGAGCAGCACACTCTACACAATGCAGTGTTGCAGCTGTTCAAATGCCATCTTTTCCACACAAGTGTTTTGTGTTTTGAGTTGTGGAGGTAGTTCTTTTTAGGAACTTTGCATTGGAAAGACAACAATCTGCTCAGAGACAATTAATCTATGCCACATGTATGTCCCACTGATATTTTATGCCTTCTGCATAGCAATATATTTTGCAAGACTATCAAATTCTTGTACAAATTATAAAATGTCATACCCTGCTGATGAATTTCCTCCATTCAGTGGCCTTCAGCCTAGGGAAAATGCACAGATTTATAAACCAAGCTGTAATACTAAATCTTCTGCTGCCTGTGTATATTATTTCAGGGAACCTGCCTACAGTCCTTACCTTACCTTAGGGAGGCAACTGTAATTATCCTGTTTTATGTATTAGAGATCAAAGGGGATGGATTCAGTTAGTGAGTGACAAACTGAGTAGAAAAATCTGGTTTCTAAACAACGGAAATAGGTTCCACTTGTTGTGCCACAATATCTTTTAAGTACATTTTCTATATGATACCCTTGTCTTAATCCTTGTCATGAGGTTACAAACATTAATATCATCAGTGCTGCGTGAATGTACATATGAATGTGTAAGCATGAATTCTTCGTATGATTTAGACTTCTGTCTTCAACAAACATATTAAACAACAAACAAAATAAGCATATCATGCTTCTTTTACTTCCTGACATAGTCTTGGGTTGAGTAATTTCAGCAACTAGCTAGAATACAATTACTACTGCTTCCATTTCTCAGAAAGCAGCACTTGCATAGTTAATGGTCTCTGGTGTGTCATGTCTGTTTCCATGGACATTTTTATACCTAAGCCTTTGAAAGCATTGATCAACCAGGAGGCTCTGCTTAAAGAGAGGCCTTTACCCTCTCTCCTCCACAGTTTGATCCAATCACGTACTTTAAATACTCTGCCAGGGAGCTTTCAATCAGAAGTTTGATCAGTGTGTCTATCAAGTGGTGCAGGAAGCACAGTGTCAGTCTGCTAACTTGAAGAGATGAGATCTCAACCCTCCAGGCTTAAATAGCAGATGGATGACACTTGTAGGGGTGGAAAAATCTCTGTGTCTAAAGAGGGTTGATGAGTATCTCAAGGACTTTTGAGGACCTAAGCTTTAGTTCCTCAGTGTTAATAACTGCAATCCGTTCCTCTTCTGAAATTCTGCAACATTCGTTGTATTTGTTTTACTCAACTACTGAAATTTTGGTTCACAGCCATGAAAGGCAGAAGTGTTTAGTTTAAATCGAAAACTGAGGTTCAAATGAAACCACGTGGTACCCAATCACCAAAGTCATAGGTACATTCTTGCTGCATTTGTGCTCTGACCATGAATGCATCAGTAACTGTGTGACTGGAATCCGACACAGGCAGAATCTGTCACCATGTATGGGAAATAGCCAGAATGAAGCAGATTAAGTTTTTCGTAGTTGTTTTGCTGTAGTTTTCACTTCTTTCATAGAGTCTATTTCAGTTTTCAGTTGAAGCACCAAGGTATTTTGTGAAGGGCAACAAAAATTGGACACAAGGCACTCTTAATTGGAAAAGCTCAGTAAACCCAGAAATATTCATATATTCTGGTTATTGTCATAGATGAACAATATGGAGAGAAGTGCAGTGGCTCTCCACATTGTTGAACTTTCTTTGTGCAGTGATAGAGCTGAAGCTATTCGGGTAGGAGCCTGATCTGGCCATTTTCCTCTGGTTGTCAAGCTGGAGTTATTCTGGCTGAAGTAGGACACGTCTGATGTTTTACCATCAGCACTGTAGCTGGCAGCACAGTGCGATGAGAGATGCTGCAGTTGTTAGCACTGAAACCAGCAGTAGTGAGAGGGCCTGGAGCAGATGTGGAGACATGACAAGAAGCAGTGGTGGAGTGGGAGTTGAGACAGGCACAGAGCTGGCACTATCTGCTCCCTCACAGACCTGCCTAAGGGAAATGTGGGGAGAACATCATCCCTTGCACGGCTGTTGGAGTGAACAGGGTCAATGAGGTGAAACAAGGGACTGTAAGGCTGAGTTTGTTGTTTGTGTATGAGACACTTTTCCTATATAATGTCTCATTTCTTTTTTCCCTAATAACAATCCCTTGCAACATGTTTTTTGTAGAAATAGACTTATTCTCTGTTAATGATGTGGCAGCATAGGACTTAATTTCCTTGATTCCAGGTAGGGACTATTGCTAGTTATAGTATGTGATGATATTTTTAGGAACCTTTAGGTTGGTGACAGTGCCTGGCAAATGACACTAAGGATCCCAATGGCATCCTCCAAGAAGATACTATTGACAAAGATTATTACTGAGGAATAGATTATTTTAATGCCACTATAGGGAAATAATGTAAATTACTTACTCTGAAATTACTCGTTTTTTCTGAAAGTTTTGTAGTTTTGCCAAAATATCTTTCCTGTAAGCAATGCCATGATACTGTTAGTGGTTAGAAATTTTAACGTGATTTTTTTATCTGGGAGGGGATTTGTAGTAGTAACATTTTTTTAAATCAATATGTCTGTTGTGATATTTATCAGGGTGATTGCTGCAGTTATTAGACACTAAAGCAAATCTTGGTGCTGTAGTTTCTATTAACATTGCAAAACCAGCAGAGCTGACACTACAATTTGTATCCTCTCTCTTATGTACCTTTCCCAAAGAATTACTGATGTGTAACTGGGAATTGTTGGCAATTGTGCCAACAACCTGGGGGACACAGAAGAGTGTAGGTGACACTGAGGGTGCAGTTTGTTCGGACAGTCTGCTGTTGCTGTTAGTAATTTGCACACTGGCAGGTAAGTTTTGAGGGATGTCCATTAAAAACAGTAATATCTTGTAAATTACAAAGAATATACTTGCATGCAACACATGTGGACTATTAAGATTTTATTTTTATAGGCAGTGTTTGAAACAGCCCTCCATTATATGGCCTTGTTTGAAAGCTCTGCCTGTGTAAATCAGAACACATTGAAATAGCTGCGTCGGAAATAAGAAAGGTTGGGTTGATAGAGCCAGGGTTTGAACATACAATTCCAGACAGTAAAAGAAGTTGACAACAGCTTGGCATCCAGATACTGTCTTTCATCCAAAGATCTAAAAGAGCTTTTAAAAATGTCTAATTACAGCATAATATGTTCCCATTTTGTATCAAGGATTATCCAAGTAGAAAAAATATGCAACTATAATTTTCAGGTTCAGATTTCTATTGTTGTGTATTTACATTCATATTCATGTCATTAATCTAAATACAGGTTAAGATAACAACTTGCATTCAAGTTTGAAAAATTATCTGATTTCCAGGCCCAGAGATTAAAATGTGCAATTTGATGTGTATATGAAACATGTAAAATCCTAAATATTTTATGTTTGGGATTTGTGCTTTTAAGTTTCTTCTTTTCTTTTGCTAATTTGTTTCTGGCTTCGGCCAGTAACTGCCAGCTAACATATGTCTGTGATGCTTACACTAACATTAGGCCATCTTCTTTGGGAGAAAAGCAACATAAAAGTTATTCAGGTATATAATAACCTCGTAACTAGGAAGGAAAGAGAATTCATAATTCTCAGTTAAGCATGTAACACAGCAATGCTGGCGTATACCTAACAATGCGCATTTCCTCCTACATGAGGTATTTTAGGTGAGCAAGAGTTCACATCCTGAGGGGGAAGGGGATGATACTTAGACCTCTTAAGTAAAGGAATGTGATTTCACTAAAACAGCTGACAGTGGTGTTAGATAACTCACAGCTCTCATCTTTCCATTTCAATGCTGTAGGTTGATGGAAATTAAACACAGTGGGATTGTAGAATGGTTTAGAGAGGAAACAGCCTTAAAGATCATCTAGGTCCAACCTCCCTGCTATAGACAGGGACACCTTCCACTAGAATAGGTTCCACAAAGCCCCATCCATCCTAGTCTTGAACATTTCCAAGGGTAGGAAATCCACAACTTCTTTGAGCAACCTGTTCCAGGGTCTCACTACCTCCACAGTAAGGAATTTCTTCCTAATATTTAATCTAAAGCTCTTTCATTTTAAGGCCATTTCCCTCTGTCCTGTCACCATATCCCCTTGTAAAAAGTCCCTCTCCAACTCTTTTGTAGCCCTTTTTTTACTGGAAGGCCACTATATGGTCTCCCCTTAGACTTCTCTTCTCCAGGCCTATTATACTGGGGGCCCCAGAGGTGGATGTGGTACTCCAGGTAGGGTCTCATGAAAGTGGAGCAGAATGGAGAATCACCTTCCTTGACCTTCTGGCCAACCAGGATATGGTTGGCTTTCCAGTCTGGACATGCACATTGCTTGGGTCATGTCAGTCTTCTCATCCACAAATACCGCCAAGTCCTTTTTGAGCTGCTCTCGGTTGCCTTGCCTGTACACTGTATAGCTGTATAGCCTCTCTGCTTTGCCTGTATATTTTGTCAGATTTAAATATAAGTGCTCCAAGTTAATGTTATGGCATTGTTTCCTCCAAAAAGTTCATGGAGGACAGTTTTTAAGTTGAGATGTTTCTAAAACCCAGAGATGTAATTCCTCAGTACCGGCCAGTTCCTTTAATGTTTCCTGTACCTGGGGAAAACACCTTTAAGAATTAACGTTCACCTTCTCCCAGTGATCCTCAGCTACCAAATATCCTGTTGAAACCACAGGTGAGTGGGTGATACACCCAACAGCCCCATAGCTACATTGTGGCATGAAGGGCTGGGGCTGGCCTCTGATATTGGATTTGGGCAGCTGCAAAGATGACATAAAGCTATTTTTATTTCACCTCTGCTGGTCTTATGCCAAGAATAGCTTGGAGAACCTGGGCATGACTTGTACAGCAACATTTACTTACGTGTAATTATTCATTGCAGCACATAGTCTCTTCTCAGTCAACTGTTTAATCTGTGGGTGGTAACAGATGCTTAGATTCTTTGCTTTCTGCTATCTTTAATTCTTATTAATAAAGCAATAAAATCCTTATCTGCATGGATTATGTATATCTTAAAGAGGTAAAAAATAAACCCCTCTTCCGCAGTTTATTTAGTTTGTAAAGCTCACTGCAGTCCTGACATCTGTTTAACACAGTGCATGCTTACAGTGCAACTTAAATGACTAAGAGTAGTAATTATATATAAAAATATACAGATGTCCTCAGTCTGAGCAAAATTCATAACTACATAAAATTGCATACCTTAGCTCTTACTCACTATACCTCTGTTTTTCCAAATGCCTGAGGAAATAGAAAGGATCTTGTGGTTCCTCTGCAGATTGCTAACTGAACTTCCTTCTCACACTGTCTTCTGGGATCATTCCTTCAGAAGTATTCTGCATGTTCCAGGGCTCCACATGGATAAATATAAAACTACAATAACAGCAGCCTGACATATTATTCTAGGAATACTCTGTGACTGTATAAATACAGATTGCATGATAAAGTGAATCTCAGTTGAAAAACCAAAAGGTCATTCTCGTTCATTCTATACTGAGATGAAAAATTAAAAAATGGTTGAATAGAGCGGACAGATTTGAGTTCACATTGTGGAGCTCAGTTAGTTATTTCTTCAGCTCAGTCCCAGTTCATGTGCCGCTGTGGCTGAAGTTATTTCAACTCATTTTAACAAAATAACAAAATTATCATTCAGGTTCAGAAGTGATTTGAGGTAAAACTCCTGCTCCCTGGCTACAGGGTGATTTATTCATGCATAAGCTATCAGATAATTACAAATTGAATATAGGTAATATTTAAAGCAGGTTCTGAAATTTTAATTAGCTTTACACAGCTTTTAATATTTGTTCAGAAATTTGTAACAGGAATTAATATATTTCACAGTTCTGCATTTAATGTTTGCTATTCCTTAGTCTTAAAATGTTATTAATTTAGAAATTAGAAAGCATGTACACAGCTATTGGATCCTTTAATGGTCACACAAGAGAAAGTTTATCAAATGTTATTTGTCTGGACAACTCTTCTACACTCAAAAATTAGAAGAGAGTTTGAACCTTTATTCAAAACCCTCTTTCAATCCACCTGCTGATTTCTGGTGCTGTGCATTTTTCTCACACTGACCTTGCATTTCCTGTTGTCACACCTTTCCCACATTGGTAAGTTTGATTCAATCCCCTTGCTGTGTGGTCTGCAAAGCATGTTTGGAGGTTTGTGCTCTGCAGGTGAGAGATGTGTTCTTCAGCCTAAGTTAAATGCCCAGCTTTCAAGACCTGGTATCTGAGCAGACTGTCAGTGTGTTCACAAACAAACCATCAAATTCTTGTGGTCTGTGTGAATAGGGAAGAGGGGGACAGAATGTGTTGGATTATACTGCTCTGAAGGAGAAATGAGGGTAGGATTTGACAGAGGAAGTGAAATTATGTAAATCAAATTGTGGAAGCATATAAAAGTTGTATCAGGAAGTTGTTCCTTTCAGGTATTTTCTTAATTTCCCATTAGCTGTCTTTATTCAGCAATTTGATTTGCTGGAGGTGTATCAGAAACAGGTCTGTATAGGCCTCCATATATGTCTAGGTAAGACACTCTGGCTTAGGGAGAGCTGATACAACTACAATAGTTGATCCATTTTGGTATGTGTCAAATGCACTAACAGGAAATGCTGCCTAAACTGATACTTGTCTCAAGGCCTGAACTTCTTAAGGTGATGGACCTGTGTAACCATACTGGCTTGGAATCTGTGTTCTTGAAAATGAGACATCAGGGGTTTTTTCCCTAGAAACTGTGTTTTAAAGCTGTGAGTAAAGACTGTTTTGCTTATTTTTCACTGGACTGACATGATGCAAAATTTATTCAACACAGCTAGATCCCAGAAGATGCAGCAAAACTGATAGTTTTACAAGGAAAGTGAAGCCTGGAACAGCAGGCTGAAAGACACACTGATGGCTTATGTGTTTTTAAATATACAAATACTTTAAGTACTAGGCGATAAACATGTATTTATAAATTCAGAAGTATTAAACACCCAAATACAAAAATATGAACAATGGTCATGTCTGATTCATAGTTGTCAATAGAAACATACATGGTAAGGACAACTCAGTGAAAAATGGCTCAGCTTTGCAAAAAGGAAAAGAAATAGTTGAACTTGAGTTTCTGGATTTCAGCAAAACAATCCTCAGGTTTTGTCTCCTAAGTCAGTTTGAACATTGACTCTACCTGATGGTCTTAATGTATGCACAATAATATCTTTGGGGAGCTTACCCAACTGCATCCTACAGACAGGGTAGACAGAAAATCAGTGTGAGTTTTTAAAAATACTCTGGATAGGTATGCCATTCAATGGAAGACTTAAACACTGGTGAAAATTTACTGGCCCAAGAATATAGCAGGCTTGCAAAAATGTTTTTGTTTTGTTTTGTTTGTTTGTTTGTTTGGGGGAGTTTGTTTGTTTGTTTTGGTTTTGTGGTGTTTTTTTTTTAAAAAACCAGTGATGCATAGTCATAGCAGTAAGAATATACATTGCTAACGATGAGACTTACTGGTAGAAATTTGGAGTTCTTTTGCCTCAGTGCTTAAACAGCTTTAACTGTTGGAAATGACAATGGGATCTGAAGTGGGAGGTTAATTAACAGCTCAGTCTATCTTGTTCTGAAATGAGCAGTGATGATTTCTTTTGGAGAGAAAACTTGGGCAAGTTATATAGAGGTGTGAATTCATTTTTTTCTATGTCTGTACATAGATTTTGGTGCATACTTTAATACTGGGTTGCTGATAACAAAAATAACATGTTCTTAAAATTATCACATCTTAATAATCTCTCTCTAAAATAAATAAATAGAAAATTGTCCTGTCACTCCAGAAAGCTTTTTGCTGGCTTCCTCTAAACTCTGAAGACATGATCCCTTGATACTGATGTTCCAGACAGAGCTGTTAGTACTGAGCCTCCAGACACAGAAATTGAATTTACAGGCTTGATGGTGTAAGGCTTCAAAGAGCTGAAGGGGTGGAGAGAGACTGGCATGAAATAGTATACTTTCCCCAGTTTAACTTTTGGGAAATTAAATAAACATTTACAAATGAAATCATGCAAGCAGTTTTTAAAATTAGGCGTGCAAGCATCAGCTGTTCATTATGTTCTCCCACTTGCAAATAAATTGTAACAGAGAATCATTTGTCTTCCAAAATTGTGGTGGCAAGGATTGATTTAATGTTTGTTAGGAAGTGTTAGATCCTTGGAGAGAAGCTATGCGAGGAGTATGCAGCATCATTATCATAATTTTATATATCATAATATTCTGTTCTTTTATTTTGCTGAGGAACAATTATTCAGCCTCAATGTCCTCCATCCTCCACAGAAGAGGTCAAAGCTAATTATTATCTATTTTCAGACTAGGGAATCAGAGAATTTTTTTACTGCATTCAACATTGCACAAGTAAATGACTGAGCAAGAAAGGAGGCTGGCAAGAAATGAGGCATATGCAGTGAGCACTCGAAATCTCACTGATGTAGTTGTTTACTGAAGTTCCTCCAATTACTGTTTTCTTAGCGATGTTTCTGTTGCTAATGGGTTGAGCTCAGAAAGAGGTTACAAATGATAATGTCGATTTTCTGTTCCCCTTGATTCCTTGCAGAAGGACTAATAGGGGGTGCTTTGTTTTGTTTGAAATTGTTTCCTTCCAGTTTGGAAATAGCCAGAGAGGTGATTATCACATATGAATTATGTGATTAAGGCAAAGTTTTGGGAGCAGTTTGCCTTCACATTTTATAATTTGGAAAGGTGATTTTGCTGAATCTTTAGCAAAGCTCTTTAACAATGTTGTCTGTCATAATCAAGTTCAACAACAAAAGGGTTGAGTGATTTGACTAAAATTTGCAGCTCCCAGTAATTTTGTAAATGTTTGTTGCCTTGACTGTTGTGGTGGCACTTTTTTACTGCTGGTCTGATATCTTAATACAGTTTTCTCGTTTACAGAAATCCAGATTTCCTCAGGTGCATTTCTGTGTAACACCTTCGGTCCATCTTTTCAAAAGTGGGAAGGGAGATCTATTGATAGATTAATTTTAAGAGTATTCCCTTTCACTTTGTATCCTATTTGCTCTTTTAAATGGCAAAAGATCTGGTAGATTTGGACTTGGCAAGAGTGCTTTCTGAATATTGAACCTGTACAGTGAAAAAGAGGCAAAGTCAGAGATCACTTTAATAAGAAGCCTCAAGAAGGTTCCAGGTTCAGTGTTTGCACTTTCCCTTGTAAGTGTGGGCAGCTCTCATGAAAGTGAGCTATTAGTGAAATAACCTCTTGCTTGTCTATATTTATTCTCCTTTTGAGGCTTTGTCTTTGCTCTGTTCAGTGTATAAGTCAAAACAAGGCATCGCACCATTGCTAACACTGCAGGTTTCGCCTGCTATCTGAACATCAAGCCAGGCTTGTTCTGCTTCACTACAGTAGCACCCACAGGAAAAGGGCTCTGGATCTGGAACTTATCAGGGTTTTTTGTTTATGCTTGAGACAAGTATACATGTGACCTAGACTTCAACTTTTACTGTGCTGACACTATAGGAAACACTTTCCTTGTCAGTAAGTTGATATGTCAACATCAAAAGCAGTTTTAACATTTTAACTGGTGGCTACTTTTTAACTGGTTTTCTGGGCATTTTTTATTTTAAGATGGACTCTAAGAGGAATGCCTCAACAGTTGAAACATCACAGCTCTGCTAAGTGAATTAACTCCTCAACAACCAAAGTTTAGATGATCTGCAGCAGAACAGCACATTGTTCTCATTTTATGACAATGACACATCTCCAGCACCCTCTATAGACATTGGCTTTCGTTATGTTCTGAGGCTTGAGTTATGCCCCGGGGCTGGAGTTATTCCTCTTGGAGCTTTTAGTAAAACTGTTGTGAGACGTGCAACGTCACAGATACCCTTCCTTTACCACAATGCTATCCATGTCTTTTGCCCCACATTCCCTCAGGAGAAGTAAGTCTCTTTCAGACATGCAGTGATTGCATCCCCTGAAAAAATATGTCCTCTTTTTTTGCTTTAAGATCTTGTAAATCTGTTAAATCTCTGGGTTTAAGTTTGTTACTTGCATCCCCCTGTTCAAGTACAGGGAGATAAGAAGAGAAAACAGCAAGTTAGCTGCACTTGGGATTCTCGCCAGTCTTTGTGGGATGGAAAATTCCTTCCTAATTCCATATCTGACTTTAAATTTGACCCTCAGCGTGTGAGCAAGATAGACCAACATACGCACTTAAGAAAAAATAGATCCTTTGTGTCCTAGCAGGACACTGGTGCAACTTTTTCAGGGTCCCAGTTTAGCTGCTGCCAATCAGTGAAGCTTTGTCTTCCTTCAAGCATCCTAGAGTGTGCGGGTAAATTGGGCATCAGAAAAAAGAACTGTCCTCTCCCTCCTGCAGGCTGTCCACAGAAGCTTTGAAACATGAGATTTAGTTTTAGAGTTCATTTCAATGCAGAACCACCAGAAAGATGATTATGTTGAGCACAGCAGAGAAAACCACTGCTGCCAGGGGAGAGTTGTAGTTCTGTATATTCCAACACTAGTGATCATTCATACATTAAAACTGTCTTCTTCACTGCCAGCTTTTGTGTTTGTCTCAGCTATTAGCAAACATGGTTTAATTTTGCAGTCTAGGGGACTGATTAGAAAATATGGAATAGGTTCAGAATGAGATTGATCTCTGAATAATATCTTTAGAAATTACTCCTTTCATGGATACCATCCCTTTAATGAAGCCTTTGAGATCTATCCATAAACTAGTTTTGAATCTATTAATTGCAATTTTTAAATTGGTTGGTAATATGCTTTGAACATGTCCATCATGTACTCTATATAGTTGCCTTTATCTATTTATTACCTTGTAAAAAGAACAGTGTGATTTTTTTTAAAATATGGTTCAGATTAATCATACTTATTTCTCATTGAGTTTTAGAAAGAATAGTGACTTAAATAATTTCATTATTCTATCCAGATTGATATTTGTGTACATATTTATATATTTGTAATAATATATATTATCTCATTGCCTGTAATTTCTTTAGTAGTTATTCAATAAGTAGATACACTTGCAGTTCTCTGACCCTTTGAAATTTTCCCATTTTTCCATGAGTTGTTCAGTATCAACACTAGTGATTCAGAGAACTCCTCATTTAGTTTATGTAAGACTCCAGGCCTGTTGATTTAAAAACATTTAATTTTAGCAGATCTCGTCTCACATCTCCTTTTATTACCTACAGTGAATTTTGTTGGGCTGACGTAATATGGGATGATACATTCTACAGCTTCATTCCAAGGACAAAACAATGTGCGAAGGACAAAATGTTTATTGGATATTTCCGCCTTTTTTTGGGTTGTCATTTGCAGTTTTATCACCTGCGTCTAGCAATGGGCTCATGGCCAGTTTCAAAGCACATTTTATATTTGTAAAAGTATCTTTTTTGCCTCTTTACCTCTGTTAACTATTTAGTACTTCTTTGATTTTGTAAATTTCCCTCATACGTTCCCTGCATATTGTATCTTGGAATTTGTTGTCAACTTTAACTTTCCCTTTTTTTCCATGCTACAAATGAGTGAATGTTAGTATTTTTATTTCCATGTTTTATTCCAGATAGCTTCTGGCTTACTGGAAACATTTTTGTGCTTAGAAGTGCATTTTCAGTCCATGATTGGACAAGCTTAACACTTTCATTTACATTTCCCCATTTGATGTTACACTGCCAGTCAGCAGGAATGATCATTGTTCTAAACTTTCAAAGTTTGTCCTGTTTAAAGCTCCAAGCCTAAACTGTGGAACAGCCCCCTGTTACTGGTTGATGCCACATTCTGCTTGCATATCCTAATTGAAACCACATCACCACTACTGGTACCCAGGCAATTGCCAGATTGAGGCAAGCACTTAAAATTTCTAGTTCATCAGAAACAATTCTGTGGCTGAGTTGATGGAGCCTCCACCATGAAATTTTTATGTTACCACTAGACCTCTGGGAAACTTAACCATCATTTTCTTACTGGCCACTTAACAGGTACAGCACATCCCCCACAACACACAAGACAGTTTATTTCAAGTTAGCAAGGAAAATGTAAAAAGGAGCAGGCAGGAAATGTGAGTAAAAAGTTATTAGGAACAATTCCAGTGAGTTTCCCAAAGGAAGCATGAGGGGTTGCCTGAAAATTCCTGATTTTTTTTTCCCTCATGCTGGATGCTCATGCTTGCTCCTTGCTGTTTGCCTCCACTGTGGTTGTGCCAGGGGGAATGTTTATAGGGCTGTGCTGTAAATAAGAGCACCAAAACCCAATCAGATTTTTTAAATGCCACCAGTGAGGATGTGTTCTGATTTACAGCAGGGTCCTCTGGAAATTTTATCAGCCAAATATCTATTCTTGCAAGTTATAATACTAGAGTGAACAAAGCACAGGATATTTTGTACCAATCCCCAAGGTGGAGAGCCAAAATGGGTATAGATTATAGTTTACACAGTGGCAAGTATAGAGCACTTCTGTAACTTCAATGCTATATGAGCAGTTTTGGCTTCAGTTTAAGAGTGCTCCATTCTGAGATAATATAGGACTCTCCCTCGGAGAGGAAAGAGAGGGGGAAAAGTCAGTTAAATATCTGGGATCTTGTTGGGGATGGTGAAAGAACATTTAAAAAGAACCATCAGAAGGGAAGGCTGTCCTTTCCACTATGAAGTACACTTTTGGTTTGTCTTTATCCCTTTAGGTAAAGTGGAGTCTGGTTCATCCCCTGATACTACATTCTTGTTGCTGGAGAACAGATCCCTAAATGAAGAGGTTCCTAAACTTTTGAAACTTGTATTTCTGTATTTCTGATGTCTGTATTTCCTCCCTCCAGTTTTTCTCCTGAGATTTCCCAAGGGCAAGGGTAGCTTTTCATTCTTTGGGCAATTTATAGGGTGCCAGGAAAAACTATGGGAGTAGCTCAGGAGAGAACAGAATGTTTTTCTTTCAGTAAGTAGCAGGGATTCCTCCCAGGAGAGGGGAAAGTATGGCTGGAAAATTGTGAATGAATATTTGGTTAATACTGTGAGCTCCTTCCATTGCTGTTCCCAAAAGGGTCACTCTTTTCACTTGATTTTCCTCTCACCTTTTCTCGCTTTCTCCTCCCACACTGATAACAAAAGCACCAATTATCTCAGCCCATACTAAGAACCTCATAGGGATGGAGTGAAGCCCTGTGAGTGGGGGACAGTCTCCTGTGGAAAACGTTACTGGAATTGGACACACTTGTCCAAGTCTGGCCCTCTCCTGGTACTCCTTCATTAGACAAGTTAATCCTGACAGCAGCAGAACCCGGCAGCATAATGCCCCATTATAAACAAAGCTACACACATAAATATCTAGTCAAGGTAGAAAATGTGGGTTTGGTAGTTTCTCTTTCCTTTTTCTCTTCTCTTCTCTTCTCTTCTCTTCTCTTCTCTTCTCTTCTCTTCTCTTCTCTTCTCTTCTCTTCTCTTCTCTCTTCTCCTTTTTCCACTTACTTAAATAAGCACAGCAGAGCTGTTTCTTTATCACACTCCCACTCCTGCATTTTTCCTGACCCAATTAGGCCATTACCAGGGCTAAATGAGGCATAGAGCCTCCAAAAGTCACACCGTCGTCCCGGAGATGAAGCGTGCATAGCTGCAGAGCTGGCAGGCAGGCAAGGTGGCTGGGGCTCACCAGAGTGTGACCCCAGGTGTTTTTCTCTTCCAGAAAGATCACCTTCAAAAAGGAGTGAGGGGGAAATCAAATAAGAATATTATTTTAAAAAGCACGTGTTAACAAGAGGTTGCCACGTTGTAGTCTGTTAACGAGGCTGTTTTTCTTGGGGACCTATGGGGGAAGTGGGTGGCCACAGTGTCTTCTGATTCCTGGACAATGTGGCAAAAAGGATGTGAACACCATGAAAACTCTCATGTATCTTCCCATGATTCTGATATTAGTTTTTCCCCAGTGGTCAAGAGTTCCCTCCCTGCCCCCATGTCTGTAGTGGGCGATCCTGCTCTGCTGGTGGACAGCTGGTACTCCAGCATCCAGGGTCCCTTTTCATCTGAGGGCCTTCGAGTTGTTCATACCCTGCCAGTTTATTCAATAATGCAGGGCACTCTTCAGCTCTTTCCACGACACAAACCCCATATTTGCTTCTCCTCCCGAGCTGCTGGGAACTCTTTGTGCTGGATATAGAAATGATGCAGAGGAGGATGTCACCTGTCCTGCCCTAAAGCTCTGGTATCCTTCACCAATCATTTTTAAATTAGGAAATGGAAAAAATTATGTCGTAATGTCTAACACAAGGGGAAAAGGCTCTATTTAGAAAGGCAGAGAACACAAAGCTTAGCAATTAGACTCCTCAAAGACAAGCCTGGGGACCTTCTGCTTTATTTCATAGAGGAGCTTTGCCAGAAAGAATGATAATTTTTCATCTTTTGCTGTTTTAAGAGCATAAGATATTGTGTGCTGAAAGAAAATTAGTACATGCACTTTTATGAATTTTATTTTTGTACTATGAAAAGAATGGATGAAGTCCTTTGCTCCGAATACAGATTATTTTAGAAGCTGAATAGCTCTGCTTTCCCTTCCTTCACTTCAGTTCTGCTATCTTTTCTCTCACCGAGCAGTACCTTAATTACCAGATAAATCATATGAAACTTCCTGAAGAATATGTTAGTCGAATCAGCTGCAGTACTGAATTCACCAGCGAAGTAAATCTAGAAGTGAGAAAGACACAATTCCTAGCCTTTTTCTGGTTTAAAAGCATGATAATAGATCTACTGAGATAAATGTATTCAAAAGAAGCCCACGTGCAGGGATTGATAGACACATTCCTCTGGATCTGGTGGTAGCAATTTGAGGTGTTATTCATAAAACATCACACTCTTGCCCTGGGCAGTCTCCCCAGCAAGAGCCACGCTCCTGGTCTTCTTCAGTGCCAAATCTATCTGATTTGGTTAATTGCATTGTAACAGAGGTCAAACTAAACTGCCAGAGTTTGCAGGAGAAAGCTAAGGTGAGAGTTTGAGATCTGTTTTGATGATGCTTCGGAGCTCCTGATGACCTCCAGCGGTGATGCAATAAAAAATCTCAGGTGAGATTGTGATATCTTAGGTGATTGTACCAGATAAGGAGAGTGACAGGGCATTTTCAGTAGGGAAATAACGTCTTAGGCCTATATATATTTTGTTCAGGGGAATGTTTGACTCTCAGTTGTAAAGAGAAAGGAATATGAAAGAAGTTAAGAGGTTAATTATTTTATTCTAGGGCTAACTTTTCTAAAATTAAGGCTGTTTTTCCCAAAATGTTTTTCTCAAGACTTTAACCAAGGGCTAGCTAGTGTCTTGTAAGACAATAGCCCTATAATTGTCCAGCACAACATGTTTTAAGCAGGTATCTTTGTCTACTGATAGAGGCAGGCTCTTATGCCAAGTGGGCTGCTGATTTAAAACTGGATAGTGATTTCCATCCTATCCTCCTAATCCTCCTACATTACAGGGCAGAAATTACAGTGCATCTCTGGGGTTCAAGGTGAATTCTGTAAAGAATGTACGTGTGATTATTGAAAAAATGTTTACTCATGTTGCCTCCATCTTTAACACATTTTCATGGAAATTTTGGTTCAAACTTGTAAATAATGTGGTGCATCCCTGAAGAGCAAAAAGGGGAAAGGGACGCTGGCTGCTTGCATGCTGCTGCTTTGGTATTGCTACTTGCCAGTACTGGCTGTATGTCATGGGTCTGTGGTATCATCTTACTGACATCTTCAGCAGGGAAGTGCAGCCTCACAGGCCCAGCCAGCATCTCTTAGGTGAATAATATAAATAATCATAACTGATAAACATGTCCTTCCATATCACATTGATCTTCCAGCCCATTGCATAGGCAGATAAGGGTCACTGTTCCTATTCAGGGGTCAGTGTATAGCATACAGTATTGTATTCTTCCCTGTGCTCCAACCCACATGGGGCATGCTAGCACAAGCCAGCTCTGCAAGGAAAAGTCAGCAAATCCTGCCATCTCTCACTGTAGGACTAGAGTGGGTCATGTGCTTGTCTGTGCTAGTTACTCACCTCCCTTCACGCCTGCAGTTCAACTCTTGAATTTCTTCTCTGTTTCTACTGATCTATGTTTAATGATTTTGTGTGTTCAGCAGAACTTCTGTCTTGCTGGAGTTCAGCATTTCTGATGAGCTTTCTGAGACTCCCTTTCCACTGAATCCGTTTTTTCCTTTCCTGGGGGCCCTCTTCACTTCTGCCTTCCTTAACAGGAAGAGGCTACACACAGTATACGGGCAAAAGAAATGCATAAATAGAAAAGAGTGTTTTGGTAGGGAAGAGAGAGAAGAAAACTTAAGAAGGAACAATAATTACTCTGTTCAGAAAATCATATAGAAGAGAAAATAAACAGTGGGAAAATTGGAAGAAAAGAAAGAACATCCTGAGACAGCAGAGAACTAGAAACATAAGAGAAAACACAACAAAAAATCCATAAAAATTTCCTAACAAATCCTGCTGGACTCAATGTAAAAAGAAACCATCCAACACAAAGACAGTGTTTATTTGTTTTTAATAATAGTGTAAATGAGAATGGAGCAACCTGCCAGGGGCTACTTTAGTCTCTGTTTCAGCAAACCACTAAAGTACATGGTAAGCTTTTAGAATCTGCTAAATTTCATTAAAGTCAAGTCTCACTAAAGTCAAGTACATACTTAAGTGCTTTTTCTGAATTGGATTTATGTTGAAACTAGCTTAGAATGACAGTGGTTCTTATTGTTTGGTTCCCAGAGGATTCTGCAGGGGGAAAGGGAAGGCAAAATAAAGCATTTTGCTTCAGATGGAGAGGGTTTTTTTTAAAAAATAAGTAAAATGAAAAGAAATTACAAAGCAAAATATGTTTTTTTCCCTTGTAAGCAATCTGACAAAGTTGGATTTGAAAAAGTGTATAGCTCTCAGACTGTATTTTATTGTTTTCCTAGAGAAAAGCCTGAATCAGCCTTGATTCACCTGATACTCAATTTGACATCTGTTTACATGGATGAAGGATAGTTGCAATATATTTTGAAAATTGTTTCTGGACACTATTATAAGTTGAGAAGCAAAGTCCCAGACAGAGTAACTGGCATAAGGCAGGTTACCATGCCAGGCAGGAGAAAGACATAGGTGTCATGTCAAGAGTCCTTCTCCACACCAGCTGTGGGAGAACATCACTTTCAACAAAACCATACCAAGTTATAATCAGAAGTATATTATCCTACTTTATTTAAAAGCTGCACTTAACAGACAGATTTAGTGGCTTGCACTTAATATTGATGCATTGTAGGTGGTTTTGGAAAGAAGAATTTTGCTGATACAAAACAGATTCTTCTTCTCATGTTTATTTACACAATCTGATCTTATTTGCCTGTGCTATGTTGTAAAGGAATTATCAGAAGTTGGTTGATTCATTCAGAGAAATACAGAAAGAGAACTATGTTTTCCCTTAGTCTAGTGTTCTTAGACCATTATTTCATGTTCCCTGCCCTTTCATCTTGCTAACCAGCAGATTTAGTGCTAGCCAATGAAAAAGTGTGGCATCTCTTGAATAACAGGGCACTAAATTGTGTAATTTTAACTACTTACAAATGACTGACTGCTTTGGCATCTCCCCCACCACTCCTCTCTTCTTTTGTACCTCATCATGTACGACAGAAAGAAAAAAAAAAACACCATCTCAAAATGACCTATGCCAGTGACTAGTCCTAACCAATTATTTTCTAAACTGAACAATGAGAGACAAAAATTAAAGGGAAGTGTATAGTATGAAGCATCCAAGAGCTGATAACAAGGATAGTTCCTTATTATTCTTTCCAAGACAGACTAGAGAAACATAATTTCATAAATTGTGCTCTTTGAATGGCATTTATTGACATTACAAAATTGAGCTGAAGCCTCTTTTCATTTGCTTTTAGAGAAGCCTATCTTAAAAAAAAAAAAGGTGGCCTTATGTAAAGAGCATAATGCAATCATACTGTTTTATGGGCATGCTGAGCAAGGAAGAAGGACTTTGCTAGGGGGGATCCAGTGCTCTTGTCATCCCCAGAGATGTTTCTTGCTAGAGAAGAAGAAGATAGGTTAGGAGCTGGGAAGGATGAAGAAACTTCCAGTTACCTGCCCAGAGTCATTCTGTAGAGCAGAGGTGCACTTCACCTCTGTGGGCTGTGAACACAGCAACCACTAACACTTCTATACCTCCTAAGGCCAGACCCAGCAAATATATTAATTCTGCAAATTAGGAATTAAGAACTATTCTTAATTGAGTGACACTTGGTGGCAAAGCTTCTGCATTGGATGTAGAGGAAAGGCTTGCTTGAGATGCAGGGATGTACATATAATATGCAGGAATGTAAGGTACCCTGAAAGGCACACAGGTTGAATGCATGGCTGTTTCATCTGCGGGCAAAAGTCTGGACAACTCAAGTTTTGCAAACCACATCCCAGTGCCATATGCACCATACCACAAGGATGTAAAGTGTCTTCATTCTGCAGAGCATCAGAGCATCCCCCAGACTTACTTTCTTCATTTGTCCAGGAGGGTGTAGCCACATCCCAAAAATATGGGGTGGGCTAAAATAGCTGTCACTGGAATGTATACTTTTTAACATGGTAGGTAAGACTTTCTTTAGAAACAAGGAAAGTTAGAGAAAATAATTTAATAAAAAATGTTGCCATAGAAAAGTGTTTCACCTTGTATTTTTTGCAGACCTTAAGGGTCTCCCTTAATCTCCCTCGTGCATGAAGACAAAAATCATTGAAACTATCAAGAAGCCTTAGACTGGTATTATATCCAAGGCATCTTTTTATTCAGTTTAAAAAACTCATAAGACATTAGACTTTTAAAAGGAGAGATAAGAAACAACCAGGTTGGTAAACCATGGCACAAGAGAAGGTCTGGAATGCAGAGAGGCAAAAGAGGACAGCTCTAAGACACAGTCAAGATGGATTCCCTGGTACCTATAGTCTCTAAATCTGAGATTGCTCAAGCATCCGATGCAGCTCCCAGCACAAATTAATAGCATAATCACTTTGAGTTTATGGCAGCTTCCCAAAAGGCTGCAGATGGGGTGCTATGGCTCTGGAACTCCCTAGGACTTGGAAATCCCTCTAAGCCCTGCTGTTCTACGTGGCTCCTGTTTGGTGCTGAAACGGTCCTCAGAATTTCTTAGCAGTTCATTGAGCACCGTAATGAATTTGTCGCATGTTGTTCCTTGTCTAGTCATATCCTTGTGAGCACTGGAGATGGAGAAGAATGCTTTGTTTGGTAGAGTGCCTTGATAACCTCATGCATTTCAGTGCTCCCTTTGCTGCACTTGTACTGAGGAAGGCACAGGATTGGAAAGATGGCAGGTTGTCTTAGTCCCTTACAGTATTTGTTTCAGAGGTTTCTGATATGTCTCGTAGAAATGAGCCTTACCTCTTATTGTAGAAAATACCCTTCAGAGGAACAAAACCAGTCATGCCTATAAGGTCCCTGGAGCTGCCTCTCAGGCTACCTTACAGCCACACCTGTGTAGAAATTATTCCAAAGACATAGGTCACTCTCCACATAGATTTCCACCAAGCACTCACCACTAAAAAGCCACTTACAGCTCTGTGTTTGCTGATGGTGTTTGCTGAGTGCATTCGATGAGTCTCTAGGGTATTTTCTATTACCACTTCTGTTTTTCTGCTTCCCAGTATCAGCAAACAGAGAATTATTTCCACAAAGGAGTATCACATCCCAGGACCCAAATCATTGATCAGGGATGTTGAACATGATACTGATGCAAGTTACTTGAGAAGTGTTATGTGAATCCCAAAGCCTGATGGAGAGGTGGTTGCTACAAAGCCATGCAATTGCAGCCATATTGCTTGGCATGTGATTGTGTGCACTTTACGAGCCAGGACTGAAGTGGAAGGGGCATCAGAGGCCTTGTAATGCCACATTAAATCCACACATGATAAATGCTGCCTGTGGGCAGGTTTGGATTTTTACCTGGTTGTAACAGAGCCAGGAGCAGATGCTCCCTTGACTGCTGTTGCTGCAGCCAGATTTTTTGGAGACTCTTTGAAACAAAGTGCTCTTTTTTTGACTTCTGGTTCCATTTTCCATATTGGCATTTCCACAGAGTCTCAAACATCAGCCTCTAGCAGTTTAGGCTCCCTTGTTCTTGTGTTTCTGTGCTGAGCAGAGTATCAGTAGCAATATAGTAAGCATATTTCTGTCACTGTGGTATTTCATAGTGCTAAATACAGATCAGGGTGTGACTCCACTGTCTTTCATAGTAGGTTCTGTATTACTTGGACACCAGTATATGATCTTAGGAGTAAAGAATAGCTAAAGATGCGGCTGTTACATAAAAATAATGTTAAATATATGAAAATTCTAGAAACTTAAATGATAAGTCATGGACGAACTTAACAATGCTGGGCATATCAAGTACAGCAGAATTAAATCTGTTACAATTGCCTGGGTTACTATATTGTTTTTAATATTTAGTTTATCTTGGGGAATTGAGGATGTTACTCTAGGACAAGTGCTCAGGTTTTTCATGACCAAACTAAACACATTCTTAGGCCTACCTTTTCTTCTACAGGCAGTTCCTCCCAGTGCTAAGTATATTGCTTTCTTCATTTGGACTGGCCAGGTCTTGTTATTTATGAGCTTCAGCAGCTTCTTTAGCACTATGGTTGATTTTTATGCTGTGGTTTTGGCCTCCTCTCAGTTTTTGCAATGCCAGGTATGATTGCAATGTATCATTTTTCAACATACATTCTCTGTAGTGTGATAGTATATTAGCATCTTGATTCCTGCCAGAAGATTTCCATCCACAACAGATAACATGCCATTAAAGCAAATAGGAGGCCATGGGAATACTGTCCTGGTGATCCTGATGGTCTTGTGGTTATGATGATATTGTAAAATCTTATTCTCAGTAAAAGCTCTAGTGTTCACATTTTTATTTAATTCAAAACCCAATGTATAGTTATAGAGTCTCTATTCTAGATCTGAATTTTGCTCTACACTGATCTGAACTCTCCAAACTTCTCCAAGGCTGAGATTCCATTTCCCAATCATGCTATTTGCCCAGATAAAAATCTCATTCTTCTGTGAAGCGTGTTGTGTAAGAACTGTGTTTTTCTTCATAGGCAATAAGTTCTTCATAGTAAGTTTTCATGTAACACTTGCCTTCTTTAAAGATGGAGCAGTTTGATTCCACAAAGTTCAAGCACAGCTCCTCCATCTGAGCACACTAGCAATCTGGTTTTGATTGCATCTTTGATGCACTTCTCCCTCATTTTGACCAAATTGGTGCTGAACTAATGCCTGCTCTAGTGACAACTGAGCAGTTTGTTTTCTCTTGTTGTCATAGTACTCCAGCACCAGAGGTCTGGTCTGCTCTCAGAAGCCTTCTCATGAAGGCTTGTATCCTGTGCCCATTACCCACTTCACAGAAATACCCGTCTTGAGCAATGAGACTGGACACAAGATTAACCACACATATCCTCTCTGTTTTCTGTTCTACTTGAGCGTCTTCCTGGTCTGTTGAGTGCAGGTGTGTTGCTCATGTCTCCAGCCTTACCATGATCTAACCCTACACCTTGCAATAATGAGAGAATTTCAAGGTACAGCAGGATATCTGCAGAAGTGTTTCTGTCACTGAAGCAAATTACACCTCTTCATTAAAGTGAAACTTAATGATTCCCAGATTTAAAAGCCACCAAAAAAAAGCTAATGAATTACTCTGGCACCTGTATTACACAAGGTATAACTCTCCAGCCAGTAATTTTTTTATCAGATTCCTCAGCTGCTGACTGAGCTCTGCTGGAAAGCTGTAGAAACTTTGAAACTTCCACAAGCAGAAGCTGAAGAGAGAGTGCTCAAGCATTTTCTGACAAAGCAGAATTTCATCAGAAAACGGTGGTTTGTCAAAGCAAAGAAGCTCTGTGCAAGTCTCCTGCTGGGCATACAGCCGGAGTTCTCACAAGCTTTTGCTTTGTGTCCAGCAGGCTCCAGGGGGTGGGTGAGCAGCTCGGCTCCTTCAAACCACCCAGCACCAGGTGCAACCTCACCTGCAGACTGTACTGGCCATGGGACATCCAGGACTCCCAGAGGCAGGACAAACCTCCTCTTTTTGGGTCTGGGACAGCCCTTTTGCCCTGGGCATGATCACAAATCTGCCCCAGCTTTCTGCTATAAAAAGGTCCTGAAAGCCCAGGAGAGTCAGCGCAGCTTGCACATTCTGGTTCCTTGTTGGCATCCAGGCTGATCACATGAGGTTTAGCAAATTCTACCTTTGAACTGAATGTGAGGGAAAAGCTTTTGGAAAATGAGAAATTCTTGTGAGGTTTCATGGCCTTGCAGATATAAACATGCTGAACTTTGTGTTCAGCTGATGGTCTACCATAAGTTAACAATATCATGCTGCTCCAAAAAAAGACAAATGCCATGCTGAGACATATAAACAGGGCTGTAGCCTGCAAGACACGCAAAGTAATTCTACTACTTTGCTCAGCGCTTGTAAGGGCCAAACAAGGACACTGTATCCATTCTGGGCACTGGTCTGCACTAAACATGGAGACATGCTGAAGAGAGGCCAGAGGATTGAAACAAGAATAATCTGAGCTCAGGAAAGCATTTTTATGAAAATATAAAGAAGGAAGAAAAAACATTAATTTAATTTGCTTGGTCTAAAAAAGACAGAAAAAGGGGAGGTGAATTCAAATCCCAAATAAGGTGATTATGAACAAGGAGGCACTGGCCTGCATGTGATAGTTGGGAGAAGAAGACAGGTTTAAGCTACAACAAAAAAACTTTCAAGTTAGACATGAGAAAATATTTGCTTTGGTAAGAGCAGAGAAGCACTGGAGTAGTTTGCCCTACTGGTGTGTCTGACAGGCCTTCTTCCTCAAAAGGTTTTAGAGAAAATATGGCAGGAACTGCATTACTGTTGCTGAGCCCTTCTTGGGCTAAGGGGCAGCTATGTGATCCCTTGAGATCAATCCTATATGCACTTGAGCAGCTGCTGTTTGGAGTTTGTGGTTAGTTGCTGTTTGACTAATAAGTACTTCATAAGTAATATATGCCATGAGTGAGCCACTCAGCTTCCTTTCACCCAGAGAAAAAAGATTTATTGAACATTTCTGACTTTCTGCATGATTTAGTCTGACAACTAAAATATTCATTCAACTAGCAAAATGGTAACAACTGCTGTAACCCTTTCAAATACCCACAACTGTACCCTGGGTACCATCAATCCCTACCTCAGTTGTTTATGCCATGACAATATTCACCTGATGTCTCATCCTGTTCCTGGAACACTTTAGGTTCATCCACTGAAGCTTAGGTGAGACAGATACTACTTCCACTTCCAAGATAGTTCAGAATCCAGATGCCTGATAGTTCACAAAACAGAGTGGAAAAATTATTGAAAATTATTTTTAAAAGGAAAGGGGTATTAGAAATTAAGCTGAGTCAAAAAAATATGAAAATGACTACTTATTTCCTATATTTTTCTTGCAAAAATAATCTTATGGAATTGCATTTGCAGAATATATGTACAGGGAAAAGATGTGCATCGGAGAGTTTATAATCAAAGAATTTATGTGCTAACATTAAATAATGTGTTACATGCAAAAACATTTGCCAAGGAAAAAATAGCAATGGATTCCAAGCTTCCGCCTTAATTCAGTTGATTGTTAATTTAATATTTTTGAATTTATTAGCTGAAAACTGCAGGACCACAGTAATTTGTTCTATTAGTAGTACGATTTCCACATATAGTTTGCTAAGTTTTATGTCTGGAGGCATGCATTAGCAGGTAATTCAATCACTGGCTATATAATGCTTTCCTTTAATAAGGAAGAGGTTCATAATCTTAATCTAGTTAAGGAAGAGAGAACTGAGGGAACATTTGCCGCAATAAAAATTGATACTAGAGGATACTATCTTGGGTACTGGCAACAAGCTTGCAACTATTCATCAGATTCTATAATCAGTACCTTCAAATATATTCATCCTCAGGTGTGGAGAGCACTTGAAAGCAGCTTCAATGCACTTGAAAGCTGAAAACAGACTGTAGACTGTGTCTCCCATTACATGCATTTGGTTTTCCAGCTATAGCTGGTATTTAGGTATGGAGAGTTATAAATTTTGACACTGATATTTATGAGAATATACTTAGTTTTACTTTTTCTGGATATCATTGTGTGCCAGTGCATCTTTGGACGTGTGTCCCTCAGTTTGCTGCCTCGGGGTTGTGCTTTATATGTGCACAGCTCATCTTGTTCTCAGAGAGCACTTCTGATGTAATTTCAGGTCTGTGTCCTGACCCTGAGAACAACTAGTTCTGATTTATTCAGGAGAATGCCAAGTGTCTTATACCTACACCAAGTACCCCATACCATAAATTAATAACTTTGTTTTCATAGTGTATTCCATTGTCATGCTCTTGAATGACATCTTGGACTGCTAAATGCTGTAAAAGCTGTTTTAAAATTAGCTGTATTTTACCAGGTTAGGTATTGTTGATTTTGTCTACTGTGAGAAAAGAGAAATAAGAACGTGAATTTATTTTTCTACATTTAATACTTCAACCACGTACTCTCTGGTGGGGAAGAGTGGTTCCTAAATAGTCAGTAGCATCAGGCCAAACCCCTTCATAGCATCCCAGCAAACTAAATTGCATTGTCTGTCTGCTCATGATGAAAACAGTTTCCTTCTCCATAAGCACATAACCCCAAAGGTAAAGAAAGGCTTAATAAAGGAAAAGCAGAAAAATAGAGTAGTAAATCAGCAGGCTGTGGTCTCAGGCTTATTGTCTTCCCACAGCAGATGGGAAAGTCACTGACCCAATCCCATCTTGGTTAAGTCCTGTGCATGGTTTCTTGCTCAGGGGACCCCCATGGCTGGCTGTCTCCATCTCTGCTCCTGAAGGAGCGTGCAGTCCCCCAGGTTCTTTTGCCATCTGGAAGGGAGTCAGGGGAGGGGATAAGCCAGGCTAAATAGCATTAGTCAGAGCATCTCATCTCTTTGCAGTGTCTCTTCAGAAATTATTCTCCTTGTTTCAAACATCTTGCCTCTAAGTGCTAGCCCTGCCTGTGTGATTCCTCACCACAGTATGCTCTATCAGTGCTTTACTACTGTTAGTATCTTTTCTGAAACCATAAGTGATGGGAAGAAAATTACCTTTCCCTAGCTGAAACATCGAAAAGTGTCCTGTTCTTTGTTCTGTTAGGCACTGAAGAAGCCAAAACCACCATCCATCTGCCAGAATCAATGAGAACCCGAATGCTTGGGGATGCTCAGTTGCTGCACTGCTCTGTCACTTCCTAATCCTGACTCTGGTCAAAATTCTGTCCTCCAGCTGTCAAAGGGCCACATGCCAATACCTAGACATGTTTTGACATCCAGCCAAGATTTGATATCCCTTGCCAATAAAAACGCACTTATTGAAGCCAGGGCCAAAGAATAGTTCAGAGTGGACCTATCACAGAGAATTGCAGTGTCCGTCTACCTGTCTGAGTGCATTGGCCACAGAGGCATGAGAACAACATAAGCTTTGTCTCTCTTCTCTCACTGACTGTTGCAGCTGGACCTTCATTGTAACAAAAATGCATGAAATAGTTCCAAGGGCTTGTGGTCTTAGAGCATGCATGATCATTAAGACTGGCTAGTACAGAAAGCCCCACGGTCACAGTTTTTTCCCTGCAGTAGCACTTTTTTTGACCCAGATGAAGATCGAATCTGTCTAGGCACATTTAGTGCATAATAAGTCATTGTCATAAAAAGGTTTTCAGCACTTGAAAAGTGTTTGATGACTTGCTTCAGCAATTAGCTGTCCTTAGTATGAGCAGTGTATGCTTATCTTCTACTTTGAATTTGACTAACTTCAGACTTTTACTATCAGCTTCTACACCTATTCCAAATAGTCTGAAGAACTGTTCATGAATTTTTTTTTTATTCTACCTCCTCCCCCATAGCCATAGCCACTTTCATATGTCATAATTAAGTTCGTTCTTCTTTTGGGAGGCCTGTTGATGTGCTTGAGCACAGAGGAGCTGGATTTCTCATCCCCACCAAGCAGGCTTCAAAGGTTTCTATTGCTAAGCTTTCAGTGACATGATTACCCAACCTTTCAAGCCTTCATGATTTATTATGGAAAAATATCTTGTTTTCAAGTGCTTTCCTGGAAGTTATTCTCTCTTTCAGTGTGAAAGAACTCTTTCTTGTGACCTTGTTTCATTTTTAGCAAGGATAAGTTCAAGCCAAAGAGCTATGAACGAACCATGGAAAGGAGGGAATGGACTAACACCAAAAGATTATTATAGTTGGTTGTTTCAGAGAAAGTTTGATTCTTACTGGATTTGATGCTTCTTTGTTCCCCACTTGCCCATCCAGGTCTCAGAGTGTGCTCTATTTGTAGACATCTCATCACAGGTTTTACAGCATCTCCTGTCACACAGAAACACAGGAAGATTTAGCCCCCCTTACATATGTGACAGAAAATCAGGAAGCTGACATTGTTTGAGGAGGTGTGGCTGGTGTCACCAGAGTGCCTGACTTACTTTCTCAAAACTGTAATCCACTTTACGTGGATTGTTGAGTGGGGGCAGCTTTGGGGACATACTGAGGGGTTGATTTGACAAAGCAGAACCATCGTGGCCCTGTTATGTAGCTGGGATCACTTTTCAAGTCTTTCTTTTGCAGTTCTCAGAGATGGGCTCTCCATAGTACCTTGGCTATGAAGAAAGAAGGACTGATGAATAGTTGTTTTGCAATGGAGAAGACAGAGGGAGAAACACCAGCACTGAGGCTCCCACCTTGTTGCTTACCTCCCTGCAAACATGTGCTCCAAATCCCCTCTGTGCCATATTAAGGAAAGAAAAAGCTTAGACATTACAGCATCTGCTTTCTTACATCATCTTTCCCAGTTCTGCATCCTATAACTCCCTGGTGAAAAGAGGAACAATGACTTTATATAGTTGCTGCTTGATTCTTTTGCTATTTACCTGGAACACTGCTGCCTATGGGCCAAACCAACGGGCACAGAAGAAGGGAGACATTATTCTTGGAGGATTGTTCCCCATTCATTTTGGAGTGGCTGCTAAAGACCAGGATCTAAAATCCAGACCAGAATCAGTGGAGTGTATAAGGTAAGCTAGTAAAAGGGAAAATAAAAGGTTTTGTTGGAGAAGTCTTCACCTTTCTTGACTTAAAGTGACATTCTATCCATTGTGTATGGTCTGAAATCTGATGCTTTTAGAAGCAATTGGTGTAAATAATAGAAAAAAACAAGTGTGTTTTTTAAACAATAACATAATAATTTATGTTAATACTTGGGGAGTAAAAGAAGGCAGTCTTTGTATTACCTGAAGCTGCCAAAAGAGAAATATACTGATCTATCTGGCCACTCATAGTGGACATTTGAATATTATCTGAAAATTAGCTTTCATAGCAGGACAGAAAATAACCCATAGTGCCATTTAGTTCATTTGATTAACGTAATGCATAGCAAAATAGCTTAGAAATCAAATTTGGTTAGGTTTTTTCCCAGTTCTGCGTTTCATCTTCTAAGACTTTACAAACTGTTTAGTTGTCTAAACAAGTGAATAGGTGAAAGTGAGGTAGATCACTGCTTTTGAAGAGTCCTACTGAGTACATAAATATCCCTTTAGCACCTTTACAAAGTTCCAAACTTAAACTCAGGCTCTCCACTCCCAGAGTCATTTTCTTTGGTGTAAACAGTGCACTTAGGTTTTATCTTAAGTGTTTGGCAGTTAATCCTGGAGGTAGAAATGCACATGAAAACAGTTTCTCTCATTATTGAAATGTAGCCATTTTTATGATGAAACGTGAGGAATTTTTAACCTTATAGCCCTGCACATAATACACAGAACAAGTGGAAAGTGTGACAGAAAGTGATTGCAACTGGAAGTCATATAAACAAAATATAAGAAATTCATGTGGAATTCTCTCATGACAATGCATGGGAAAACACTTCAGTTTTGTGGGGCTTCTTCTGTAACCACATGTGAAAAATTGTGTGTCTGGAATTACTTGGACCTCTCATCCTACACTGGGGATCTAGTACAGTTTTGTTGCAGGTGGCAAGGAAGAACAGCTGACAGCACTCCTGCTATGCTTACAGATTTCAGGTGTGGTTTTCCACTGAGACACTGAGCAAGATATGCCCATCTAGATTATGAGATCATCCCCATGCTCTCATAGGGAACACACAGAAGTGTAATTAAGCAGAGATTATTTTGGCTGCTTCTCTGTGTGCACAGGAAAGTCATGAACTAAATGTATGTGGAATTCCTACTTCATGGAGTAAGAAACTCTGCCAGCATTTCAGTTTTTTTTTTTTCTCTCCCAAATGTAGCATTTTTAAAGTATAATGCTGGAAAGCAATGGATGTTTTCAGCTCCATTGTCTTCTTCACCTGCTGAGGTGGCAGGCAGGACAGTGCAGGTATTTACAAACTGAATGCAGCTTTCAGTTCTTTCAACACTGTGTCAGCCTCAGCGACTGTCTTGACATGGTCACATTATTGGAAGGGATCACTGGAAAATGTTCCACCACAAGTACGAGCGTGTGGTTGCCAAAAGGCATGTTAATGAGGTAGGACTGCCAAGAACAGACAAACCCTTAAAAGCCAGACTAGCTTTTTTAAGGACACAATGAGAGATCTTCTGAGTGGTATTTGATCTGCTAAAAGGCACCCATCCTCCAGCTGAAATTTGCCTGGATACAGTCTGTGTTCCTCTTCCCACTGCACAGAGAAGCTGCAGGTGCAAAAGAGAAAAAAGGTGACTGCAGAGGCAGGCATTTGGAGTGTTTGCTGCTGTCCTTCAAGGAACTGAATAAACTGTGAGTTGATAGCATAATGCAAATGGAGAAAGAATGAGGGATGGAGATCTGGCTGCAGGGTAGCAGAAACTACAAAAAGAACAAAGGGATAATTGGACCAGAGATGACTGGAAGTTCCTTGTTGGACATGTCTTTTTCAGAAAACATCCATTTGCAGGAACTGTTTCATTCAAAAGAGATTGGACTGAGAAGAATTTTTGAGACTGGTCATCAGATTTTAAAGATGGAGATAATTAATATATAGGAATGTTTATCTGTATTCCTTGTTATTGGTACATGTCAAACTGAGAGCAGATAGTCTTCCTGAAAGGATTTTCTGTTTTAAGCAGTACTGAAGTCAGAAAATTCCTCTTGCTGGAGTTGTACAGAGATCTCTCAGCACAGCTGTGGTGGTTCTTTTTGGGTTTGGACTCTTAAGTGTTAGGCTGTGGCAGGGTTGTGCATGCTGACTCTAAGAGTCCAATACATTCCTCAAGACATGAGCTGGAATCTCACACATCACATGTGAGTTTCCTCAGTTCTGGGCAACTGACTGGTCTGGAATTATCAAATTCCTGTTTTTGGGGGGAGAAAAAAAAGTATGTTCTAGTTTCTTTACAGAGTAAACATCCCCAGTCTTGTAGTTTCAAAACTTCCAGAGACTGGGAAATCTACTCAAGGAGCATAAATGTGACTGTACCTGGTCAAACCAAAGGTGCTAAATCTGTCCCATACATTTAACTGTCCCTGTTGCTCTTCTCTGAGCCTTCTCCCGCACTGCTGTATCTTTCCAAAGCTGAGGTTAATCAGTTTGATACCCATCCCCTCTTCAGGTGATTTTATAGAGCTTTTACCCTCTTAACTACATAGGAAAATGTGTCTCATACCACATGAGAAAATTAGACACAGGTCACTCTGGCAGTATGACCTCTCTCTTCATACTCTCCCACACTGGGCTGCAGCAGCAGCAAGTCATCAGACCACATGAGAAACTCCTTGCTTTGAAACCAAGACAAGACCAAAGGGTCCCACTGAAACCCTGTGGGTGGTCTGTTTTAGAGTTCAATATCAAACAACTTAAGATAATGTGGTTTTCCTTTCTTTTGAGGACTTTTCAACTTGATCTGTGCTGCTTGGATATTTCCCCACACATTTAGCTGTGTTCAGTGCCATGCTGATGCTCCTAAACAGGGCTTCTCAAAATTGATAGGACAGTTTTCTCTCTACTTTTTCAATTTTCACGTTCTTCATGCTCTCGTGGCACAGCACCCCTTTCCATACATACTGACCTGAACATACTGCGCATACCTTGCACATGATTATTTGGAAAACTATATATAACTCAGCTGTGAAAGGAAAAGGGAACAGTAACAATCTGTCTTTTTGTGATGTTGCTACTGAAAGGGCATCTTTGTGCTTCAAGCACTGAGTTAGGGAATCAAAAGTGAAAACATACTTGTGATTTTGCCACACTAAATGTCAGATAGGAGTATACGAGGTGAGAGCAATTTTGCTTCCTGTTTATTGTTTCAGCAGTCAAGGATCCCACATTTGTTATAAATACACCCTCTGTCCTTGGGTACCTTGGGTGCTGTTGCAGCAACTTTCCTTATAACATTTGCTGATGCATATCTGATGTGTGCAGCCGAGGCAGAGGCTGAGCACAGCATGAGCAAGCCCTGACCCTCAATCCATTCCCTGTCAGCACCCACAGAGTCCTATTCACAACCAGATTTCTCTACCCTTTCTTGATTTCAGGTGTATTAGTAGTAGTGGTTGTGGTGGTATCATTAGTCTTAGCATTATTGCACAGGTGGGCCATACTTTTGTATCCCTCTACTGTAGTGAACTGCTTGCAGAAAGGATGTATCTTTACTGAGCTCAGACACAGGGCTGTCAATATGGTGTTCTTAGGTCATAATTTTTAATGATGTTTCCTGTATTCTGACAAGCAGACTAAACCAAGGTCCCACACTGTGACACATGGTTTTTTGGCTGTGAAACTGTGGTGAGACATTCTCTCCATGTCATAGTGCAGGACTTCACAGAGCATGGCTCCAGAACTCTTTAGCCCACCGAGTCTGTCCATCTGAAAGAAGAGAATTTTAATTCTGGCCCTTGCAGGTGTATTTGCCGATCACACTGAAGACCTGAATCCATAACAAGTTATTTAGGACTTCTTCCCTAAGACTAGATTATATCCTTTCCCTCTTTCTCTTCCATTCACCTTCTGAATTTTAATTTTTTAATTTTTCATTGTTGTCTTTTTTTTTGGTCAGCACAATTCCCCTTACCCACAGTCCTACCTTGTAAGAGTAGTAAGCAACTCATTATACCTACCGACTGCAGGAATCCAACGAATGACCAAAGGTCTCTTTGCATAGCTTAGAAATAACAGTGGTAGTAGCAGTAATAACATGTACTTAATGTACTGGAAACCTAGAGAGGACAGAGAAATTAGTACACACATACGACCATTAAAGAAAGAGGGGTGCTGGTGTTGAGACAAAAGGCACACACAGTCTTTGCCACTGTTTTCGAATGGAAGTACCTGCCAGATATGGGGGGGTAAGTGAAAACTGTGTTAAGAGCTTTCACATTACTCCCTCCTTCTTTTCATTCATATTTTATTGCTTAGTGCCTTGCAAATGTGATAAATGAAGGTCATGAATACACATGAGGTTGTGAATTATTTCTTCATGGAGACCAACAAGGATCACAACCCATTTCCCTGATGGATCCAGACAGTAAAAGGTGCTAAAACCAAACCAGACAAACAAACAGGGGATGGAGCTATGGGGACCTTAAACCATGCAGAGAGCTTGTGTCCCTTAATATACCTGCCTTTGCTTTTAAATACTGACTGAGACATTTAAGCCATCCTGAGCACCATTTGACATATTTAGTATCTAGAAAACTGCTCTGTTGCACATCTGTCCTCTGCAGATGTGACAATTATGGTGAGGATTTGTGAACATGTTGGTTCTGATTTCTCTCTCCCTGTTTGTGCACCTTCCTGGCAATAAAAAGGTCAGTGGGTTGAGTACACTGGCAGATGGGAAAATAGGCATCAGAAGGGAAACATTTAAGGAATTAGTGTAAATAAAAATTCCTATTTACACCTGTGGACTATGAATTATTTACATTAAAGTCTCATTTAGAGCTTAATGGCTACTTTTTGTAACACCACATCTCAGGAATATTAAAAAACAAGACGATGTGAACAAACCTGTAAAGTAGTATGGCAGAAAATGAGTTTTGGAAGCTGCTTGTTTTCCACCAGGAAAATACCAGTGGTTATTTAAGTATTCTGGAAATCTAATGAAAGTTTGCTTCTGTTAGTAAATCCTGTGCCATTTCTTTGTGGGAATTACCAGTCAAACTTCTGCATGGTTGACAGAGCATTCCAGTGACTAGTCATATTAATCACAGCAGCAGCATAGCACAGGAGGTCAGCTGCGTCTGGGTGACCTACTGCCAAGTTCAAAGGCTACTCATACCAATCACTCATGTCCACACCAAGCCAAGAGGATCCTATGTGCAGGCCCTTTCTGGGATCTTACAGTACAGTAGGAGATAATTTATCCACAAAATTTCCATTCATAGAGGTTGAAAGAATCTTGCTTCATTTAGATCGGTTTGGCAGCACTACTTTCATCTGACCATATCTGTATTACAGTACTGATACAACACTGTATCAGTTAACAGGATGAGATCTATAAGGTATTAGAGAAGACAGAGTGAGGAGTGCTGTCTCCATCCCATCTGATCCTCTTCTCCTGATCTGCTGATGCTGCTATCAACAAAGGTGCAACTGAAGAGAACTGCAGGTCTCCTGCCTAGGTTAGTTTGAGATAAATTATTGAAAGCATTTCAAAGATATGTCGGAGTCTAGCTCCCAGGAAACTGCCCCTACTCTCCATTCTCCTCCAAAATCAAATCAATCCAAAAGCAAGTACCTGAAGTAGAGGCCTTATGATGTAAATATACACTAATCAGGAGCATATGTCATAAAGGAAAATAAAAACAACTGTTTTTATTGGGCATGGGCCTTAGTCTGCATTTAAATGCCAAGTATTTCTTTGAAGTCAAGGGTAAGACAGTCCAGTTCACTTCACTGCTTTTGAAGATATCACCAAAAGATACCATTTGTAGCATTTAAAAAAAAGTAAAGTCAAATTCCTGTCAGGCAGGCAAATAACTTTGTGTCATACTTTACTTGTATAATTTAATGTGAGCAGGCTTAAATTTACTTTTACATATACTGAAATGTGTGAAGATTTTCACAGTAGTGTAGTGGTACCTTTGAACTTCCCAGCTTCTCCACAGTCTTCCCTTTAAATAGAGAAAATGCATTCACATTTTTCTCTTAAATGAGGTGCCTGAATATGGCTCCTTGTTTCAAATTCTAGTCATATTTGAATTAAATATATCTGTAAACATATGTAGCTTTTTAAAAAGAAGTCTCACAAGCCCCCTCCTTACTTCCATTTATCCCAGTGTGCATTGCTGACCATGTGAGGCAACGTGGTGTGCCCAGCATGTCTTTCCCTACACAACACACACTGACTCGATCCCTCTGGGACTTGCCCTTTTATTTCAGAGCTCTCTCATTGCATCTCACTCCTTAATGGTTCAAAACTAAAGCAAAATACTCTAAATGACCAGATTGCTTCCAACAGTAACCCACACTCCCATGTTTCTAAAGAGTAATGCTAGTTGTCTCTTTGGTCATGAGTTATAACTTAGCATTTTAATTGGCCTGAAACTTTTTGACCTAAAAGATCTGTACTGAAACTCTGCTGTCTGGTCTTTGAGATACGACCTCAGATCTGAACCTCATTTGGAAGTTGTCCAAAGATGTCTGGAGCAGATGCAATCAAGTTGACTAAATGAAGTTTTTAAGACTTACACCTCAGCTGTGATATCTTCAGAAATTCTGATCTCAGATGAATCAGATAAAACTCCTGGACTGGAAGTAATGTGGCTTTGTTCATTCAGCTTTGAAAAAGTCAGCCACAGCTAACATCAATTTTGAAAGCAATTAATTTAATCCAGCAATTAAAAATGTTCAGGTCATACATCTCAGAGATTGAAAGTTTTTGATTTCGTGAAGCTTATCTTTAGAAATATTCAACTTGGTAATAGAAACATTTCTCAAAGTATTTCAAAATGGAACTTACATGAAATCTAAAATTTACTGTTTCATATGGAATCTGTTCTTGGGCAGCCTATTCCCCCATGTTTTTCCAGTTGTGGGGCCTGTTGCTTCTTCCAGTGAATCTCAAGCATAACAGCATTGACACTTTCTTGTTTTCAGCTGCAACTCAACACAAAACTCAAACTAACTGCTATCCTGACTCACAGTGTGTTCCATGGAAGGGCATGTTTCCATTCATGAAAGATTGTGCCATTCCGGCTGAATTACCTCAAAATACAACAGCCTCACAGGCACACAACTTTACAGGAGAAAACACAGTAAAACTTGAGATTATCGTGTAGCAAAGAAACCTTATTCCTGCTGCTTTCCACAAAGAAGTTTCTCTCTTTTTTGGGTGAGCTGTCATTCTGCAGCAGTTTCTTTCACTGCCTGCCCATTCAATGCCCTAAATAATGGCTCTCAAGTCCTGCAGCACATTTGTACCAGTTCCCTGCTCTGGGTTAGCTCCATGCACAAGTGCAGGATAGTCAGAAAACTCAACTTGTCGATTTTAGAGAAGAGAGGAGGCTTCAAAAAACAGTTTGAATTCCACAGGCCAGCTCTGAGGGTATCTTCTGAGTTCATGTCTAAAGCAAATATATGATAGTACCATGATAATAAGAACAGTTACTCCTTCAGGGAAGGCACAGAATTATCTAATTAACAAGTCAGTAATTTACACTAGGACTGACACCTATAGCATGTCTCTGTTCTCTGATATACACAGGCTGACCGTGCTTTCTCTCACCAAGGGAGGTGTGCGATGTGAGGCCACATTTCCCTGAGCAGAGCTCCCAGGCTACTGTGCATCCAGTGGTATGCCAGTGCTGTGGCTCAGCCTGCTCTGCCTGCCTAAAGCCACGAGGTGCTGACATGCAGAGTATCCCTGAGCCCAAGTCCCTGGCAGCATCACGCTCAGCACAGGCTTAGCAGACACTGCCATCTGCATTCAGAAACATGTCAGAGGAGCCTGGAAGGAAACCTTGTATGTGTTGCTTTGTGTCAGAGCACTTGCTCAGGCATCACTAGATCCAGGTTTAGGGTCCTGAGCAGAAGGGACAGGCCAGAGTCAACACTCTAGACGTGCTGTCTCTGAACTTTCCCAGATTTTACAGGACTTAAAAAGGCTCATCTAATCTTCACAACCTCTGAAGTGAGCTCCCAAACTGGAAAGTTGTAAACCCAAACTAAACCTCATAGCATAAGCGTGCCTCTTCTGTAACCACTGAAGACAAAAGCAAAACTTTCCAGATTTAGTAGGATACAAGAAATAGCCTAAGTTGCTTTTCCCTTCTGTATCTGTAATTTTTCAGTCTGTCTTTGCCCCAGTCCTAGACTCCTCTCTGCTGTTTCCCTCCTTCTCACTCTATTTTATTTTTATTTTTGCTCTCCCAGGTATAATTTCCGAGGCTTCCGCTGGCTCCAGGCTATGATCTTTGCCATAGAAGAAATAAACAGTAGCCCAACTCTCCTTCCCAACATGACCCTGGGATACAGGATATTTGACACTTGTAATACAGTCTCTAAAGCCCTGGAGGCCACACTGAGTTTTGTGGCCCAGAACAAGATAGACTCCTTGAACCTGGATGAATTCTGCAACTGCTCAGAACATATCCCTTCCACCATTGCAGTCGTGGGGGCAACCGGCTCTGGCATCTCTACTGCTGTGGCCAATCTGCTGGGACTCTTTTACATACCTCAGGTATGCTTCCACCTCACTTGTCTGGGTTACAGAAGTGGTCTGCTTCTCTAGTCCGCAGAGGTTAAACAGAGATTGCTTCATCTTTGCCATTTCCAATGGAACTTTGAGCGGAGAAACAATACAAAATATGTGGGGGGAGGGTGCGTGGGGTGGTTCTTAATGTTAGATATATGCCTTGCTAGCAATTTGCAGTCCCCAAACACAAAGGTTACTAAGCAGCCAATAATTTGGCAAACTGCAACTAAGTCTAGGAGGACTAGAGTCCCCTAGAGTGGCTTAGTTTATGAATACAGGTATTTTAAGTCAGCCATTGACAGTTGCCAGCCCTGACAGATTAGTTGTGTTGTTACTTCACAGTGATGACTCTCTAGTCATGTCCAGTTCCCACAGAGCCCACTTAAGGCAAAACTCAGTCGTTGCCAGCTGCTCTTTAGGTCTCCCAGCATCTCTGATCATTCAAGTAAGTGACCTCTAAAGTTGTTGCTTGTGCTGATAAGGTGCTGTGGAGGTTTATTCTGAGCTTACCTGCCTTTCTTTTGCCCTAGGACCTCCAAAACAGGGTTTGTGAACCCCCTTGTCCTGAGGTGGGATGTATTTGTGCCAGTTCCTCTGTCATGGCATCTTTCTAGCTGCATTCTGGCTCTACTGGGGCCAGTGCCAGCATCCATGTTCCCATCCTTTTGTTTAACAAGCTTGTTGCTCTGCCAAGACCTTAAGCAAAGTATGAGGCTGGCATATTATAGCCTAATGTTGTTGTTCTTGATTTTAGATTTCAACACTGAAAACAACTTTGGAAAAACTGCTTGGCCTTATCCATTTATATATTACCTTGAGTAGCCTAACATTTCCAGTTCCTCTTCTAAAATGAATACAGGTGCCAGAGCTCTCAAGAGTCCTTATAACAATGTGGTGTGACAATGCACTCTCAGTCTGTCCTGAGAGATACATCTTTACTTCAGTCAGGGCTCCAAATCCCATCTCCACCATAAATGAAGAAGGAAGGATTCTTGATTGCCTGGTACTCAGTAATATCTCTTGTCTATTTAATCTTATCTGATCTGAAAAACTGAACATTTGGTTTCTGAGTAGAGCAGGAATGGTTTAAGGTGAGACCAATGTATGCTATGTAGGTATTTCCCAGAGTAGCATTGGAAGTTGGCACATCATAAACCCCATAAGAGCATTCTAATTGGTTTTGTTGATTTACGCATCACATTACCAGGTGAACAAGGGCAGCCAAGAAAATTTGGTGGGTCTGACTGAACATAAGAGATGCTTGCAATTCTCAGACTTTCCCTTTAAACAGGGAATGGTGTTTGTGCTATGAAGCAGCAGCCTTATCCAGAGGCTCCTGAAGTGGGTAGATGTCAGGAGGTTCAGTTCTGGAATGCAATCTCAGCCAGGTGGTTAAGATAGACAACTGAATGTAGGCTTAGGCTTTTAAACTGGGATTTGCTAGGCAGAATTATTGCAGCCATTTGTAGCAAGGCCATTAGTAAATCTACGTTTATTAGACCCTGCCTTTCAGTACAACCTGGAGATATATTTTACAAGTAATATAAAGTTCATTACTCATTCTGTTGACATAGACACTGAAAATGTTAGGATTTCTGTTGTTTCTCAGTATCTCACCTCAGTGTACCATCACAGCACAAGTGGGTGTGGGATACCTTGCATGTACCTCCTGGCAATAGGAGGTACACTGGGCAAGAGCCTGTCCAGGGAAGAGTATAGCTCTGTGAAAGGAGAATTTGCTCCTGTGGCACTTGAAACCACACTAGGAGACCTACTTTCCTTTCTTCTTAGAGAAGCATTAAATACCATAATATAAGAAGGAGATAAAATTTTCTGTAAATTTCCACTTTGTACAAAACGAACTGTTTACAGACTTTTTCAAATGAGTCTGTCCTAAAGAATTCAGATATCAATCTCAAAATGCAAAAATAAGTGAGTTTCAGAAGTTCTCTACGTCTTTAAACTATAATTTTCTGGGGCTTGTGGGTTTTTTTCCTACTTGCAGAAAAATCAAATTATGTCTTAAGAGCACATGGCACTTGTTCTGATTAGGAAAATAAAATAGTTCTTGATAGCTTTAGGAAAGGAAATAAAGTCCAATTTAGACCATAAAACATGGTGGCTTATAAAGCCTGGAATGGCTACTGGCTTCTTTACTGATTCTGGCCAGCAATCACGAAATACCGCTAAAGTAGCATTGCCACAAGACTCTGTAGGATCAAGGAAACTCATATACATTGCATTTTTCTTACGTCACCTGGCAGGGATTGTATACAAAATGCATGTGTCACCTCATGGAGCCTGTTTAAGGTTGGGGACAGATGTCAGAGCCGAGGAGAGGCAGACAGAATAGATTCAGGATGGCAATACCATCCTGCTGTCTAATTTCTAGTTCAAGACAGAGAGGACCTGCAATTTGTCTTAATTATATACATTGTCCTCATTAATCTAAAATATATATTCTTTTATTTCTGGATTTGGCAGGAAGTGCAGCAAGGTAGGCCACCTGTGGTTCACCTCTTTACCTCTTTGCCATTCCTTTGAGCTAGTGCCAGTTTCTCTCCTGCTCAGACCCTTGATCTTGCAGGTGGACACAAACCTCCTCCATCCTCTCAGGTCCAAGCAGCTGCTCCTCTGTGTGTGCCTTGGTAAGACAGGCACAGCTACAAGAACATACAGACCACGTGCAGCCACAGACTAAGACTATGTGGCTGCAGTGTGGTGCTCAGCTCTCTCTTTGCCCCACCCGAGGTTAAACACGTTGGCAGTGACGTTAGGTAAATGTAGACAATTTATTTCTAGGCACTTCACTTTATGGTGTGTTTTGCTTGTTTGCTGTGCTCTCACAGGTCAGCTATGCCTCATCCAGTCGTCTCCTGAGCAACAAGAACCAGTTCAAGTCCTTCCTCCGCACAATCCCCAATGATGAGCATCAGGCCACAGCGATGGCAGACATCATCGAGTACTTTCGCTGGAACTGGGTGGGGACAATTGCAGCTGATGATGACTATGGCCGGCCAGGGATTGAAAAGTTCCGGGAAGAGGCAGAGGAGAGAGATATCTGCATTGATTTTAGTGAGCTCATCTCCCAGTACTCGGATGAAGAGGAGATCCAGCAGGTGGTAGAAGTCATCCAGAACTCCACAGCAAGGGTGATTGTTGTTTTCTCCAGTGGCCCCGACCTGGAGCCTCTCATCAAAGAGATTGTCAGGCGAAACATCACTGGCAAAATCTGGCTGGCAAGTGAGGCCTGGGCCAGCTCTTCACTAATAGCCATGCCAGAGTTCTTCCGCGTCATTGGCAGCACTATCGGATTTGCACTGAAGGCAGGACAGATCCCAGGCTTTCGTGAGTTCCTGCAGAAGGTGCATCCCAAGAAGTCCACCAACAACGGCTTTGCCAAGGAGTTTTGGGAGGAGACATTTAACTGCTATCTCCCTGATGGGTCCAAAAATTCTCCAGCTTCAACTTCTTTCCATAAGGGCCACGAAGAGGGACTGGGAGTTGGAAATGGAACATCTGCCTTCCGACCTCCATGCACAGGGGACGAGAACATCACTAGTGTGGAGACACCATACATGGACTACACACACTTGCGGATATCCTATAATGTGTATTTGGCAGTCTATTCTATTGCCCATGCCTTGCAGGATATATATACCTGTACCCCTGGGAAAGGACTCTTCACCAATGGGTCCTGTGCGGATATTAAGAAGGTTGAGGCATGGCAGGTAAGTCCTTCATTTGCGTGCCTGTGCAATATACCTGTAGAAAAAAGATGAGCTGTCTCAGATGCCTTTTGGGGTGTCTTTCATAATCCTGGGTCTCAGACACAGCATAATGCTCCTGGGTCATAGTGTGTCACTTTGGATGAGGTAGGTGCATGCTCCCACCCCACAGGAAGAGTAAGGTGTGTTGGGTTTGCTGTGGAGGAGCCTTATACCAAGTTAATTTTTCTTGCATTCACTGCGGTCCAAAAGTGCACACACAGACAATTACCACAGCCTGGCTGACGCAATGTAACTTGATCATATATTGAACCTTACATAAACAAGAGGGCCTAGAGAGAGCACATAAACATGAAAAACAGTTTTTAGAGTTCATTTTCTTTGGCAGGCTTTACACCTTTTGCAATCCCACAGCAATTTTCCATACAGGCTGTATTTTTTCCCCACAGGTTTGAACTTATATAGGAACAAACTAAAGCAGGTTGATTAATGAAGGAAGTGTAGCTACTGGGCAGAAAATAGATAGCTGCTTTGGTTTGGCAGTGATATTTGTGAACTGATAAAATGATACTAGTGATTTAGTCTCATTTACCCATTCATTCAATGCATTCTGCCCTCTGGCACATGGATGGTATTCTGGCATTTTGTCTTCTGATCCTTTATGAATACTCTATACCTTACCATATCATGCTGTCCAGTGTGGTATTTGGTATTTAATGTCTACTGCATTCTTAAAGAACACAAGAACACAAAGAACAGGGGCTATCGAATGACGATATGCCAAATATCTAACAAATTCTGGTTGCTCCATCCTGGTCATCACAAAAAACTTTCAGGCCCAAACATGTCTGAAATCAGAACAACACAGGTGAATAAAAGGAGGATCATATCTCCGTTTGCAATGGGTAATTTACCCTCTTTGGAGTAGTCTAACCAAAACAAAGGCTCTCCTTGCGACAAACTGCAGATGTTGGGTCAGCATTCACATGTGGGAACTGCAATTTGTTCCTGTCTCATCTCAGTCAACTCAAAAATATCAGTTAGATCAAAGGAAAAGGCTCTGTCTTGGCATTTATGGGAAACTTGCATTGCTCTGTGTACCTGATCAGATTTACTAAAACCACTTTGCTCCAAGCTGATGAGTGCAGGGTTTGACCCTTGTTTAGAGGAATTCTGTGATTTGCTGGCTCTCTTTCTGAGGTGTCTGTCTTCCAAAGCTATTCTGCTTTTCAGGAAAGTACTGGCAGAAATGGACAAGTCACAATTCTAGCCTTCACAGTATCATTAAAAATGATCCAGAATAAATGTATGTGTTATTCAGTCCTTTACACCTTGTCAGCTTGGAAAGTGAAGTGGGATATTCATGGGATTGCTAAATAAAATAACGTGCTTGTTGAAGATTGGGAAGAATGACTTTCCATTTCTGTGTTGCTTGTCTGGTGCTGAAGGATATATGCACCAAAACGTAAAGCATCCTGCTGATCTAGGGTTTTGGGTATACACACTTGCCTAAAAGGAGGGAATCAGCATCAAGGAGTATGTGGGGAATAACACAACTGGGCAGAGAGTGCTACAAAGCAACAGGCTACACTTGAAATTAGGACCTTTAAATGGTGTTGGCTATCAAGCGTATTTGATATTTGTGTGGTTTTTTCACTTCATTTCAAAATCAAACACATGAATGAGCAGGTAAATGCCAAATCTGTGTGCACACCTACTTCATACTAGGCATTGTGGCTCATTACCCTCAGGAAGCTTTCCTCAACCTTGGGGTTAATGAGTTCACCACACAAACGTGCATCCTCCAGCGTCTCCAGAGAGATGTTCTCTGACAACCAGGCAGAAGAAAATCTTTCTAATAAAGTCAATCTCATTTGCAGAGGTACTTCTGACAGTGGTCACCACCTGCTCCCTTTCTCACAATCAGCTCATGGTTTTCTTGATGGGAAGGGACCTGAGAGAGCAAGGACAGTGTAGGAAGTCTCCATACGTGTGACTAGAGGCAGCAGCTGCTAATAATGTCTGCAATTACTGGCCAGGTGCTGTGTGGCACAGATAAGGTGAACCCGGTGAACTTCTTGGCTCCATTAACCTGAGCTCCTGTCCAGAGCAGCCCTTGCCAGGATGGTTGGTGGCTGGGGAGGGTAAGGGATGCCTACCACAGTTTAATTATGTACCATTTCATTTTGTTGCCTTTCAATTACATTATTCTCTTACCACTTATGAGTTTTTATTGTTGTCTGTTAATTGCTTATTTTATGTACTTATAATACAAACCTTTTGGAGGATGTGTTCTTTATAACTTGTAGAGGGTGCTTGTATGGGTCTGTGTATAAAAACAGCATTTTTACCTCAGTGATCAGTTTGTTTGAACTGGACAGCAGAAAGCCTAGCAGAGAGTTACTGTGTGTTGGTTAAATTGAGTGCAGTTCTGCAGAATTTACCACCTACAGTTTAAGAAGGCTCTAAGTATGTTTCAGCATGGAGAACACAGGATTTTCCTATACCTTCTGAGCTGAAATATTAAATACTACCAAATTTGGTATCTACTTATTTGTAGCTACTTGTATAGGAGGCTGCTTAGTCACTTTTTTTACCTGAATCAGTGATCCGTGACAAATTCTGTTTATAAACCCAATCTTGCTTCCTTTTGCTTTCCCAGTGCCTCTGAGCTACCTGTGGGCATCCCCATTAGAGGTGGAACTGACAAGCCCGAGCTCTCAGGTGTCCCCAGCATGAGCAGAGAGGCAGGCACAGACTGAGATGATGAGCAGCCAGACAGCTTCCAGGCACAGCCAGGAAGCAGCTGTTCTACTTACTGCACATGCATGGATGCCCGGGGGTTCAGAGTCCTTTATCTGAAAATAGGAAAGCTGGCACTTGGGAACTCTGCAGAAAATTGCAGACTTTAATAGAATGTCTGTGCTGCCCTTGCTCTGAGCAATCTGAGCTGTCTTGTTTTAAGAATCTACCCTGCTGTGAGGCAGAAGATAATCCAGGTGCACACCTTTGCAAGATGCCTGCAAAGAGCAGATAGTATTCTCTGCATGAGCCATTGTTGTGCCCTGCACAATATTGAACAAGATCAGGTCAATTACTTCTTTTTGCAGTGTTTTGTTCAGGTAACAAAAAAGTGCAGGGCAATGCAGAACAAAATGTATAAATTCTGTCACTTTTGGACGAGGCAAAACTTTACAAAAAGTACTAAGAATTAAAGTGCGTTACTGCAAATAGTACAAAAGAAAGAACCCTCTTAAAGACCTCCAGTATCCCTGAGTGCCCATTCTCTTCTGCTGATGGGTTGTGACTTTTTAGGATATTGTATTGTGTTGAGCTAATTCTGTGTGTTGCTCTGGTTCGTGGCCTCCCCCAAGCACAGGGTCTCCCATAAGCTACAGAATAGTGGTGGGAAGGTATGGCAAAATGGGGGACATGGTCTCAGAAATACTGTACTGATGCTGCCTCTTCATCAAAATTCCCTGCATCTTTGGCCTATTTTTCCATAACAGGTCAAACATCTTTTGAAGCTCTTTTTTCTTAATGTGTTCCCTGATAAGATTTCCTAAGTTCCTCAAGTTCCTTTATTTTCTTGGTCTCTGCCCATGTGTCTGTTTCCATGGTCACTTCTAACAGCAAGTCTGTCTGCTTTTTTTTTCACTTCCCCTCTGAGCATTTACAGGAGCCTGTCTGTGTCTCTGTCTCACTTCAGACACTGTGTGGTTCTGCAAAAAAATAGAAGACTAGAAGGGGATCCTAATCTGTCCTTGCACGCAAATATTTACTACTTTATAATATTTCTGTGTCAGAAGAAGAAAGACCTGTCTTTTCTTCAGACATTGTTCACTCAGCTGCTGCTCATTCATTTGGATTCTTGATGATTGCCAACCAGCAGCTGACAGACCTTTCTTTCTGTCTTGCAGTAAAAGCATCGCAATGAAATAGGAGATTGGCTCCCAGGAATTTGAGAAGGCAAGGGTGCACAGTCACAGGGTCATGGAGCAGGACATTCTTGGGTTGACTCCTAGACAATTTGCAGGTTGTGGTTACTGTAGACTGTGAACTTTGGCATGCATGAAAAATGAGAGGTCTTGTATACACCAAGGCAAAACATACTGCACTGGCTGAAAAATGTGTTGTTCTAATAATTTGCAGGTTAAAGATGTGCTCATGTAAATTATTGTGTGCCTAGAAATCTGATTGACCTCAGACTTAGTGAAAAGCTGCTATATGCTGTTCCACAAAACAAAAACAAATACAAATTGGCTTCACCTAGCAACACCTAAAATCCTTTATTACACCTGTGCAACTTCCAGCCAACAGTTCCTTCCTCAGTGCTGCTGATGCACATTTTGAAGAGGTAATAATGGATTGGTGCCCTCTCTAGCTTTACATTTAGGTATGTCTGCCTGGCTGGAAATTGATTCTGCAAGACTTTAAAAAGGTAAATGATGCCTTAGATACATACATCTCTCCAGACCTTTGAGCCTAATGGCTTATCTAATCAAATTTTGTGTCTTTTAAACTATAGAGGCCTGTCTGATCAATTCAAAAACAGCTGCTTTGAGGTATACAGAATTAAACAGTATCAGAACTGCTATTAACTGTGGCTGATGTGAAAATTAGTCATTTGGGAAGAATTGCAAGGAAGACAGAGGAAGCTGCTGAATATCAGGCAACTGCAAAGCTTCACCTAGTCTTCATTACAAATGCACTGGAGATATATTTATTCTGAACAGAAAGCAAGCATTGTGCCTTTTACGAGAGGGACCAAATTGAGAGACAGGCGACTTGAGCCACACACAGAAACCCGTGGGGCAATAAACACAGCTATTTCCCCACAAGGGACATAACAGATGATTCCTTATTCATCAATTTGAAGATAACAGCTTGTCATCAGCAGAGAACATCACTTGCGAGCTCTTCAACTAAGCAGAAAATGAATAGAGTTGTATTTAGATGCCTCTGCAACTAAAAGGAGAAAGACTTAACTGGACCTTACCAAAGGGAGGTGGGTGAGAATGTCACCAGTAGAAAACGTGCTGTGAAACCATCTCTCTGACAAGGTTGCTAGAAGGGTGAAAGAACAGCATGCAGCACAGCCTCTCTGTTGTGAAGAAAGGAGTTCTGGTTTTTAATTACTTGATAGAGAATGGCTGATATTATTTTGAATTAGGATAGTACACCCTACCTGCTGACAAAACCCACAGTATTTTTGCCAGTATTTAAAATGTTGAATTTTTCATAACAGTTGTTTTTATATAGTTATTTATATGCTGCATTGCAATGAAAGCTGCACTTGAAAAGAATTATTTTCTTGTATTTATGAAGCTCATTTATGGAGTACCTTTGTCACCTGGGGAAAAGAAGCAGGTTTTGCAGCTTCTAGTTGACCTGTGAATTTTAGGGAAGATTCCATAAGATGCTCATATAATGTCTGTATGCAGTGATTTCAGATAATAATTATTGCTTGAATGACCAAGAAATCAGACACCAGTATCTTTTACAAATATACTGCATGTCTGTTACACAGAAGAATGTAAAATTTCTTCTAGGACTGAGCTTTCTTGATGCTGTTCACAAATGAAGCTGGTGACAAAGGACACTTTGAGAGCTTTCTAGAGATGGTTGCTCAGAAAGTGAGATGACGGAACAAGCCAGATCATTAAAAAAGTCAGTTTCACTTTATAACCATTTCTCTGACTTGGCTGATATCCATTTATCCTGAGGTAGGGTTGAAGCTAACTTAAAGGCATGGTAATCATAGCATAGTTTATTATTTCTTTTCTTTCTGGGTAGTCAGACATCTTCATGGTTGCTTTACTAACCAGCTGCAGGGTTTTATCACCAAAGTGAACTTTCATGCATTATGAATGACTCGTGTTACTCCATAGAGTGGGTGAAGTTTGGAGGAAAGAGAACAAATTACCTTTTACAGTGACCCTTTTGCTGTGTAGAGTTACAAGAGTGATCTTCCTACTGGACTAGAAGCAATACTTTGCTCCCAGAAAGGACTTTACCTGTGTCTGTAGGAGGAATTACAAGAAGGATTTTAGAAATCAAAGTCTTAACATGAGATTTTTGTTGTCCAAGACTTATGTTGATAGAGGAAATGGAAAAAGCAGATTTAAGCTAGTAGCCAAGTGGAACTTATGCCCAAACGCAGTAAAAGGGAATCCACTGGGACAGGAGTTGACCATTGATGGGACCTCTGACTGTGTTTGCAATAGATGCTCACTCTGAATGTCCAAAACAGTTGCATGAGTTCAGTCAATTCAGTGTGACTGTAGGAAACTTTGGGACTTTTTGTTTTGTTTTGTTTTTTTCCATGGGTAGTAGTTCTTGTATGGATTATAAATAACCATTGAAATCAGGTTTCATGAATTACTGTGGTTTTGTTAAAAGAAATTACACGCAGTGTGCGGAGTCAATTGGTTCTTATTCTAACAAAGAGAGGCAGCTTACCCAGGCATTGAAGTAATTCATCCTGTAGTTCCAAATAGGAAAGAATTTACAGTCAAAAGCTCTGACTTCCTCCTGGCTTAGGGAAAGGCACAGTTCTTTAAAGCAGTATCAGCAGTGTTCTGAGCAGGATGCAGCTTCAGACATTATGGAGACTTAGGGGAGGCTGATCCATAAAGGGCTGTTAGAAGAGAGTGACAGCAAATGGGTGCAAAGGGACACATATATAGCTTTGTTCTGTGCACAGCTGGGTAGAGACAACATTACACACCTCCCAGAAAAGACATTTCAATCAGACTTTGATTACACAAGACCATATATGTGAATTATGCTACTTAAAAACACTGAGCTTGTAGGATAACCTTTGGCTTTATTATTTATAATTTTAATAATTGGACAATTCTTTATGTATTAATTTTTAAAGTTCTATCTTAAGTTGTTAGATACTTCACCATAATAGTTATTGTGCAGTATGATAACCTCCTAAGAGCATTAAAGCCCTATTTGCTTGATCAGGACTTCTGCCAACAGATCCTCCTTCACCACATAGCACCCTGAGCCATTGTACCCAATGGGCTTATCCACAGTATATTTGCCACAAGTGAAAACCAAAGCAATTATGACATTAAGTCTAGACTANTTTTTTTTTTTTTTTGTGCTGTGGCTGCAGTTAAAGACAGCAACATGCAGAGTACAGTACAAAATACCATCCAACAGTACGGATAATTAACTCTCATTGTACCTGTAGCACTGTTGTTGTCTGTTCAGAGACCATCTCTCTCCACAAAACCTGAACAGAAACCCAAAAATGTCACTTTCCAAATGATCTTGCAGCTTAAAATCTTTTGTATAATAAGCTATGTAAATTTATGCCACATTCAGGAAACCAAGTAATCTTGAGCCAGCTAAGGAATGCTTCACATCAGATGTAAAACCTAGATATTTCACTTCTGAAGAGCTGTGTTTGACACCCAAACTTGTATTTAGTGAGATTTATTTTCCCCCAAGACATGCTGACTAGTAGACCTTATTTTTTAATTAGTATGATCCATGTCAGGTCACATCTCCTATCACAGATCTTGTCTGATTTCCAGTTGGGATTTAACTGACCTTTAGTTTCATTGGTCCTTACTTGGCCTTGCTCTATTAGATTTAAAAGTCCAGATGAAGTATGCATCATTTTTCTCCATACAGTATTTACTCACATTGGTCAAATTATTCCTTATTCTTACCTAGATAATTTAAAGAATGAGTTTTTAGCTTGTCCATTTACTCATCCTTCTTTTGGCTTATATTTAGTATTCCTTCAACAGACTCAGCACAGCCAGACAGTGGAAAAAAAAACCCCACATTTGCATACTCTTATTACTTCCTCATTTGTAGGAGCACAAAGTACATAAGCTTTCCTTGCCACAGCCTGCAATGGAAAGGTCACATTAAGTCGCCAGTAATACTTTGCAGCATGTGGTACCCTTTCTGTGCCTGTGGCTTGAATTTCTTATGACTTGATTCACAAGTTGGAATTTAACTGTATTAAACACAGTTGTTTGAAGGTCATCTGAGGAAAATGCTTTGTCCTGAATATTATTTACCATTCCCTTAATTCATTAATTTTCTGCAAATTTTTCCTGTGGTGTTTTGTATCTGCTGACAGAGTATTGATGAATATATTGGGAAACAGTGGGCTGTTTTCTGAGGCTGGAGGAATTCCCCATGAACTAATGACCTGTCTCTGCTCATATCTGTTGGAAAATTCTTGATTCATGAACGGATGCTTTACATTAACAGTAAAGCTCAGCTATTTCACTTTTGAAGGGATGTATTTGCCAACCAAACTTGGATTTAAGAAGATCTGTATTCCTCAAAGCTTGTTGCCTGGTAGAAATTATGTTTCTGTCTTATAGTGTTGTATTAATTGATTCTCAACCCTAGCCTCTTATTTTCCCACTGTTTTTCCTGTGATAGATGTCAGACTAACCAGCCTTTGGTAACAGAGGACATCGCTCTGCCTTTCACAATGCTGTCTTTGCTTGGCAGCTGTTGGTGCTCACCAGAGGCTGACTCTGGAGGAGCCCATTGAGCAGAAATCCAAGCCTCTGGAAGAGGAGTTGGCTGTGATTCATGCCTTTCATAGACTGTCGTGGAGGGGAACTTCGGGCACACTGTTGGGAGTTATATGTGCGTGTGTAGCAGAAAAGTGGACTGGAATTGCTGTATTGAATAATAGTAGATAGCATATTGACTTTGTCTTTCAAAGCCAGTGGCATTTTTATGTGTAAATCATAAACCTACTGTTATTAGTGCTCTCTTTATTGCTTATGGAGTGCTGTGATGAACTGTCTGGTTCTGTCAACCTTTTAGATCCAATTTAAATTGCTCAGGCTGCTCTCTAATCTCTTTTTAAGGACCTTCTACCTCAGTTAATGTCACATTATGGCTCCAAAACAAGTGCCCTTGGGAAAAGAATATCTGTGTGGGTTTTTTTCTGGTAGCAATGGTAATTCATTTACCATTTCCTGCTTCTCCTTAGCTCTCTCTTTAGTTTTCAGTCCTCTTTAGCTGTCTCTTACAGCCTTGTATCATGAGGACCTGACGTACCTGACACCTTTCAATTTTAATATGTTCAAGGACTTTAATACATTGTCTGGTGATTTTTTTTTTCTCTTTGTTCTACAAGTTCTTTTATGTTCTACTTTCTGTTAGTATACCACTTGTTTTTCACAGCCTTGGCTGGATGGTCTATGTTGGATTAGTGTTTTTAGAGCACACCATAACAACTACTGCTGTTTGAGCTTTATTTGCATGATGAAGATAGTAAGATATCATTACTCCTTATATAATGAGCTTTTAATGAACACAGACAAAATTCTGAACTAATAATGCATTTATCATACCTATGGTACATTCAGTCAGTGCTTTCCTCTAGCTTTTCCATGGATTTTTTCCATTCTGTTGTGTACAGAGACCTCTGTTGTCAGTTTACTACATCACTGGGGCAGAGACTAGTCAGAAGTCTGATTGATTTTATATACCATTATATCCTGCATCTAGGGTTTTTCCACAGACATGATTTTTCATTTTGCCACCATGATTTTTGTCCAAATTCCTAGGAACCACACTAATGCTCACAGTATTTGTAGCAAGGGAAGAGATACTGTCACTGGAGTCATTTCTTTCCAGAAGAAATCTACTGAATCAGTAGGTCAGATTCATTCTTTTTGGGATAGCACTGAACTGGGACTGAGGCTATTCCAGATGACTTAACTCCTGAAGTTACTTGTGGGAAGGATTCTTTTGGACTCTAGGGAGTTCATAGTATGATATCATGCTTTGGGCCATACAAATATATTGTGGGACCATCATAACAACTGGATCTTAAAACAGAAAAATTAAAAATGTTTTGTCATCATTCTTCTCCCTGGAGTTAGTTGGACTCACTAATTGCAGTAAATTGAAACAACACTGTCCAAAAAAGCATTTTGACAGACACAAAATTATTTACTTCCCCTTTCTCCCATGAAAAAAAAGAAGGAATTACAATTAAAAATGGAACTGTCACTTGAAGACCACATTTTAAAGTTCAGCTTTGAAGTATATATTTGCAGTGAATTTCATTTTACTGTATTTCGCAAGATGTTTTCCTATGTAAATCTTTGGTCACGCTTTGTGAAACCATTATTCTTTGTCATAGCATGCCTAAGTGATGTGCTGTTCACTATCAGCTCAGCATTATGCAGTACAAGCTCAAGACTTCTGTTCTATAGATAATTGCATTTGGAACTGCAGCTGTGCAGAGGGCCAGCATGAGTTGTGGAGTACCTTCAGGAAACAAAATATCTTGGTCCCATCCCTACCTTATCCTCTGATCTCCTAACTGATGGCTAAATCAGTCTGGAAAAGCAGCCATACCAGAATACTTTAAGATAGTTTCTTGATTCCTTTGGGTATCTCTGTGACTCAGACAGGTCTTTAAGAAGCATTTTAGACCCAGATTTGTAATGGAATTGAGACATCTGCAAACACTAGTAAATACCTAATGGGTTTTTCTGAAGTATCTCTCTCAGATCTGGCTTGCACAGCCTCTGTTGTGAAATCTGCTAAGGTTGTGCTTTTGATCTCTTTCTGGACATCTTTGAAAATACAGTACTGTAGTAAATCTGACCCTAAATCAGATTAGACCCATTTTATATCAAGTCCCATTTTGAAATGCTTGCCTTTGACATTAAGTTGCTTACTCCCACTGTTGTAGCGGCTATTAATTTACTTCTGTCACCTTTCACTGTCAAGAAAGCATCAAAGCTATTGCAGTTTTGAATCAGCATGGCAACATTCCCTGGCTGCTGACGAGACGACCACATAACCTATCCCATCAAGTTAATCTGTTACAAGCAGCCAAGTTAGTCCTTGTAATAGGGAACTAGGCTTCATCAGGTTTGCAAGCAGGCTAAGTACTCACAGCATAGCATTAGAGAAGGGAAGCACCAAGCACTCTCCTTCAAGCAGCAGGGAGGGTGTCCAACACAGTCCACCTGAGCTCCTCCTTCTCCCAGTTTCTGCCAGTTTCTGTTGGAGTGTCTTTCTCACAAAGAAAGGACAAAATGTCTGCATGGGTCCATACATCAGCCCCACTGTTGCCCTTCCTCAAGGCAATGGCCAGTGGAAAATGTGGAGAGAGATCCAGCTCTCATCTGCCTAGGGATCTCATATCCTTGGTAGAAGCAGAACCAAACCACCTATCAGTTATGATAATCAGCACACCTTGTCATATCAGCTTCATGTCCTGTACTTCTCTGGAGACCTGAATTAAGTCAGTTGCCTTTGGAGGGACAGGAGTCTCTACTTGTATGAGAATATTAGCTTTTCCCATAAATCACTGTGTCATAAACAATTAAATAATTCCACACTTTTATTTCTCTTGAAGCCTGAAATAGAAGTCAGACTGATGGTTGAAGAACTATCATCACCACCTTTGGACCGCTCTAATCTCCCTGAAGTTTTATTCTTCTTTTCTGGTCAAATGACTCAAGCTAATTGTATTCTCCACAGGAGATTGTACTATTAATGTACATAATGGCACATTTTCAGTATCATTTTCTTTCTTACTTTCATATCCTAATATTTTGTTTTCCCTTTCAACTGTGTAATGCACAGAGTGTTTTTACTGAACTGCCTACAATAATGAACAGGTCTTTGTCTTGAGCAGTTAGTTAATTTTCTTCAATTAAGATTATGAATAGGTTAAATTATTACTTCTAACATATGGCACATTGTTTTTGCCATACACATTTAGCCTTCAGTTGTGTTATCCAGTGACCTGCCTCGATTCATGAGGAAGTCATTCAGTACTTATCAAAGCATAACAAATGCAAATGTTCTTAAATTATTCTCAGCCTTTGTACAGCTATTCTTGAGTTTTGAACTGAACTCTTGCTTCCACCCTGTTTTTCAAGTCACTGGCACATCTAGCATTTCACTAGAGCTGGGATGTCCACCCCATCTTACAGATTTTCTTTGCAGTATCATCCATGCATCTCTGGCTGACAGCCAGTGTTCCCTCTCTTCAACCCCTTGACAGCAGCCCTTCTTCCAGAGTTTATCTTCCTTTGTCCATCTGCTCTGTTGCCAACCTGACAGTTGCAATCCTAGAGTACAGCCCAGGCCTTGCACAGTAGGTCCTGACTAGTCTTCATTGTTTTGGCATGAAGTGTTCAGTATCCCAACTACAGACCAGGCATTCCTCGTGCATGAAGCTGGATGTTAGTAACAGAAAGACATCCAAAATTTTTGTGGGATTGTTTACAGTGAGAGTTACAGCTCTGTTCCTGGGTCCCTTTCAACTTCTTCACCTGAGTTACCCATATAACAATAACCAGTCACTTCTTCAGAGCAGAAAACAAAGAAATGGAATCTGGTGACCAGTGATAGGACTCAAGAGCATGAGGTGAAGCTGCGCCAGGGGAGGTTTAGGTTGGATATTAGAAAAAATGTTCTTCATGCAGAGGGTGGTTGGGCACTGGAACAGACTCCCCAGGGAAATGGTCACAGCACCAAGCCTGGCAGAGTTCAAGAAGCATTTGGGCAACACT
>VXAU01000294.1:143614-161929 GCA_013399695.1 Formicarius rufipectus | reverse complement strand
AGCAGTTCATGAGAAAAAATGACATAGAGGGTTTAGAATATACACCCACACAGTGACAAACTGACCCTGGCTACTATAACCAGGACACCTTTGGATAAAGGTGAGATTAATGCTGTTGGCATATCCTGGCTTCTTGATTTTAAAAACAAGCATTACATGTTGTCCCTCCTGGTGTACAAAGGTCAGCAGGGGAAGGAGTAGAGATTATGGAGGGAAAGTTCAGCTCCTGCTGGCAAGGAGATTGCTTTGGGCAGAAGGGTGCAATTCCTCTTCCCCTGCCTCAGGCTTCTGAAAACAGGTATTACTGATGCAGGGAGATAGGGCAAACAATCTTCCTGCCCTCTTAGGTCCTTTGTGTCAGAACAGGTTGATGGTGTCATGACAGCACCACCTTTGGGAGAGCCGAGGAGTTAGTCCTACATAAAAACCAACCCAAACAAGATATTCCAAAGTAGAGAATGCAGCAGGAATTAAAGATTTGATACTGAAAGTAAAAATTATAGTTTTGTTAGCCTGTAAATTAATATTGGCACATAGGTAGGTGGAAGTAAAAGGAGGAAAGAAAAAATAGCCAAAAACTGTTACTGCACTGAGCGTTTCTCTTTAAAGTATGTTACAAGTGGCTCTTTCAGAACTGCCCTGGGCATATTTCCTCTTGATACTGGCCTTGATACGAGTGACACAAACTGTCCACTGTAGATCAAGAAAAGGTGGAGAAAGGAAGCTGGTAAGCCCAAACAAAGGTGTTAGGAGGTGTTCATTAAAAGCAAGACAGCAAGCTTCAAATAGCTGAGTTAAGTGCAGTGAATAAAATTTGAAGGTTCATAAACTCTGGCAGGTTAAATGAAAAAATAAATAAGAAAGGAAAAGGCAAAAAAAAAAAAGCAACAGGCTGTAAGTGGGGAAAAGTTCATAAATCCTTTTTTAATCACTTCAGCAGTAGGACTGTCTGTTGAGCCGTAGATTATCACTGCAAATGACAAGGTAAGGCCATGACAGAAGAAAAGTGTGCTCCTCATGGACAAACCTAAGAAGGTTTATTTGTTTATGGGGGACTTGTAGAGGATCTGTCTGCTTGAAGTGACTATAGAAGAAACTATTGAACACAAGAACAAAATGAACCTTGATACTTCCAGGCAAGTGAATGATGTTCACTCAAGTGCTCTGCCAGAGCTCTCACATGAAGTAGCTGAGGAGCTGTCTGCAGTGTCCAACCCCTCATTTGAAACAGTCTTAGGCCTGGAGGCCTAGAAAGCTGACAGATGTGACATCAGTTTTCTAAATGGGTTCTAGAGAAGATCCAAGAAACTAGCAGAACCTAATCGAGACCATTATTAGAAACTGTAGTAAAAAAAAATTAGGAAGGAAAAATAGAATAGGCTGAAGAAGAGTCATCTTGACTTTTTTAAAGAGAAGCCCTACCTCACAAACCTCCCAAAGCACTTTGAAGGCATTGGGATAAGGGAACTTACGTTCATAGAGTGTGCTCAGGCTTCTTAAAGGCATCTGCTGGTAGTCTGTCACCAAATTCAGTCCTTAGGTGGATGAATAGTGTGTTTGTTGAAAGATAGTCCGCAGAGGAAAAATGGTGACATATGACTTATCACAAATGAAGTTGAAGAGATCCTTGAGTGGATTCCTCAGGTCTGTCCAAATAGGAGTCAAAAAAAGCAAGTGCAGTGTTAGAAATAGTCACACTGGAAAAGGGCCATAGAGGTAAACAGAGTGTCCTGGGATTACTTCATTATCTCTTTGGTGCCTCTCACTTCAATATCATGCACAAGTCTCAAAATTGATGAAGGAGACTGGGAAGGTTCGGAGAAGGGTCAATGAAACAGCTTCTCTGCATGATGTGGCAATGTCAGATAGGGCACATCAGCCTGAGAAGGAGCTGTCTGAAGGCAGATCTGGCAACACTTTGTAAAATCCTGAGATGTGTGGAAAAGACGACTAGCAAATTGGCAGTTCTTTGTCTTTGCCAACATAAGCATAAAGGTCATCAAAAGAGATTAGTAGCTGCTCTGTTCCAATAGGGGTGAAGAGGTGTTTTCTCACAGAACGTAGATCTCCATGCTGTGGGAGGCTGTGGAAGTGAAAAGTTCGCACAGGTGCAGAACACAAATGTGCAGCGTCATGGAAGAAAAATCCACTGAAAGGTTATCAGGTGCAAAGACCTCTGGCAAGGAAGTCACTGAGCTACAAAATGTGTGGGAGTGCTCAGGGGAAGTCTCGTGTCCCCTTGTGCTCCTGTGTAGACATTTGCTGTTGGCCAGAGTCAGAAACAGGTCCTGGGGAGATGGGCTGCCAGCCTGACCTAATGCAACTGTATTTGTGTTATGGTTTTATGATCCTCCTATAAGAATGGAAACTACATGACCCAGAATATCTAGCCTGGATAAAGCATGGGATGCTACAAGGCTGGGAATGGCCTAACCAGGAATAATGGGAGAGCAAGCTAGAGGGCAGCTTGCAACTCCTTTTAGATAATAGGTGTTTTAATTAAGGCATTGCAATTCAACATAAAGCCTGTGACAGAAAGGGAAAAAAGAATGAAAAATTACAGAAACAGACATCTGGAGACAGCAGCTTGCACACCCGCAGGCTTCCACCAGCTGCTGACAGCGTATCCAAACCAGTAGGTCAACATTTCTTTCCTAAAATCTTGATTCCAGGATATGGTACACATACCCCTGACACATGCACCTGTTCTGGCTGAAGCACGGTCTTTTAAGTCTTTGTGGATTGAGTCCTGGTTTTTTATGTTTCTATCTTTAGTTACAAAACACAGTGACAGATTTTTAACTGTAAAACATTTAGCTAATCATTGATTTAGTGGTGACTGTAAAATAGTGCTGCAATTATTCAGTCTATGACTTCCTCTTTTGAAGTTTAGTGTTTATATATTCCTTGGCTGTTTAAACCGTATGTTCACCTGGAGAGAGCGGAACTTGTACAATATATAGATATTATTCTAAGATTTTCTTGCTGTCTGAAACAGGAATATGCTCTGGGAGTTGTTCTTTTACCATTTCATAAGTTGCCCTTCAGAAACTTAGACTTGAAGACAAACTTTGATATTTGAAGGCTTTGTTACTTCTGCTGTTCCTGTTGCCCCTCCATCTGGGATTTTAATCAGAGCATGTGTCTTTCCTACATGAGCTGATACACCTGGGTTCTCCTGCTCCACAGCCACAGCTGCAGAGCTGAAGCTACTGTACTGTGCCTGGGGAAAGACTACATTAATTGCACATCAGTGCTTTTAAATTAGTATTAACTGTCAGGTAGACATATCAGGTCACACATGAGATGGTTTATCACCTGAATCCTCAGGCAGAGTGTGTCTGTGTGTTTGCATGACCAAGGGAAACATCCTGCTAAACTAATCCTACAAAATCCCACCAATAGCCAGGTATTACTTTCTAGGAAGCCTAATGATGGAGGTAGGATAAAGGAACAGAATAATTGGGATCAGTGTTATGAAATTAAACAAACAAAAAACTGTATTCAAGGAATCCAGAAGTCTCTCCCTAAAACCAGGGAGCTTCTGCCCACTTCAACTGGCCAGGAGAGGCACGACTTGAGCTGAAGAATCTTCAGTATGGTTTTTGCAAGGTGTTCTCATGTGTGGAGCAACCGTAACAAAAGAAGGGCAAAGTCTGCACATCCTTCCTGTCTGTACAGATTGCAGTCAACCTAGCGATGATACCCAGTCAGGATATCCTGCTGTAAATCAGCAGGGTGCTACAATAGAGTTCAATACTGAGTTGGAGTGAGGAGAAACACAGCACTTGGCTCAACATAATTACCCCGTTGACAGCTGCAGCTGTCACCCCGGGGAAGGTGCTAGAGCTTACAGTCCCTGCTTGGCACCTACACTGCTGACGGACAAGGTTCCTGATACCACGTCCAAGCTTGCAGCCCCAGTGCAGATGAGACTAAAGTGAGATGGTGAAGTGCAAGATAGCACTGTGGGTCTGCAGACCCTGTCACCCACTCTGACCTCAGAGCTGCCTCTGCTCTGTTCTCACTGTTCCCTGATGGAGCTGGGCAAGTACCATCATCCTGGGTACCCCTCAAGAATTAGGGGAATGATAGGGGAGCAGTCTCCTGTTCCCTTCCCCACAGCAGGCAGTGCCCTGTCTCTCTATAGCAAGGTGCCAGCACAGAGCACCTTCTTTTGCTGTGTCCATCAGAGGGAAAGGTCCTGGCTCTGCAGTGAGATCATTCCACTCCATCATTGCCTTATGGGTGAGCTGGTCTGCAGAGGAGCGCCAGCTGGGATAAAAAGACAGAAAAAAATCCAAACTTCGCTGTCTCACCCATTATTCAAAGACTGAATACTGTGGCAATATTTTGATATCCTTCCATAAACATTACACAAACTGAAAAGTAATGCCAGCCACATCCTATGTAGTAATACCGTAATATTTCCAGACTCTCTCAGGCTGGCATTGATAGAGGCAATTAAAGGAGAGTAGCTCTGGAGATTTTATCTTGAGATAGAATAGCAAAAGGAAACAGAAAAATGAGACAATTTAGCAAAACTGATAGGAATTAATGAAGTGATTCACTTCCCATGTCCCCGTGTTTCCAGGTGAAAAGGATACATCAAAATGGTATTATCTGTTCTATGTCTGTGGGGTGAGGAGGGCTCTTCATGCCCAGACAAATTGATTTAATTTTGGGTTTTCTTATATTTTGCCTTCCAGGATTGTAGGTTTGGACACTCACAGCTGAGAGAGATGGGAGTGGGCTTACAAGCTATCACAGTCAGTAGAACAACAGCAGCAACTACACTGCAGTGGTCTAGGAAGAGCTGAGAGCCAGGTGCCCTCAGAGTCACCTCATCTTTCCATAGATCAGCTCTACAAACATCCATACAATGAGGGGGAGTGTTGGGAGACATCTGATAAACACATAAAGCAGCAACTAATTCTTGAAGAAAAATATTATGTGAATTATTTGTATCAGAGTTCCCACCACAGGCTTTCTTTCATGCTGCAGTTTCTTGGGTCTATGGGTCAGGTTGTCCAGATCCTGAATTTTGCAGCTGCAGTTGCCCCTGGGATTAACTGCTCTTGTCCACAGCATGTTGGTTGACAGCCTGCTGAACAGGAGCCAGCAGTGTGCCTGGGTGGCCAAGCAGGCCAATGGCATCCTGGTCTGTGTCAGAATTAGTGTGGCCAGCAGGACTAAGGTGGGGATTGTCACCCAGTGCTTGGCACTGGTGAGGCCACACCTCAAGTGCTCTGTTCAGTTTTGGACCCCTCACTACAAGAAAGACATTGAGGTGTTGGAGTGTGCCCAGGGAAGGGCAGTGGAGCTGGGGGAGAGACTGGAACACAAATCTTATGAGGTGCAGCTGAGGGGTTGTTTAGCCTGGAGAAGAGGAGGTGCAAGGGGGATCTTAACACTCTTTACAACTGAATGAAAGGATGTTGTGGTGAGTAGGGCCTTTCTCTGAAGCAACATGTAACAGGATGAAAGGAAATGGACTCAGGTTGTGCCAGGAGAGGTTTATATTGAATATTAGGAAACATTTCTTCACTGAAAGGGTGGTCAGGCACTGGAATAAGGTGCCCAGGGAAGCGGCGAAGTCACCATCCCTGGAAGTGTTCTAAAAACGTGTGGATGTGCCACTTGGGGATATGGTTTCATGGTGAACACAGTGGTGCTAACGGTTGGACTTGATGATCTTAGTGGTATTTTCCAACCTTAATGATTCTATGATTCTGTATGACAGTTTAAGGCATGAGGTAAAAATCACAGGAGTGTACTCCTGAGGACAGACAGAATTTGATTACTTGAAACAGAAGCCAAAAAAAGTGGTACAAATTCTCCAGACCTGCCACGTGAAGAATGAGCTTGATTTGTTGCTTTTTTTCACTGAAGTGCATTTGGCTTGAAGTTTTTCAATCAAAAGTCAAGTGTAAGTTGTTTCTCAAGCATTCCCGTTTCTGTGTGATTGATCATTCGGAGATGAGAGATGTCAAGTGGGATCACTGATGCAGTGTTTGCAGGAGCAGGGTGAGAGGGATGCATGGGTGACTGAAATACATCAGAGGTTGCTGCCACTTCTCTGACCCTCACAAAAAGCTATGGGCTTGCAGAAGTGGCTCAAAGAGACTGAAGGAGAATGCTACGTGGATGTTGGGGCAGCATCGTTAAGTGTTACAGAGGAATTGATGACCTCCCTGAGGGTCATGACACCTTGTTTGTCTACAAGGTTTGTACAGTCTCTTCGTGTGCTTGTGATGTCTGTGACAGAAAGCCTCCTACTGCTGTGATTAAATTATTTTTAAGAGATAAAGAACTGTAGTAAAGTGATTCTTCCCAGTTCTGTCCCCATAGCAGATGTGTGCTCAGGTAGGGTTGTAACACACAGGCATTCACGTTGTCTCTCTGTTCCTCTCTAGGTTCTCAAGCATCTGCGACACCTAAATTTCACCAATAACATGGGGGAGCAAGTGGATTTTGATGAGTTTGGGGACCTGGTAGGAAATTACTCAATAATCAATTGGCATCTCTCTCCGGAGGATGGCTCAGTCGTCTTTGAAGAGGTTGGGCACTACAATGTTTATGCCAAGAAAGGGGAGAGGCTCTTTATCAATGAAAACAAGATCCTGTGGGGTGGATTCTCTAAGGAGGTAAGTGCTTAAATCCTCATGGCAATGTTTCACAAGTTTCCACAAGCTGAAATTTGAACTAACCCTGCACACTCCTCATGTTATGGCTCCATGTCTCATTAAAAGATCCATTCCCCTTACTGTACAAATGGTCTCTGCCATAGTCTTTCACATCCTTGTTAATACACTTCTGGAAATAACGGGCAGCTGTTCCTCCCCTCCTGTACATTCTTTGAGCCAAGGTATTAATGATTTAAATAATGTCTTTTTTCCAGGCCCAAGTAGATAGAGTGGAATTTTGCAGCACTGTTTCAACATAAGTTAATTACCCAAGTCTGGTTATTGACTAAGTCAAGTTTTCCTGATCTCAGTACTTTCATTGCTGGAAACAGCCATCTCTTTCACTCCCAGTATCTCTGTATCAAGAAGTATCTTTCTGCTTCTGCTTACATTCGCAGCTCTTTACGCTGACTTCAACCATTGAGTCACAGAGCCTTCCCCTTACCCCTGCCCTGCAAACCAAACAGAACAAGCCCTGTCAATCTGCCCGGGTTAACTTGGATCTGGTGCTCAAACAGTCGGAGATGCCAGCACCTGCTGCCTTTTTTTGTTATGTACCTGAAGGTGCTTTGCAGTCTCAGAAGTAGAGATCTAAAGATGTAGTGACTGACTTCAGTCAGGCCTAAATCCTCTGCTTTCTTGCATATGTCAGATCTTTTCAGCATAACTGTTATCACCAGCAGCCGGGCTGTGTCTTACCCACATGCTGGAAACATGGTGCAGAGATCTCCAGGCTGCCACAGCTGGCAGCAGCCTACTCCAGCCTAGGTGGAAACCCTGACTCCCAGAGAGGATACTGAGCAGGATAATGGTCTGGGAAGGGACACAGGGAGTGGAGCATCAGCTCAGAAATGTCACCACGAGGCCCCGCTGCAATGTTTAGATGTGTTAAATCAGCACCTGATTAATGAACGAGGCAATTCACTTTCAGGCGATGATTAACATTGGCTGGCAAATCAGGTAAATGCTTCTGCATTTTAGCTACACTTGCCTAATACATTTACACCACCAGTTAAGCCTCACCTTTACTCCAGGTACCCCAGCTGCACTTCTGGTTCAAATCCAGAGCACTCTGAAGGACTCACGGGTTGAGCAGAGCATACTACCAAAGAAATACTGAGATCAGACTTTTCTAAGCCCAGCTGGAGTCTCTGAGCACAGACTATCAGTGGAATTTTAAATTCCCTGATATTCTAACTCCTCCTTCTGATAGTTGCAAATGCAACTTGCACTTTTTCCAACAGTTAGAATTTTGTTGGGTTTTACTTAAACTGAGTAATTGTGTTCTCTTGGTCTAAATATCATCAAGGGTGCAATATTTATCTTCATTCTGTCCTAAACTGCTAGAAGTGTGACAGGATGGTGCTGAGTATAATGCCAGGGCAGGTTAATTTTGTGATTTCTGTTTGCTGCAGCCTTTTTTTTTAGTTTATAGTTTTAATTTCTTCCAGATAAAATGCTCAACTCAAAGAGAGTAGCAGCACTTGACTCACTGAAGCCTTCTGTGCCTCTTGTCAATCTCAAATCAAAAAGATTCAATGTAGGTAATTTTAACACAGGAGCTTCAGCATTGGGCAGACTTGCAAAACAATGAGTTAAAGAGTAGGTAAGATAGAAAGATAGATTCATTTTGGCAGACCTTGATGAAATTCCCCACAGAATACTTAAGAATGCAGCCAAAGCAATCACAAAAGTACTAACAATTCATCTTTGAGAAATGTGGAGGAGGGATGATGTTTCAAAGGATTAGAGGAGAGTAATCGTAATACCTATTTTTAAAGCAGATATAGGAGAGCCAAGGGAATTACACACAATTGAGCTGAGCTTCAGTAACCTAAAAGACTTGATAAAAAAAAAATTAAACAGTTTATAAACACTTAGAGGATAATAAATTGATAAGAACAAGCCAACATTTATTTGTCAAGATAAAATCATGCCAAACCAATTTAATTTTCCTCCTCAGAAGCTTAATCAATTTAGAAGATAATGGGAAGCAGTGCATGACTTCAGTCAGGCCTTTGATTCAGCTCTGTGCAAAATCACCAGTGGCAGCCTAGGGAAGACAGTCTAGACTGAGCAAGTCCTCTTGATGGATGCACTGCCTGCTGAAGTACTGTCCCAAGGAATAGCTACACTGTATTAATAGCAATAGGCATTAGCTGCAAAGAGTCCTATATGTGGGGAGCTGCAGGGATTTTCCCTGGATTGTGTCCCTCCAATTAATGATGCAGTCCCGATGAACAGCTTAGAAACAGCATTCCCAAACTGTGCTGCAGCTACACCTCAGAATAATAGGCAACAGTGACTGTTCTCAGCTGCAGGTGAACTCCCGAACCATAAAATGGTTGTCTCCATGCAGAAGTTGACATTACTGAGGGCTTTCTTGTTACCCTGTGGCTGAGGTCAGTGCCTGCACACAAGATCCTTCCAAACCATACCCAGTGCTCACTGCTTAAGCGCATCCACACAGGAAGTTCCTGGAGATCAGCAGGTTGGTAGCACTCGAGTAAAGTAGGAGCAAACTTACAAAAAGGTGAATGGAGGTTTCCATACAGAACAGCCCTTAAGCATATACGGATCATGAGACTTTGCTAGCAGTGGAAACTGTGTGTTTCATTCCCCTGAGCTGAAAAAGCCATGTCCTGTGTCAAACTCTCTTTCTTTAGTATAGTGGGGAAAAAGGTGAACTCAACCTCGGGTCATGCTCCTATGTGGAAAAGGCCCAGGCTTCCATTTATTACGCTGAACTCCTCGTGTCAGTGTACTTTAGGTATGCATTGAGCGTGCCTATGCAACCACTTGTGCCAGGACACGACCATGCCCAGGTGGGTTCACCTGCAGCATAAATGCAGAGCCAGCAAGTGACACAGCTCATCATTTGCAGCAGCAGTCGTCTTTGGATCTGCATATAGCTGCTGATTTTCATCTTTAGAAACATCTTAAAACAGAGCCTTTTTTTCTTTTTCTCTTTTCTTTCATATGAAAAATCTTGTTCAGTTAATTTACCTTTGGGGGGTGTGTGGGTGTGGGGGGGAGCGGGGTGTGTGTGTGTCTGTATTGTGGTGGGGGGTGTCCAGGAGAACAGGAGGGAGTGTATTTCAAAAAATTGGTTTAATTCCCATAATTTATTACAGACAATATGCAATATATGGAATTGGGGATCCATAGTCAGAGTTGATCATCTCCAAGGCTGACTCATACTCCCGCCTGTAGACATCAATTGTCTTTTCTTTTAACCATCTAATGACTATTTTCTGGTATGTGTGTCATGGTCACATACCAGTTTGCAATGCCCGCAACACAGTAGAGATTACAAAGATCTGCTGATGTTCCCTATAATCTTTTGATGTGTTATTTCAGAGAAGTCCCATTGCAGTGGGTTGGGGAAGGACCATTGTGCAAAACATGTCTGTTCTGTGGGGGGAAGAGGTGAGCATTTGAGGCTCTCCATCCAGCACAATAATCAAGCAATAACACCCTTGAAGGAAGCCCAAGGTCTTGATGTAGACAGGCTGCCTGTGGGGCACTGCCACCAGTAACCCTGCCTGGGCTCTTTTCTTGCAGGTGCCTTTCTCTAACTGCAGCAGGGACTGCCTGCCGGGCACAAGGAAGGGCATTATTGAGGGAGAGCCCACCTGCTGCTTCGAGTGCGTGGACTGCCCGGATGGGGAGTACAGTGATGAAACAGGTAACACCCACAGAGCTGCTTTGGGGGTTGCAGAGGACAGGGTGAGCCCTCTGGGCATCACCCACATTGTGCTCAAATCACTTCCCTGCACTGCTGAGCTGGCAGCTGCCCTGCCAGGAGGCTTCACAGAAAGTCCGGAGGGACTTCTGACAAGGAGTTGAGTCCTGTGATCCTCAGGTGCTGTCTTCTGCTAATCCTGCTTGTCCCCTCTCCTCTGCATTAGGCAAATAAAGGCAGAGAACTTGAAAACCAACTTGCATATAAAGAAGCCTCTCAGGCAACCACAAGCAAACTCCATTGCACTGTAGCAGTGACTTTTGTTCTTCCAAAAACCTGGAGGAAGGCGACATTATCAACCCTAATCCTAAATTCTGTAGTTATCTGCCTGCCTCCATCTTTTCCTCATATTGTCAGGGTTTTATTTCATACTTTACAAAAAAATAAAATCCATTCCATCCCTGACATTACAAGCAGAGGAATATTTCCCTTTATGTTGTCCCCAACCACAGCTTCTGTTGATCACACCCATGTACATCTCTTTTGATGGTTTTGCTGGGAGCTCGGATCAAGCCACTCAGGTCCTGCAGCGGAGGGAAAAGGTAACCCCGGTTTTAGACATGGCTAAAAAGTTTGGAATTTCCATCACCATTAGTGCTGCCTCAGTGTTGGGCAACCCCAGGGCAATGAAGGCAAGTAAATTCTTTCAGAACAGAAGTCCACTCCACACTGCAGAGCACTCAGGATTTGCTCACACCCTCTCCAGTGTGCTGCTCCCAGCAAACAATACAGACCTTGCCCAAGAGGAACAATAAACTGCTTGCAAAACTGAACAAGTGTTCGTTGGGAGAATCTAACTTGTGTCCTATCAGACAGGAATGATAATTTTTTTAGCATGAACCTACAGTACTATGGGATGCTTGGAAGCAGCACTCTCATTAAATAGAAGTAATTCTGATCACATGCGATAGGGGTATTTTGATGTTTTCCATATGATTTTGGGAGCTAGTTCTGGTGAAATTTATGGGGCAGAGAGGGCAATTGCCTTCTGACTCCATAGTTTCCTGCTGCAATTTCAGCTGACAGTAATGGTCTCTATTTCCTGTGCTTGTCAGTTTTATAGGCATAGAGAGCACTTTGACAACCAGGCTCATCCAGCTGAAACAGCAATGCAACCGGAAGAAGCAATCCGCCCTCTCACAGGTGTTTGCTCCCACCTTTTTTCAGGGAGCAGTGCTGGTATTCCTGCAACCATAGAGTGAGTTAGATCAGCTCTCTGGTCTGTCTGAAAACTAACTCTTTACTCTGTTTCCAGACAGAATGAGAAGCTGTATTGAGCCTGTATTAAGCCTCTAGAGCTAATGCAAAGGGGGGGTAGGAATGGGCAGGTTTAGGAGAGGGGGGACATCTAGTTTACTCCCCTCTGTGGCATCATTGTCTCTAAGCCACCACAAGACAACAGTGAAAGCACATCTTTGAGATGCACTGCTGAACAGCTGCCCCTGTTAGAGGGGTAGAGACAGCTGAATTCCTCACTATGTGAAGTTCAGTCTGCCTTGCCTGTAATTTGCAATAGGCTTCAAGGTAAAAGGCACAAGAGAAATAAAAATTACTGGCTGAATGGATGTAAATGAAATGATGTGGTGATGAGAGCTTTCACTGAGCTTTTGCATCAAGTGCCAGGTTTTCACATGAACAACTTAGGTGAGGCAAACAGTCCTTAGGAAAGCAGTATCATATCAGGTCATGGATGCTCCCTCCAACCATGCCTCAAGAACAAGAGAGCTTGAAAATCTCTGCCCTCATTAGCTGGGCATTCTTGACTCTCTCATTAGCATCAATCTCTGCTCTGGAAGCTGTGCTTGGAGTCTGTGTCTGTGCTCAGGTGCAAAGCTCAGAGGGAGCTGCCTGCTAAAGGAGTTTCTGAATGCTTGTTCCCAGAACTCACTGCAGCCCCTTGCTACCATGCTGGGGTCCCAAAGGCAGAGGTAAGTTGAGATGTCCAGCTCTCTGCTCTCAACCCCTTTCCACTGCCATCAAAGGAGGCATGCGCCTCCCTGCTGGATCAATTTTGATCAAAGTAGAAGAGCAGAAGCAGGAGGTCCTTGCCTTTTGATCATGCCAACCATTGCCATGACCATGCCATCCCAGTAGGCACAACTACTTTCATGTAGAGGAAGGAGGTGGAAGCACCAATTTTCTCTTTGCAAGTATCAGTGGGACATTTTCTTGGTGTAGGGAGAGTGACATCTTCCCCTGATATTCCAACATGACCTGAGAGTGTGCTGGGAATCGAGGACATTGCCTGCCTTCAGGGAAGAGCAATTTAAACACTAAGACTTGCCTCCGTGGAATACGAAATAGGCTCTCAAAGCATTTAAGGAGGCAAGCACGTTTTTAATTTTCTCTGTAATAGAGAAAGGCAGCATGTTCAAATGATGATAAAAGTGTGAGAGGTATGAAGACAGACAAGTATATGATAAAAATGAAGGAATGAGGAAGAGGGAGGAATGAAGCCTGTGTATCAGCTGATAGCAATTGAAGTTTGAAAAGTTTTGCCAAGAAACGGATTACAAAACATGAGTGCAGGGGCAGGACTTATTTTAGGCAAGAACTAAGCATGCTATATGTTTTGCTATATAGCCCACAGGTAGTTGTTTCAGTGTAAAACACTCTGAGACACCAACATATGATTCTGGGGATCTGCGGACACCTGAGTGACCCCATGTATTTAAGATGAAAGCCAGTGCATAGCTGCCATATATGTCATTCCACATTTCAGTCTCTCATTCTGACAAACCTTTCCTCTTCTTGTCACTTCTTCCCCAGATGCAAGTGCCTGTGACAAGTGCCCTGAGGATTACTGGTCCAATGAGAACCACACGTCCTGCATCCCCAAGCAGATAGAGTTTCTGGCCTGGACCGAGCCCTTTGGGATTGCTCTGACTCTCTTTGCTGTGCTGGGAATTTTCCTTACTTCTTTTGTCCTGGGAGTCTTCACCAAATTTCGCAACACACCCATTGTCAAGGCCACAAACAGGGAGCTGTCCTACCTCCTTCTCTTTTCCTTGCTCTGCTGCTTCTCCAGCTCACTGTTCTTCATTGGTGAGCCCCAGAACTGGACTTGCCGTTTGCGACAGCCAGCTTTTGGCATCAGCTTTGTCCTCTGCATCTCTTGCATCCTGGTGAAAACCAACCGTGTTCTGCTTGTCTTTGAGGCAAAGATTCCCACGAGCCTCCACCGAAAGTGGTGGGGCCTCAACCTCCAGTTCCTCCTGGTCTTCTTGTGCACATTTGTGCAGATTGTCATTTGTGTGATTTGGCTCTATACAGCCCCACCATCCAGTTACCGAAATCATGAATTGGAGGATGAGATCATCTTCATCACCTGCCATGAAGGCTCTCTGATGGCCCTCGGCTTCCTCATTGGCTACACCTGCCTACTGGCAGCCATCTGTTTCTTCTTCGCCTTCAAGTCTCGAAAGCTGCCTGAGAATTTTAACGAGGCCAAGTTCATCACCTTCAGCATGCTGATATTCTTCATCGTGTGGATTTCCTTCATCCCTGCTTATGCCAGCACGTACGGCAAGTTCGTCTCTGCTGTGGAGGTGATTGCGATACTGGCTGCCAGCTTTGGCCTCCTGGCCTGCATCTTCTTTAACAAAGTCTACATCATCCTCTTCAAGCCCTCCCGCAACACGATCGAGGAGGTGCGCTGCAGCACAGCTGCCCACGCCTTCAAAGTGGCTGCCAGGGCCACGCTGAGACGGAGCAATGTGTCCCGCAAGCGCTCCAACAGCCTGGGGGGCTCCACCGGCTCCACCCCTTCCTCCTCCATCAGCAGCAAGAGCAACCATGAAGATCCTTTCCCTCTACCTGCCTCCGCCGAGCGGCAGCGCCAGCAGCAACGCGGGTGCAAGCAGAAGGTCAGCTTCGGGAGTGGCACAGTCACCCTGTCGCTGAGCTTCGAGGAGCCGCAGAAGAATGCCATGGCCAACAGGAATGCCAAGCGCAGGAACTCGCTGGAGGCGCAGAACAGCGACGACAGCCTGATGCGGCACCGGGCCCTGCTTCCCCTGCAGATCAACGAGCCCCTCGGCACTGAGCCCGGCTTCCAGGCGGCTTCCAGCCCGGACACCAGCTCGCAGGAATCTGTGGCGGGAGACAACAAAGAAGAGGTACCTAGCCCTGAGGCAGAGCCTTCCCTGCTGTCGGTTAACTCACGAAATTTTATAGGCACTGGAGGTGGCTCTGTCACAGAGAACACGATACATTCCTAACGACAGAAGATTGTGAACAGCACACCAGCCCCCAAGAGGAACTTGCTCACCTCTTGCTTCTGAATGGGAAAGACAACAAAGACACAACCCCATGACACAGCCCCACCACACCTTACTGTTAGCACCAGCAGGGTAACGCATGTGCCTCCAGAGGAAGGACTGTGTCTGGGGAGCCTTGGACTGAATTTGCATTTGCTTTATTGAAACCAGGACATCTCAGAAGGACAAGTGAAGATCACCTCTGGTGGGGCTTAAGCAGAAATCTGCATGCTGCCTTGCCTCTATGAGCTTTTCCTGCCAGACTGCAACTCAGCTGACTATGGGAGGCACTAGGCAATTCCACTATACCCTGCTTTTACATTTATGTATAATATTCCTCTTTCCCACTATGTATAATATTCCCTCTTTATCCAGTATATGTGATCTGTAACCATGTGCATCAGGACTCTCAGCTCTACAAAAGCAAGGTACACGGTTTCACTTCAGCAAAGCACAGTCGTGGGGAAAATAAAAAAGTCCCCAGCATCCTGCATGCTGTGTACAGCCAAGGGTGTGAACATGTAAAGTATTTAATGTGACAGAGCGCCCTGCTATTTATATTTAGTAATGTCCCAGTCTCTCTGCCCAACAGGAAATATTGGACAATACTCTCCATAGACTCCATTGCACTAGACCAAGCTACTAGGTTCCTACTGGTTTCCTCCAGCTGGGGTAGCTTTACCTCCAGCCTGCCTGCTTTGGTGGAGGGGGAGAACAGCTTGTAAATCCCCCCCCTGGAGAATGTTGTGAGAGCACAATGAGATGTATCCATGATTGATTATATCGCTAGTAGTTGTATGCTTAACAAAGAGTTGCTGCTGTACTATCCCACATGGCATACATGGCTAACCCTTTCACACCTTAGTCAGTGTTGTGCTTTGCCATATTAATCTGCCTCACACCTACACCGAGCATTGCGCTAGTCCTGGCGGTACTGGAGGGCCTGATACAAAGTGAATGAAACAAGGAGAAATGGAAGAGTGAGGGATGGAGAAGTAGCCCCCAAACGGGGTAATATGATGGCCAGAGCGGGTGAATATCTGAAGTGTGTGTGCTGGTAGATGACTCGATGAGGAAAACATACAGACCTGGGCTCTGGGACAAATACAGAGACAAATGGATAGATCAGATATCTTTTGGCTCCTATAGGCCACCTACTAGGTTATTTCCCATCTTGAAGAGAGGGCACCTAGCACAAGAAGGGTGGATTGTACTTAAAGAAAAACAGTAAGGACTTCAGCAGAGAGCATAGCAGAACCTCATTACTCTTGTCCCACTCCCCCTAAAGCAGACATAAATGCTCCTGGTTTTGCAAGGTATTCCTGTTTCTTCTCGATCCATGCTGAAATAAGAGAATCATTAGAAAAGAGATTTGTTGCAGCCTGATCAGAGAAAAAGCACCCCTAGATAGCCTGGGGGGAAGGGCTAGGGTTACATTGCAGAATTTATTTCCTTTTTCCCATATTCCATGTGCAAGAACAAGCATCTGTAAGGAAGATGCCAGTACCCTCCTTCATCAAATATGAAGGTAGACTCGACCACTATGAGAAGGTAGATGAGCCTGCAGCTCAGTGTCAGCAGAGACAAAAGGACTGTGCATGAATGTGTTGGGGAAAACACCACAATTCTCTTGTTGCTGTTTTTGCTTGGTTGTTCTTTTGCCAGGGCAGGCAAATAAAACTTACAGGTGACATTACTGCATAAAAACTTTGTTTTGCCACCTCCACTTGTTGTTAAGAAGGAAGAGGAGTTTTGACTGAGGGATGCAAAGTGCAAGTCCAGAACCCCAAGAAACACACTATTCAGACAAGTTACTTTAACCCTTTTCTTGATCTGTTACATCCCCCTTGAAGTGGGCACAGATTTTAATTACACCACATAAGAACCAATCCAACTTTAACTGTAAGGCTTGCAAATGAAAATATTTGATTAATACTATGGCACAGCTGGTTGTGGGGTGGTTGGGAAGTGAATTTTAGAACACAAATCCTTGTAATCACAATTTCAGAAACCACATTCCATCCGTAGACCCAGTGAGAGCTGCTTCTGAAACCCAGGTTCTCTTCCCAGGCTGCTGACTGTGGCCTCTAGGTTTAGTTTAGGATTTGAGACCTGTGCTGTCCTGAGTCTAAATGCATCAACAGGCATGAGCACTAGGTGGCAGAAAGATCTAAAAAAGTACTTTGATTATGGCTCACACTTCCAAAAATTCTAGTAGCCAGGTGGTTTTAGTGCTAGTGGACCAAATAAAGCACAGTAGCCCCTGAAGTGCAGCTGGCAGCATTGAAATACAGAAGAGCTTAGTGATTGAAATGAAAACGACACAAAACACAAACCAAAGACTGTGCATGAGCAATCACAATGTGAGAAACAGAAAGTCACCATCAGCTGCCTTGTTTGGAGAGCACTAATCACTAGTTAAACGGACCATAGATAATTCTGACATTTGGGTGCTTTTCATTCTATACATTTATTTAAAAGGAATTTATACCCTGGCACACAATGAGTTCTCAATAGCTACCATAATTTTTTAGCACTGACCAACCACACTGTACTTGATGGGAAAGCCCCATCCATCCTCACTTCACTCCTACCTGGAGCTCCAAGCCTCCAGCTCCATGCACTGCTCGAGAGCCGCTGCTGCGACCGATGGCAGTGACGGGCACAAGGGAAGTTCAATAAAAAAGGACCCCCTTTGGGAAGGTAATTTGCAACCAAATATTTTCCTCATGCCCGGTCAAAAGGATATGTTCTTATCCTGCCAAGTCCAGGAGAAGAGGAAGTTTGGTCAGGCACCTGTCCAAAAGCCTGTCAGTGTGTCATACAAGACACACTGATGAAGAAAAGTGGGGAACACCCTTCTCTTGAAAGCTCAAGCTTAAGAACTCCACTGTCATGTCCTACCAGAAGATGCCCACATGGATGGCTGCCCCATCTGCCCCATCATGGTTCAAAAACCCACTGGAAAGTATGCACCAGTGAGCCATTTCTTAGTGAAGCAACAGCAGAGCGGATAAGCTCTGTGGGAGAATTTCCATCAGCAAACTTAGCAGATGGGCAGGGAACCATTCCAGTGAACAGCCCAATCCTGCATCCTCAGTCTCCTCACTAACCTGGCAGACCTCTGCCTACCCAGAGTCCCAGGAGAGAATTTATTTATAGATGATAGCAGGGGAAAGAAACGCTTCTTGACCATTCTAGTTCATGCTTTTCACCATGTCCTCCCTGTCTAGGATCTCCATTCAGTTTATAATACCAGCTGCTATTAAATTTGGGGTTATATTGACCAAATTTACCAAGGGATGGCACAAAGCAGGAGGAGGAAGGTAGGTGTTTGTTTTTCCAAGGAGTTTGGATGTTTAAACTGTAGGGAAATTCAGCTGAAGACCTAAACATTCAGCCTGAAGTCTTTTCAGGGGACTTCTCAGAGCTGGATAATTCACCACTACCTTCTGTTCACGGGCTGAGGAGTGGCAAAATCAGCATGGAAGAGGGCACGATGAACACGGTGAGCGGGGAGACACCTGGAGATGGAACTTTCCATGCGGCTGAAGAGAACACGCCGCTTCTGGAAAAGGTGACACGGAGGAAAGGAAACAAGCTGACAGCAGCGCTGCCCGCTGCC
>VXAU01000294.1:55315-143547 GCA_013399695.1 Formicarius rufipectus | reverse complement strand
GGGCCGCGCGTTCGAGCCCCGCCCTGACCCGGCCCCGCCCCGCAGGCGGGAGCGCTGGAGAGGGAGTAGCGGAGTGAAGCCACCATGTTGTGTGGGGCCCCTTCAGCGACCCGCCCCGCCACCGAGGAGACGCAGCAGATCGTGCAGAAGGTGAGGGGGCCCGGGGCGAGCCCCAGGAGGGACCTGGGGGTGCGGTCGGCCATCGCCGATGGGGGGGACGCCGCCGGCCGCCGGGTTAAAAGCCGCAGGGAGCGTACGGAGTAGTGACCCCGTCCCGAAGCTCTCCCCGTGCCCGCCGGGCTCGGCTGGCTCCGGAGGGACAGCGGGNGGAGGGACAGCGGGGACGGCCGGGATGCTGCGGGTCCGGCCTGCAGGGCGGAGGTGATGCGGCCCGGCCCCGAAAGGCCCATCGTCCCGAGCCCCGGGAATGAGCTCAGGGAGGGGCTTGAAAAGCCTGAACCTTGGGCAGGCGTTTGGGGTTTGTTTGTTCTGAGGGGGGTTGGTTTGTTCTGAGAGATTTTTTGGGGGTTGGGGTTTGGGTTTTTTGACGGAGGGAGGCGGGATAGGGAAATAAACAAGGAAGCTTCTTCGCTGCTTCTCCTATTCCCCGACATGGAATTCAGCTCCACCCACTGCCAGCTCCAAATGCTGGTACTCTACTGCTTACGGTAACTTCTTTTATTGCTCGTGTGTTAATGGAGCACTTGCTTTTGCTCTTGAAAATGCCAGTGCACAGTTAAATTCTTTCGTAGTCTTGTTTCTGTAGTGGAAACTGAAGTTCCTTCTGCTTTTTGTTTTTGTTGCCCGGTCTGCAGCAGCTCCTACACACCTATAGAGCACTCGCAGGCACGGCAGTCATTGACATTAACATTTAACTTGTACAACCTAATGAGTGTGTTTTAAAGATAGATAGATAGATAGATAGATAGATAGATAGATAGATAGATAGATAGATAGATAGATAGATAGATGTGCATCTCCAAGGCACCAACCTGAGTTTGTAGTAGTAAGTACATTATTACATTAAGTACATTAATAAGTGCATTATTGCTGAGTCACAATTATTGCTTTGACCTGAAAAGGCCTACATGTCATGTTAAAGTTAATGCAAATGTACAGCTAACACTGCACATGGTCTTAAAATTAGGTTTGAGATCCTGACTCTCTGTTCTGTGGCAGGCTGCAGTGGTTTGGTAATTCAGAAATAAAGAGTGTGCAGATAAAACCCACTTGGATTTAGAAGTGGACAGAATTAACCAAAAATCTGGCATTTTCATTTAAATTACATAAGTAATTCAGAGTTTGTCCAGCTTTTTTTGACTGCCAGTTTAGATTATTTAATGACATACAAGCGGGAAGACCCCAAACTGAAACTTGCCCACACAGTCATATCCTCATTTGGACAGACCGTGGAGAAAACATTAGTTTTGTTTAATCAAGGTAGACTTCTCAAATCATTTGTTTTGCTTAAAGTCAGATCTTAGTGGAGATTACTAGAGCCTGCCAGTTTGCTTGCCATAAAAATATTTCCTATTCCTGCTTTTTTAGTTCTTGCCTTCAGTGCACGGTTTCATAAGAATCCTTGTGATGACCAGATGTTGCTCAGTTTTGTGACCCTGACAAGTACTGCTGCTCACCCTGACGTGGCAGAGTGTGACAGGACAGGACAGCTTCCATCAGCAGTGTCTGGTGTAGGAGCCCCATAGGAAGTGCCTCACCACAGCAAGGATTTCCACCCAGACCTGTTCAGCCTTTTGTTTCTCACTGGTAACTGTGGCAGAAGTTCTTCAGGGTGATTTAGTGCTACCTGGTTTTTTGGGACTGTGCTGGGAGTAAGCAAACCAGCCATGCAGAGCAGTGAAGAGCCTTCAGGGCCTGATAATTTTCAGCCCTGTGAATAAATCACAGATTGTTAGGTGGGAAGGGACTGCACCTCCTGCCTGAGCGCAGGGTGAGCAGCCCCAGTCTGCTTTGGGCTTTGTCCTGTCGGGTCTTGAAAATCTCCAAGGATGAAAACTCCACAGCTTCTCTGGTCACTTCTCCTGTACTGCAGGAGAGCGTCCTCAGAGGAAAAGTTTTTCCTTATATCCAGTCTGAACCTCCAGTTTCAGTTTAGGACCACTGTGTGTCATTCTTCTGCCATTACTCCTTAGTAAAGAGCCTGGCTTCTTAGAGGTACTGGAAAGTGTTTCTCAAAGTCTCTTCCCTAGGCTGAGCAAGCTCATCTTCTTCCTCTCCTCACAGCATGGGTGCTCCAGCCACCTGAGCTCATGGAATGCTCATGGCAGCCCTCTGCTGATCTTGCTACAGTTTATTGACATCTTTCTTGTATTGGGGACTGAAAACTGTATTCCAAATATTCTTTAAAAAGTGTCGAGGAAATGGCAGTGCTCAGTTGCCTCCCTTCTGGCCAGGCTTCTGCTGCAGCCCAGCATGCTGTTTCCTTTGTTGCCACTGGGACACAGGGCTGGCTTGTGTCCACTGGAACCCCCAGATCCAGTCTGAGATCATGAACTGTCAAGGTGAGCTGATACCAGCTCTTTTGGAGAGTATTTCTGTCTGGGATCTCCCTTTCCATACTGAATCAGGATGCTCATCTGTCACATGCTGTGGTGAGTCACTGCCACTGTAACACCCTGACAAGCTGGCAGCTGCATGTGACAGAGCTGTCCGCAGCCATGGATCCTGGTGTTCAGCTTGCTGGTGGAAGTACAAAATGTGCTGAGATGGGGCAATTTGGAGACCTCAGAAACCAATCTTGTGCATTGCCTAGGATTCTTAAAGGAGCACAGGACAGGATAGAGTCAGTGGCATACTTATGTCCTCCCTGCTGCTTAAAATTTGTAAAAGTAGCTCAAGCGATGAACACTGCAACCACTTGCTCCACCCTCTGACTCAGGGAAAGGGGAGGAGATAGGACTGAATCAGTGCTTTCTGAGGCTGTGCCCCTCGTTGCATTTTAGCATGCAGCTCTGAATTTCATATGGCAAAAAAACAAGTAGAAAAGTGTTCAAACATCATTGTCTTGCTTTTGACATACCTCAGTGCCTCTTCCAGACTATGAACAGTATGGCCTCTGAGAGGAGATGAAAAGTATGTTCACAGTTCCCAGGGACATAGGAGTGGCACCGGAGTTTTGGTTCCTACTTCACCAGAGCAGTGGCACATTGGCACTTGTTTTTCTCCAAGGAAGCAGGTGGGATTCATGCAGGAAAGCAGATGTATTTATTCCCCTTGAATTTAGGAAGAAGTGGAGGTGCATGATAACAGCTGGAAAATCTACTTGCTGCTGGTACTGCTGCACTAGGGGTTTAGGGAAGGCAGCACAATGAGGCAGTGCTGGAGGTATGACCTGGGTAGAACTGCACTTGCAGCAAGGACTAGAGGACAACTCACCTTGCCCTGGTAAGCAAAGGCTGAAATCTGTTTTCCTGACTAAGAATTTACCATATAGCCACGATGTTCTAGACAGCCAAGTGTGGGAGAGAAGAACTGCAACTCTCAGGAGTTCATGCCTCCCTCTAGGGTATTCGGCAAGTTATTCTGACTTCTTGAGCACTGATATACATTTTGAAAATACTACAGACTCCAGCAGATGTGTTGGAAGAACTGTCAAGTGTTGTGCAGATTTTCTGTCAATCTGTGGCAACTGACTCACACCACAGTCTCAGCTTTGCCACCTCCCTAGACTTCTGGTCCTGCGCTAACACAAAACTTAACATGATGCATTTTGATCTTTTAATAACTTGGAAGAGGAGGAACTCCTGGGAATTCAGCAGCAGTGACCTGTAGGCCATAAGTCCTAACTATATGAATCTTGCATCAGTCTTAAATAACTTACTGTTTCCTTAAGGTGAAATCTCAGCTAGAAGAAAAAGAAGGGAAAACCTTTGATGTCTTCACAGCAGTGGAGTTTAAAACTCAGTTGGTTGCTGGAATAAACTACTTCATCAAGGTAGAGAGCACTGGAATTTTTTTGTCTTTTTTTCAATTAATATGTATAATCTGTAGAATGGTGGGCTTTTTTCTTTGCTTGACTAGAGAGGAATGCTTATGATTTGGCTTTAATAAGAAAAAAAATTGTGTTTAAAAAAGAAAAAACATCCATGTCCCAGCCCCTCTCCCTTGCCTCTGTTAAATAGAGAAATATTCTTATCTTCATTTTCATAGGAAGATTAGGTGCTAATTCCACAGAGTCACAACTCCCAGTCTAGTTTAAAACAAGACCACACCTTCTTAGGCGATGTTTTTTGACTGCCTATCTGCTTTCCCATCCTCAAAACACACCAGTCTGCACCATCCCTCCTGCTCAAGGTTGCTCTCACCCCATGGGTCTAACCCAGTTTCATGTGTTGCAGGTCCACATTGGCAACGACAAGTTCATGCACCTGCGGGTGTTCGAGAGCCTTCCTCAAGAGAACAAGCCACTGAGCCTGCACAGTTACCAGGGCAGCAAGACAAAGCATGATGAACTGGCTTACTTCTAGCAAGCTTATCTTGTGTGTTTTCCTGATGGTTTCTTCATTTTCTGTAGGCTGCAAAATGTTGACTCCTGTGCCAGCAAAGGAGAAAAAAGTGCTTTTTTAATGTAATGGTGGGAAAAAAATCAATTTCTTTTATGCCATTCCCTTCCTGTCCAATTTGAGGGTCACATGGCTTTCCTGTTATCTGCATTAATGCAAACCCAACTTTAGTTGCAACTTAATTTAGGCTTTAGTCCTGTTTGTGGACTTCCTCAGCCTGGAAATGAAAAGGGGAGTGACACTAGCACTCATGTATTTGTAGCAAGGAGCAAGAGGAAAGCCTCAGTTTTCTGTGCTGTTTTGCAACTGTGAATACATGTGTAGATTTAAACTGTGCTATGTATTTTATTGGCAAAGACCTGGAGAGAGATTTGAGCTGAAACAATTTTGCAAGGACGAGACTGATTGCAGTACTTTGACACAGACATTCCCTTGGTAATCATGTTCATCCTCTTGCAGCAGTACCATGTAATGTCCCGTAGAGGGTGTGTGTGTTTAAAAAAACAAACCAGCTTGCTTATGTTCTCAGTCCTATGGAAAAGTCCTGGCAAGGAATTTATACTGGGTAAGCATTTCTGCATTAGTAACAATAAATATTTCTTTTGACTTAAGATGGTGTTTTTGACTGGTGCTTCAGTGTTCTCTTTACTGCTTTTTGGTATTAGTTATTACCTTGCTCTGCGTTGTTTTTTTTTCCATGTTTCTTATATTCCAGGTAACCTTTACGCTTATGCTATGCCTTAAAGTATTTCTAATTATTTTAATCTGGTGAGAGACAGATAACAAGAGAGGCTTCTGCAGGTGTATCAGCAACAAAATGAAAACAAGGACAATAGCTTTCAAAATTTATTGTCACAGGCAGAACCCCCACATGACTTGCAGAAGTGAAGCACTGCTCTTCATCATCTCTCAGAAGTAAGTTATGGGATCATCTTTGGTTTTGCCAGTCTGAAAACTGACAAGGCTGGGACCTTGGTTCTCATGAGGAAGACTCTGAAACAGCCTTAAGTGGACATATTCAGTACTGGAATCTTGAACCTAGAAACCAAAAGAGAAGGAAGGTGAGGAGCATGGGTTCAAAGAACATTCAAACAAAAGGATGCTCTTTACATTCTTGAAAGAATATCTTTGCCCAGGAGCTTAATTTTAGATGTATCTTCATTTTTACTCCAACAGCTCTTAACCAAGACTGCATAGTAACCAGTGCAGAAACTGTCTTCACCTGGAGAAAACAATTAAAAACCTTCAGTTTCAGGTGCAGGGAAAGTGAGCAGGCCTGCCTGAGGGTGGAAGCATCAGAAGGCACAACCAGGTTTTGGTTGTGTCCTGTTTTGGTCACCATGCTGGTACAATCAGGGTGTAAGACAAGAGACAGTGAAAAAATCTTAATGACTTGGGGATGGGACAAGATGCAGAAAGAGTATCACTTCTTAGAGGGTACAGAAAGATCTATCAAGAACAAGCACGTGGTCCTGAGAAACAATGACAACTTGAAAGCCAGGAGCCCTTGTCTGCAAAATTACTCCAAAAACATCAGTGCCTAAATTCTTGGTCAGGAAAACAGATTTCAGCCTTTGCTTACCAGGGCAAGGTGAGTTGTCCTCTAGTCCTTGCTGCAAGTGCAGTTCTACCCAGGTCATACCTCCAGCACTGCCACATTGTCCAGCCTTCCCTGAGCAGGCAACCTGCCACTTCTTGGTGCTTGGGGGAGTGTGTGGGAGTGCCTGAAATAAATACTTTTCCAGAGAAACTCACCTTCCCCTTTATAAAGTCCTCATATAAAGACTTGATAGGAAGCCATATAGTTTCATTTATACTGAGCCAAGCACAACAGGCTTTAAACTCTCCCTCTGCAAGATACATAGTATCAATGGAAAGTTTAATGCCTTAGGCTCTGTTCTTACGTGCTTTCTGCTGGCTGCAATGTGGCACTGTTTGTCTTAGTCAGGATTACATCTCAGCTGCATGTCTGCTGATAACACATTAGTGATGTGGAAAATTCAGAAATACAAAAGAATTACTCTTTTGACAGCTTGTTCCAGTAAATGCTAAAATGAGTAACTTTCAGTCACAGGCAAAATTGGAAAAAGATAAATCATTTCAGTGTTACAAATTAATTTCTTCCAAGTTCAGTAACACATCAATTTTCATTTCTGAGTAGTTTGATCATAAGACTTAGCAGGGACAGCAGACAAGTATTCTACCTTACCTAGGTCAGCAATAAGATGGCACTAAGGGAAAAAATGCAAGTGGGCATGACTTCCTGCTGTACCTGTCAATCTGTACTCTTCATTACTCAGTGCACCAAGTGGAAGCACATCTCACAGGAGCAAGGGCATGGTAAACATCATTCATGTAAATAAGACTGATTAGGTAGTCTCTCAGTACAGTCCCCTGGTGCCCACAGAGCACAAATAACTGGTAGGAGTTATTTTAAGGAAGCACCTGGTAAAGAAGAAGGTTTGGCAGTGTCTGTCGTTCCTGGCATCAACTAAATACGAGAAGCATGGAGCAAATGCTCACCATGTCTCTGCAGTTACTCTCCCCCAGACACGACCTGCCAATTTCAGAAAACAATTAATTCTGCCCCTCATCAGGGGAGCATGTCCTGCCAGGCACATGTCCTCACACATGTGGGGTCTAGGAGACAGCAGTCTCATGCCATGTCTGCTCTGCTTCAGAAGGCCAACCTGCCCCTCAGCAGTGCTTGATGTCCTTCAGATGCAAAATACGCCCAGCGATTTCTTCTGTGCTACTTCACAGAAAGCTGCTCACAGATGCGGGTAAAGGTTTCTAGTAGAGACTGACTGCTGCTATCAGAGGGCTCCAAACTAAGCACTACCTATTTTTCCTCCACAGCAGAGAGTGGGCTTTGGGAAATACAGAAAGAACCAGGAGGCAGGCTGTACCTCTGCAGCACGTGATGCAGAGCCAAAACATCAACAGACCTGCTTGCTCGCAAAACTAGTCAGCTGGCCGTGAGATGCTTGCACTGCATTACAAAATGGACTCTAACTCTCCATCTGATCCTCAGGCTGACTTCAAATGCAGCATAATAAACACCACAGGAGGGCACAGACACAATAGGAAAACTACCTTGCTTTGAAGAGAAACAGAAGACCAGAGCTATGACTTGTTTAAATCATTTGAGTTGGTAAGTCTTGGGATGATCCTAAGAAAATCACCAGTCACATTTGAAGAAACCCAGTGCATGTTTTCAAGGTTTTTCTATTCCTCCAAAGAGAGGAATCTTGTGTCTTGTTTTTTATAAGTGTCTGAAGATAGTCCCCAATGCTACTATTTGCATGACAGTCACATAGATGTTTTTCTACTACATTTGCTTCTCTTTCTAGCTCTAAGCCACTCTGCAAGTCACCTATATTGTTTAATTGCAAAGCACTCCCTCCTCTATCATATGTACAAACCTTAACAAAGTAGTTTGTCCCAGCAACCACTTGAGTCCTATATGCTATGGCTGTAAACATGGCACAGTTCCTGTTTGCCATTCTTTCAAATTGTGGCTTCACCTGTAGAAAGAAGGGGGAAAATGATTGACATCTTCATATTTAAGCTTTTCTCCCCATATACCATACGTACCCCCCTAATGAAATAAACCGAAGATCTCCACTCTAAATCAATTTACACAAAGACCTCCAGCCCTCCTTCCTAGCATTGCCTCCATCATTATAATCCTGTTAGAATTTGACTTCCAGTTTGATCTCCCCTGACCAAAAGCTGCCCAGCTGACCTGTTCCCTGCTCACTATAGGGGGAACTGCTACCTGCTGCCCTTTTAATTCTTTGCCAAAGGAGGTAGTCTGCAGCACTGCATGGGGTTGTTGTGATCTAAGTGCAGAACCCATCACTTGGCCTTTCTCAACCTCACACAGTTGGCCCTAGGCCATCGATCCAGCCTGTCCAGATCCCTCTGCAAAGACTTCCTGAGCTCCAGCAGAGCAACATTCCTACCTAGGTTAGTGCTGTCTGCAAACTGACTGAGGGTGCCCTCAATCCCCTTGTCCAGATCATCAATAAAGATATTAACACTGGCTCCAAAACTGAGCCTTGGGGAACCCCACTAGTGACCAGCCACCAACTGGATGTAATTCAATTCACCAGCACTCCCTGGGCCCAGCCATCTTGAAAGATTTTTACCCAGTGAAGAATGAACCTGTCCAAGCCATGGACTGCCAGCTTCTCCAGGAGGCTGCTGTAGGAAGTAGTGTCAAAGACTCCATGTAGACAACACCCACAGTCTTTCTCTCATCCACTAGGCAGGTGAAACTGACATAGGAGATCAGGTTGGTCAAGCAGGACCTGCCTTTCCTAAACCCTTGCTGGCTGGGCCTGATTCCCTGGTTGTCCTGTACATGCTGTGTGATGGCACTTAAGATGAGCTGTTCCATGACCTTCCCCAGCATCAAGGTCAGGCTGACAGGCCTGTAGTTCCCTGAGTCCTTCCTGGATCCTCCTTCTGGCACTTCTTGTGGATGGGTGACACATTGGCCAACCTCTAGTTGTCTGGGACCTCCCCAGTGAGCCAGAACTGCTGATAAATGATGGAGAGTGGCTTGACAAGCTCTTCCACCAGCTCCTTCAGTAGCCTCCTGCTGATTCCATCCCGCCCTGTAGATTTACACATGTTTAAGTGGAGAAGCAGCTCACTAACTGTTTCTTCCTGGACTGTGGGAGCTTCATCCTGCTCCTTCTTTGTCTTCCAGCTCAGGGAGCTGAGTACCCTGAGGACAACTGGTCTGACTATTAATGACTAAGGCAAAGAAGGCAGTAAGTACCTCAGCCTTCATCCTTTGTGGCAACGCTTCTCCCTACATCCACCAAATTATGGAGATTCTCCTTACTCTTGTTGCTGATGTATTTGTAAAAACATTCTTTGTGATCTCTTATGGCTGGGGCCAGATTAAGTTCTAGTTGGGCTTTTGCCTTTCCAGCTTTCTCCCTACATAACCTCACACCTTTGCAGTCCTCCTGAATTATCTGTCCCTTCTTCCAAAGTTCATAAACTCGGTGTTTTCCCCTTAGTTCCAGCCAAAACTCTCAGTTTAGCCAGTCCAGTCTTCTTCCCCAACAGCTCATCTTTTGGCATACAGGAACACTCTGCTTGTGCACCTTTAGGACTTCCTTCATGAAGAATACCCAGCCTTCCTGGACCCCTTTCCCCTTCAGGACTGTCCTCCAAGGGACTTTCTCAACCAGTCTCCTAAACAGGCCAAAGTCCAAGGCAACTGTTTTTGCTCACCCCCTTCCTTTATACTACAAGAACTAAAAACTCTATAAATTTCATGATCACTATGCCCAAGACAGCCTCTGACCACCACTCTAAAAGTATAGACAGTCTAGGGTGGGTGCCCCTCTGCATGTGACACCCATGCTGATGACCTGATACATTGCAGAATTTGGGCAGAGGAGCTGGGAGGGGCCAGCAGCACTCAGTGCTTCTAACCACCCACCTGTTCTGCAGGAACGAACAGAATTAATTTCCTTTCTCAGCACATCCACCTAGAGCCAGCTGCCACTCCCATGACATTCCTTCCTAGCAGGAAAGTCACAGAAAGCACCCAAGGAACATCCAGATCATTTCCAGAGTGTCAGAAATTTATCATCATATTCAGGTTCCTCATAATCTCTTACTCTACTCCTCTGTCGAGCAGCTTCCACTGGATTTCTATTCCCAGAAACTGACAGCCATTCTTTCAGCACAGAAGTTGCTAACTCTTAACAAACCAGAGAAACTTGAATTCCCAACCCCCTTCCAGCTGGCTGGGTCATGGGCCTCCTAGAAGGTAGCAACTTATTCTAAGTGGCAACTTTTGGTACATCATATTCCTCTCTCAGAATAAAACAAAACAAAGCTGCTTCTCTCCAGTTCTGCTCTCTGTCCCAGCCTCTGGGCACTATGTCTCCCATTTGTTTTTTACAGACAGAGCCTTCAGTAAAATCACGCAGGCAAACATCTCCTTTATCCTCAAGATGGAAAAATATCGCATTTCTAAGCTCTTATGTAACATGCCCTGTTACCAAAAACATTCCTCAGTTTTAGGCAACAGCTGTAAAACAAGGAGACTAAATAAATAACATTCCCCAACTCATAATGACGACTACAGACAAGGTACTAGTGCAAGCAAATAATTATGTAATCCCATGAGCAGTCAGACCTTGGGCATCCAAAACTCTACAGGTGATCTTCACAACTTCACCCAAATCACAGGAACTGCTTCTCTGCTTGGTAGAGCATAAAATCCCACAGAATTTCATCATGAAAGGGTGACACATACTGGAATCATAGCAGGATTTTCCCAATATAAGGTTTGTCTCCATAAGAATATTTTCCTTAGAGAACTATACCAAAGCCTCTGTGGTGGGGAAAGACTAGGAAGAGTTCTCTCTCCTGCTCTCAGCACAAGGCAGAAATTTTCACCGTGCAGCAAATAAAGAGCAAAGAATAATCTGTTTTCATTCTCCTGAAGTTGAGGATGAAAGAACACCAAAATGGAGATCATTCTTCTTCCGGAATCAAACAGAAAATCTGTACATCCCCATTTCACATTCCACATTTGCCCAGTACTTTGTGAGCATTAGCACAGCCTGAAGCCAGCATTCATATTTTTAAGTGCCTGTTCACTCACTGACAGCCAAGTGCTGTGGTTTCAGCTCCAGTACACAGTGCAATACTTCTGATCACCCATAAATGACACAGCCCAGCATTGAAAACATAGCTCAGTATCTGGGATGCTACAATGCATTCAAAGGAGACCCTTGAGGCATTTCACAACATGTGCGCAACTCTGGTGAGCCCAGCTGTGACTGACCAATAAAGCCCCACTGTGGAAAAAGGCTCAGAGGAGCTGGGGAGGGTGATGTGTTGCCCACAAAACCCTCTGAATAATGCAGGGTGTGACTGACCACAGCTTTCCCAGATAAGGTGACTTCATCTCAACACCAAGGAGACCACAGGCTGTTTTAGAGAAATAGTTTTATCAGTCAAGGGGACAAGTCTGGTCATGTAACTTCTTGAGATCAATGAATTAGCCAGACTGGCACTGGGGAGATTGAGTACATGGCTCTGCCCAGTGCAGAGTACAAAAACAAAACAGGGAACACAAGTATTCTGAAGAAAGCAGCAGGCTAGATGTGGCTTCAACCCACAGACCCCTTCTTGGCAACTGAGGATTCCCAGTGTCATGACAGGGAGTGTGTTATACAGACCAGTAATGGGGACCACACTGGTGGTGTCATCACTGAATCATGTATTGTAATCACTGCATTTTGCTGAGAGTAACTTAGATCTGTATCAAGTTACCAGAATATTTGCACCCCTCTGCTAAATCACAAGCCTCATGTAACATCAAATACCTTCAAATAAATAAAGTGGATGTTAAACATTAGCCCCTCCACCTGTGGACTACCTAGAAGAACCTGGAGAGAGTACTGGGCTCTGACAGATCTCTTCTGGTGGCCCTGCCTCTCCACATACACAGTCCAGGTCAGCTTAGTCTGGTTTTGTCATTGCCTGGTCTCAGCCTGCAAGATCACAGGAGTCATGGAAGGGTGCCAGTGAAAACTGTGTCCTCAGGGGCACAGTAAAGGAAGGAGCTGGGACCTCTGCACACCAGGCAGAGGGAGTGTGCAGCAACAGTGTCAACCAACACTTTCAGTCCCACTACTTCCTATTTCTGTTTCTCCAAGAAGGGCCTAAGTTACACTTTGTGCAGCTGTTAAAGGGAGAAGAGCTCATCCTTCAGAAACTTGAGGGTGAAGATGATCAGGTGGGTGGGTGGGAACATGAGAGGGGAGACACAAAAGCAGTTTTCCCATGCTATGTTGTTCCCTTTTCATTCCTCAGAATCACTTTATATTTGCTTTAAAAAGAGCTGCTGCACTGCAGGATATTAGAAGATCTGCAGAGTTGCTGCTCACATAGCTGCTTCCAGGACAAGGCAACCAACCACCTGGCAACTTGTGCCAAGCTCACCTTGACCCACAGCTCACCAGCAGCCCCTGCATCAGAGCTGTGACACTGGAAAACACTTAATGCCAGCAAGGAATACACTGTCTAAAAATAGTTTTCTCCTGAATATGTTATCTTTTAATTGCATGCTAGCATGTGGTTTGTCCTATCCACATCCTTCATTGGGGAATTATTTCTACCATGTACAAATTCTTCTTCCTTCAAATATAGCACCTCTCATTTCAACAAGCCACCTCAATGCTGGTACAGAAGATCTGTGACCATTCACTGAAGACAGCCAGTATTATGCCTGGCTATGGATGAGAAAAAGACAAAGAAAACACTGATGATCAAGGCAGTTCACACTTTCTGCACAAGCTTTTTAAGTTTAAACCCTGACTGGTCTCCCAACCTTTACATAACCATCAGGACTCGGCTATTTGCACACAGAGACTTCATCTAAAGACAGGGTGCAACTCACCTGGTTAACAAGATGCTGGATTTCTGGAGTAGCAGCCTTGGTGTCAGATAAGCCTCCAGTCATCATGGTGGCAGGTGCCTTCTATGAAATGACTGGTGGTTCTGAAGAGTGAAGTTGAGCACAGTCTGAGCAGAAGCACCAGGCATCTCGCATATATACACAGACGTGTGTCATAGAATCATGTGACCTGCAACACATGGAGCCTACCATTACTGAACTGGTGAAGGAGAGAAATGGGAAAAATGGGGGAAAAGCAATGTAATACACTGATAATAAATGTTAAAAGCACTTTAGGAATCTTAAGTGTATGCATTTCATGTCAGTAAGAAAAGTAAACATCAGCCTCCAGGCACCCACATCTTGGTTTGTTCTGCAATTGGAACCTCTTGCCTCTCCACCCCTGTGCAGATGACTGGTCAGTGCGCTTAGGAAATGGAACAAAGTCACACCCAGTATTTCCCAACACCTTTCAAGATCAGAAGATAGCATGGAGTAGTGTCCTTACTGCAGGTCCCATTCGACTTTGAATTGTACTGTCTAAATATCCTTCCCAGTGGGGAAACAGGGCAGATTGCATCTTACCTTCAGTGACTTGACTTCCCTCTGCCTGACCCAAAAGGCGCCAAGGTAAAAACCAGCACCAGAAGGAGAAACGATTAAATCCCAGTTTCAGGAAAGTACTGCAAAAAAGGTATTTTTGCTTCTTTCCTATCAAACCTAGAGCTGCATTCAGGCAACCATAATTTATAACAACAGTAACATTTACATTTCACATGAAACCCTAGTGCCAATTTCTGGGAAGACAAAGCATGATTCCTCTCACTAGGGGAGCAGTGCATGCACAATTGCTGTCCTATGTCCAGGTGCACTGCTGAAGCAGGCAACATGCAGAACACATAGTCAGAAGGATTCATTCTGCAGTTACAGACACGTGGCACAGTCACATTCATGACCATACATGAATGTACAAAGCTCAAAACCTACTGAGGGAAGGCTAGCAGCTGCTAAGCAGCCCTCCTTGCTAAGAGAGAACTAACACTTTCAGACCATAGAAAAAACTACAAAAAACCACTATGCTGCTTCAGAGCAAGGACCAACAAAACAGCAATCGATCAGACCATTTGTAGCCCTAGGAGTGGGTACATGGGATTAGGTGAAATGAGACTATGTGCTGCACACAGAAAATGGGCATTTCTGCTGGAATCAGCACCAGGCAGTTTGCTCAAAACAAGCGTGTTCATGGCCACAGCAATGGTGTCTGTCTAGCACAGACTTACCAGGGTTCTGCCCTGCCTACTGACCCTCCTCCTCACTGAGGACAAGTGGTGCAACAGACTGTAAACAGGGACTTCACATCTGACTTCAAGGCCTATTCTTGGTACAAAGCCCCTGTGACTGCAAAACTGGAGCTGTAGGGGCCCTAAACTCAATAGTCTATAGATCAATATCAGAGCATGTTACTGATAAAGAAGTTGCCGATTTTCTCAAACCTGAGGAGCAATGCTCTGTGAGTGGATGAAAAGCATTTGAGGAGAAACCATTGTCCTGAGACAAGATCTTTCTGAACCAAAAGAAAAATGGTCCCAGTTCTCAGGAATAAAGGGAATGGAAGCTGTTAAAACTGAATTTGTGCCAATTTCACAACTTCACTCCTCCAAATGAGGAGTGCCTCACAGCCCCATTTATGGAGCTAATGACAATTCAAGATGATAAGCTCAAACTTCTTCTTTTGCACAAGACCCTGTTGATTCGTTCAAATGCTGACCACGTTCCACCACGGTTGTTACAATGCCTCTTACCACACAGCAGGATAGATAAGTAACTGGAAGAGACAGCTCACCTTACTGAAGCCAGACATCACAGAATGTGTCCAATAGCCACACCAGTGCTAAAACAGGGCATTTTAGTAATCTGTCCACTCACCAAGATATAGATCTCGCTAACTTCCTTGGGAAGAGATGTTAAGATCCCCAGGGCACCACTACATCCCTGGAGAACTCTGATTCTAATTAGATAAAAATACACTAAGCACAAAAGTCTAGGAGGGTTAATTTATAATCTCAGGAAAACTCTAGGTGTGAAACTAATGATGTTAACATTGTTGTGGAAATCATTCACTGGACTTCATTTTTATGGATTTGCTGGTTTTTGACTTCAAAGCATAAGAACTTTTTTTCTCTCCCAGACTACACAGAGTTCTGCTGAAGGGAAGAAAAATCAACACTGTCAGCAAGCTGATGCTGCAATTTACACAGGCAAATCAGTCTGTTTTCTTCCCATGGCAGTGCTAATGGCTGTCCAAAATCCAGTGATATTTCTAAGACTGGGATGCAGTACTCATCCTGCACACGTATTTCATCAAGTGCTGACATTTCACAAACCTGTTACGAGACGATCAGTGGCAATTAGTGATTAACCTTATCTCAGGCAATCCTCACCTACACGCCTCTCTATTCAGCTTTGTATATTATGAAACAGGACTTGGAACACAATCATGAAAACAACAGCCATCCCCATTCCATCACATGAATAAGCTAATGACTGTACCCCGCTTTAGTACTTGTGACATGTTTGATATCATGTACCATGCCAGCCTACACTCTTCATTTGCACAGATGGGAATTTCCCTTCACTTTACCGCTGCTATACTGGAGAACAGCTGGGAGAACAGCACTGCCATTCTTCACAGTTTTGAAGCTGAGGAACATCTTGCACCATGTACTGTTTCAATAAGGAAGAAATAAATGTTACAGCTTGTAGGCCACTCCTCCCTGGTCCTGTATATGCAAGTTTAAGAACTACAAGCTGTAGTTGATAAAAACACTGGTACAGTAGCAAAACAAAGCAAAATAAATAAATAAATTTTAGAAAAACAACCAAAATCCAAACCCCAGGGTTATGTCTTTACAAGTCATCTTCAAACCAGATATTAAGTCAGCGTTGTGGAAATTATTGTGAAAGCCAAGTCAGTAGTTCAGTCTTCTGCTTTCACAGTGACAAGTCACCCAGTTGTGACTGGATGATATCACACATGGTCTGAAAGTATTTAAGAGCTTCTAGTGAAAAGCAGCCCTCCATGTACCAGTTGAAGATCCACTTTCTTCATCACAATAACAACAGCCTTGACTTTCAACATGCTCATCTGCAAAAAAAGGTCTCCCTCCTGATTTCAATTGATTCCTGACATCATTTATCAACAAGGATCAACAGAAGCCTTGACCTTCAGCAGCACAGTTATCATATTCTAGCCTATGTTGAGTCCATGGTATCAGTAAAGAGTCCCTTCAGTCTGCTTAAAGACAACTGAATTTTACCCTTAAAAATGTTCTATAAAGAAATTATCCATTTCATTAGTCCTTCCTGCCTACAGGCTGCAGAAGACAACAGCACTGAGTGCCAGCAAAAAACACACCTTTTTCTATTTAATTGGAGAAAATAACATGCATGAGTTTGAGAGGACTTGCCAAGCAAGTGGGATCTGCCCATCTCTATTCACCACTTCCAAGCAATGGTAAAGCCTCACTAGAGGGGCAAGCCACCCTCAGGCATCTGGGCAGGACCATCAGTTGTGCTCAAGTGCCTTAACTTGCAAAAATCAAAGTTAAAACCAGGCAAAGGATGAAATCCTGCTGTTTGTGGGGCCCATTACTTAATTCCCCCGTGACATGAAGCAGCCCAGTAGATTTGTAACTAGGTCCGTGGTAACATAGATGCAAGGTTCAATCCCAGGCTAAACCTGATGCTAGAATGGACAGGGGGCATTGGATGCAGATTTTACTTGCCTGTGCTCAGCGTGACCCACAGCTCATACCACTGCCATATGCAGACCATCACAAAACATCCCCCCTCACAGGTACATCTGAAGGACTCAGAAAATAGCAGAATCATATCCTTCTGCCCCGTGCCCCAAAGCATGGCATGCAATTACAGTTACTCACCTTCCTGTTCCACCAAGTTCAAAGATACCAACAGCCTCTGATCCACCTGATTTGCCATGGACTACTGTAAGAGATATTCCTCTGAAATCAGAGCAAAGTAAATGGAGCAATTCAACTTTTTAGTGCAACCCTCTGTATACAAGCTGCAGACACCCAAAGAAGGGATGTTTGGGATTTAGAGGTCTTATGGTGTCTGAGCTATTTCATAGACAGGTTTGTAAAGAGCTACTTTTTTGGCCTTATATTCAAAATGAAGTTAATGTTATGTTGAGTTGGGGTTTTTTTGCTTTGTGGGATGGTTTGTTTGGTTGTTTTGGGTTGGTTTTTGTTTGGTTTTTTTGTTGGTTTGTTCGTTTAACCTAGTTTTCTTATAAAACATGCAAGGGGAAAAAAAACCCTGTATGTATTGCATCCATTTCACATGTCATTTTTCACAGCATCTTTTAAAGTGAAGTTTTCCCATAACAACAAGCAAACATCTGGATGGATAAGGGAGGCCAATGATTATTTCTCAGTACAGTCTCTAGATTATACAGAGGTACAAGATTAAATTTCAAGAGTACTGATGCTAACTCTATACATGCTAGCAGAAGACTCAATCACACAACTGGCTTAAAAGTAGAATTCGTCCTTGCCATGGAGTGAACAAGAAGTATTACAGACACCTATATAAAGACTGGTGTGGTTGGTCACTACTGAAGTACCAGCTCTGAAATAAAAGCAGACTGTTCTCAACATCTGATTAATGATCATATCCTGCTAATTCAGCCCACAGTTCTGAGCAGTATTTTATTTCCACTTTGATGAAAAACAATTATAAGAATTTAACAGTTGAAGAACAAACATGTTTTCTGTTTTCAAACTTGCAAAAAAACAATGAGAAATCTTCAAGAATGAGATGAGTGCTCCAACTTGAGTAGAGTTTTGAATAGAGCAGTTGCAGTATGAAAAATGAAATTTGAACACTAGGATTTATATCCTCAAAGATTTAAAATATATTTCTGCCTCATTCTCAGGAAAAAAAATGAGACTAAATGACCCTGCTGTCTAAAACTAAAAGACTACCAAATAGTTTGAGTTTCTAGTAGACAAACAACTATAAAACAGACAATACTGCACAGATCTTTGGCAGCTTTCAGTATCAATGGTCCATTCCTACATTTACTTGCTACCCCCCATATAAGCACATCTTTTAGGCATGTGAGTCTGCAGTAATTTCATTCCTGTTGCTGTGTGTTTGCAAGATGGAGCCTGTATTTTTAAGGCTGTGCTCAAATCCAGTGGTTCTTAAAGATATATCACTGAGTAATAAAACCACATTGCAATCATGCAGACCTTGTCAACAGGCTGACAGCCAATTTGAGTTAGTAAAACATAAAGATATAATTATTATAAATTCAGCTTTCCTAATACTTATCTACTTTGAAATGCTGTGTTACTGCAGGGGTGCTGCATTAAAGCTTCTTAAACAAAACGCTATGGCCAGAATCAAAAACATCAGGTATGCAGAGCTCTTTTCTCAGTTCAAACGCTATTCACCTGTGGAATTAATATTAAATGTTCAAAAGGTGGGACAAAAAAGTCACTGAAGTCACTGAACTGTCTCATTCCCAAAGGATACATATCTTCATCTCCCATTCAAAGTGGTTTTAATTGACACCTCATTCCCTACACAAAGGAAAAATCCAGAACATGGTAACACCCACCAAAGGACAGTATGCAAGAGATGCTGCCTGTCAGCACTGCAGGAACGATGGCAGACCTGGACCCACACACAGCTCCGAGCCACTGCAGCTCCTGATGAGCAGTTTGGAACAATGCTGGCAGCTTCTTACTTTCAGGGGTGCTGAACCTACTACACTTGGTGATCAGCCTGCAGTTTTTATTTCCTTGAAGACTTTAGCAGATTCTCTGCACAAACACACCACACTCACTGATAGTTTAGTAGGTACCAGATCAGGGAGAGCCTTGCCCTCCCTGCTCAGAGAGGCCTTTTACTGTTCTTTCCCGTCTGGGACTGCTGAAGCTGTAGAAGTTCAAGAAAGATGCCAGTTTTGCATTCCATTTGCAAATTATTTTAATACTATAAAATTCATTTGTTCACATATTTGATACAAAAGATGAGTTGTTTTCTCTCAATTACAGGAGAATCATTCCATCCTTGAGATTTCAGCTAAGTAGGTCCAAAACAAAACAAGACTGGGTTCTACTGGTTCTGGAGGGTCCCAATACAGCTCACCCAAGGTCTCTTTCCAGTTTGGCTCTCACAGTTATGGACCACCTTGATGGAAAATATCCCACGTCATTGACTCTTCGGAGGCTTGTAGTGAATTCGGCACCGCTCATTAAATACCTGAGACACCAAAGCAGAAGAGCAAAAGCCAATCAGCCTTCATCCAGGAGATGAGCTGAACTTCACAGCTACTTCAGGCAACTACCTCTTCATGTAGCATCCAACTCAAGCTTCCCAGCCCTCATGTACCAGTAAATGGCACTTACCAAGGCATCAGTTTCCATTCACCTTCTCTCCTGACTTTAGGAGCAGCCTGATGCTGGGGGACTGCACAGCACTAGATTTTCTCCCTGAGATAAGGCAGGCTCTTATTCCTGGTAGTCTGTTACCATCTAAAGATACTGATACTCCCTTTTTAAAATGGAGAGAAAAGAATCACTGGAATGCTCCTAAATGGCTAAGTTTACTTGGCATTCAAACCTGGATGCTGTATTCCTCCCTTTCCTCATCAAACAAATTTTACATGGTCATAACAGCTAAGAAGAGGGGCAAGGGCCCCACAGTCGCATTCAGCTATGTGCCCACAGGGGCCAATGCTGCCAGCACTCTCATCCAGAGGGCACAGGGCTCTTGCCTCACTCACTGCTGGCTCCTTCTCTGAGTAAAATTTAGCACACAGAACCAGATCCTGATGATCCTGTAAATTTAGCTTGAACTGCTGCAGGCCTTGTCTACCAGACTGCCTGCCCTAAGGAAGGCCAATAAACAGGACTGTTTAAGGGACGGCAGTCTGAATCAAAAGCACAACAGGCAGGCTCCCACCAAAGCTGCAGTGGCTCTCACAAGCCAGTCAGCTATTTAACACTTGGGCTCTAAACTTCCTCCCACACATGTCCTGAAAGCCACACGGGTACCCCCCAGCACCAAGCTGAGGCCCCACCAGTGCTCCCAGGAGAGCATGATTTGCCAAGCTGTCCAGGGACTTGGCAGAGCCAAATGCACAGGAACATCAGGATATCAAGTTTTGTGAACTGTCCCACTGGCTTTACAAAGTGAGAGGTCTTGTAATTTTGGGGAAGTTATGCATCACTTTATATAAATATGTTATTTCAAGCTCTATCTTCCTAGAAATTAAAAGCAACAGAGGGTTTCAATTCAGAAACATTGTAATACTAAACAAATTGCACCACTTTCTGACATTGTCTATTAATGATATTTAAATGGCATATAAATCTAAAAGGGTTCTGGAAATAACTCTCAAAAACACTGGAAGGGTTTTTTTGGCATAAAAACCCACACCAGCTTGCTTGCTATAATATAGACTTTTAAAGCACCCTTAACATGGAAGATCAATACTGCAGTCTCACTAACACTGCCTTCTACTTTCAGAAATCACTGACTCACAGATCTCAATGTGTTATTCAGGCCCCTTAACTCCACTGGTCTACCTGTGAAGAGCTATACTCATTTTTCAGACAGGAAAAAGAGTGCCTGAGAAATCTTACCGTTCCTGTTATTTTGCAAAAGTTTGATTTTGCTGGCTTTTACATGTAAATACTCCAACAATAAACTCCAGTGTCAAGCTGCTGTACAGAGACTAATGCAAGTGTCTTGTTTTCAAAGTAAACTCCTTGTTTGGCATCATCCAAATTCCACTGCATGCATGTCTAAAAAGCAGCATTTTTCTGTATGCCACTACTGGTACAGCTAGCCAGAGTGTTGGAAAAGAACTGTTTCCTAATCAGATATTTCCAATCCATTTTCAGTTGGTTAGGGTTAATGGAAATATATGAGTGTACTTTCCAACTGGAAGTTTGCATTAGTAAAACACCAGCCTGGAAACCAACAACCATTCCCATGTAACAAATCACATTTGGCCCACAGCTAAGACTTGGTTCTAATTCCTTCAGTGACATATTTTCACAAGCAGCTTAATGAAACATTTATGTGTATATTCAGAGCATGATATATCAGAGCTAGAGATAAAACCCAGAAATACCTCTTCAAGCCCCACTCTTAACATCTGTTGAGGAATACACCAGAAGGCTAAAATACCCCGGTTGCATTCATACCTTACTGTTTCTAAACTCTCCATCTTCAGGAAAAATGAGACAGTTCTGTCACTAGAAAAGGCTTAGGGCAGGTACAAAAAATCACTGGGATCAGTACTAAATTTGGTGTCAACCTGGTGCTTCAGAATGAAGATGAGGGCAGGGGCTGTTGCCCTATAGCAGAGTTGCCATAAAATACTTGCCAATGGGACCTGCAGCATCTTGTTAAGGCTGTGCCATTGCTTAGTCAGATCCAAGCTGGTTTAAAATTAATTAAACTTAGGGGCATGCTTAGCTTTTTGAGACAGTACAGAGGTAGTACTGATGGCAAAGCATACATGGAAAACCGTGTGAATGCTCATCTTATCAGCCCACACTGAAGTTACTGAAGAACACCTAAGACTTAAAGCTGTATTGCTTTTACACTGATGCAATCAGGAGGACTAAAATAATGAAGCAGAGATTAAAAACAGAGGTGCAGCTAAGTATCAGCAATTTGCAAAAATCCTTTTTGCCTTTAGAGAGGGAGAGGTTCTCTCTGAAGTACTGAAGCTCTGAAAAACTGTACCAATCCAGAAAATTATGCCAGATGTGAAACACTGCAGTGACACAATACTGCCACCTCGGAATTTAAACTCAGTTTTAAAATCACTCTCTAACGACATAGATGCCAGGGCCATCAATCCAGAGGGTGATCTGCACCCTCTGCTGACCCAGGAGAGCAATAGCAAGGCTGCCCTTTGCACCATGAAGTGCCAGTTCAGGCCTGAAGAATCTCCGCCACAAAAAAGGTTCAAATTCCACAGCCGCACCCTGCCCTAGGTCAGCATCAGACACGTGCAAATTTAAAAGACCCATTTTGCTGGCACTGTTAGAGGCCCTGCAAAGTTATTCAGATAGGCCACCTCAAAAAAATATACAAAGTCCTTAGCCACTGGGCAAGGTAGAGAAAGGGACTCAAAGAATAATCCACAGTCCTTCCTGCTCCCATGAAATCAAACACTTTTCTTTCCCCTGCAGTGCAACTTTAATGTTTTGATCTCCAGGAAGTGAGAACTGGAAAAATTACTAACTTGAAATATTTACCCCAGCACTGCCCTCAAATATTTCTAATCAAATTGCTTCACAAGGTACCAGCCCTGCACCTCCAGCGCAGGACTGTCTGGTGGGACAGAACATCATCACAATTAAATGACTGAGTACCTTCCAGCTTCTGTCGTTTACCACTTCTTCAACATTGAGCTCCGACTGCATCAATTTCAACTGCAGAAAGTAATAGATAAAGAGGTTATTGTCAAATAGGCCTCCCTGCAGCCTTCAGTATTTCCTACCCTAGCAACCTCCTAGCTCACAACCCCAGCACCAGGTGTGCATCCCCTCTAATGATGCAAACTAAAGAGCATGATGTGTAATCACCCTAAGAGCCTAGCCCTTCCACTGAGCCAATGCTCAGGGTAGAGGGAAGTCTGCAATGGCACGGTGAAGGAAGGCTCAAAATGCAAGCCTGGCAGAAGCAGCTTCTGATTACTAATGCTCTATTCCTAAATATTGCCCATCAAGAATTGCTCGCAATTAACTGATTAACATTAATGGCTTCACAGACATAAATAATTGCACCTAATTCAAGCACCCAGCACAGGGAATGCCAGGGCTTGGCTTAGCTCTGCAGACTTAAGTTGCCACTCTTGCACCATTAGAGTCATGCATGGAGCTGTCAGCAAAGATAGGATTGAACAGAGATCTCGGACTCTGGATTAAAAAATAAAGAGACTCTCTCTCTGCCTCCTGTGCCATCTGCTCTGTGCACTGGCTGAAAAGGGTCTCCAGTCTGATCACAAAGGTGATCATGCTACCTGGACCACTTTGTATTTTATGTTAACACAGCAGGACAAATCAGGTTTACACAGATGCAAAAGTTCTGGCAAAAACTACCACAATATGCAGTTCTTGAGCACTCACTCAACCCATGAGAAATACAAGAATCTCTTTGTTTCACGTCTGTTAGAAACATCAAAGGGCAGTTGTGAGAGTTGCATGCAGGTGACTTGTGGTAATTTGACCCTAAAGTGATAGTAGATGTAAGAACCATCTGCCATTTTTGCCCACATCTAGGATGCATTTTTGTTGGAAGTCTTTAATATAACAGACTAAGGATCAGAGTTTATCCATTTTCAATGCATGGTTCCAATTAGAGTCTTGGTGAACAGGTGCAAGCCAAGACAGAAATCCCATCAAAAACCTTTCAAGTAAGATGTCCAGGCACAGAGAGCTACTACAGCTGTTGGATGGACTTTCATCTACTCAGCAGGACTTCAAACTTTGAAATAACAATCCAGCATCCACAGAGTGACTAGATGACCATGGTAAGTCTCTATAAATGCTCTTCAGCAGTTCAAAGAAACTACTACTCCAAGTTTTCTCATTCAGTGACCCAGAAGTAGTAATTTTGGAGAAAGTGTTCCAATTTGTACCATTAGCAGGATGAGAGCAACACATATAAAAAGAGAAAAGAGGTCTGTATTGCAACCAAGTGAATAGATATTTGAAATGCATCATCTTAAGACTAGGATGTGTTCTGTCAGGATAGTTTTTCTTAGTTATAGAAAAAACAAAAGTAGGGGGGGGATTGCACCTCATAAAGTCCAAGTACAAATTTAAGGTCATCTCATCAAAAAACTTCTGAGATATTTCTAAGTCATGGATTGCTTTCAACATTTAAAATCACCTCTCTTTAAAAATGATCACGCCTAGTGGTTTCAGAGAGATGTTTTGGGCTCAGTAACTGAACAACTTACAGAATTGGATCTGCAACCAAAATTCATAGAAAATACTAAGCTCCCATTCTAGTTTTACCCAAATTACTATGGATGTTTGTTAGCAGTTTTGTAAGTGATGCTTTAAGAATAAAACTGCTCACCTGCCACACAGTTCTTTCAGTATCCTTTCCCTTACCAAGGGGGCCCTGGAATGGGGCCAAGAACTTCAGTGGGGTTCCTTTCTCCACTTCTGATACTCCATCTTGATCACCTCTGTCCACCTCTGAAGGACACTTTCCACCCAGAGGCCAGAAGTTGAAAAGGCATTTGCCCAATAGAATTCCTTACAGAACGCAGAAGTCTCTGTCACACCACCACAAGGTACTCAAAATATTAATCCAAGAAATACTAAATAGCAAAAGAGTTGGTAAAGTGGAAGTCAAGGTTGACTGGCAGCTCCTTGCAGAGGACAGGAAAGGTAATTTGTACCTCAGTGGTGTCAGTCAGTGAAGGTAAGAGTCCACCATGGGGAAGTACAAGTATTTTTCTACAGCATGTGTAAGAGAATGTCAGAAAATGCTCCACTTGCAGGATAAAAGCAGCTCTGTCTTGAGGGCTAGGGAAAATGGTTCTCACAAACCCAGCCAACAACAATCCCGGAAAAGACTGCCCGAGTCTGGATCCACTTCAGGTCCTCTCCATTACACTGGTCTTTCCGTATGGCAAAGATACCCTCTTCTTCAGTAAGAGACCTCTAAAAACCTCCACCACTCACCTTTGTCTGCTCTTTCCTGAGTTGTTTTAATAGTGCTACATCATCCTGGGCCTTTTCCCTCTCTTCTCTGAGAGTTTTCACTACGCTGGAAGTCTGAGCGATGCAATTTTTGATGATTCTTTCTCTCTTGGTGTGAGCATCCATCAGCTAAGCAGACAGAGAAAGAAAGTCACAACAGCTTGGCAGAGAACAAAAAACTTCCAGGGTACAAATTAAAAGAGAAACTTTCTAAAGTCACAGTACTGCTGTGCCTATAGAAATCCCTCTGACTCTCTAATCCACATATTGGAAGCAACACTGCTGTGAGCAGCAGCCACCAACTTGATCAAAAGTCAAAAGTATACATGAGGAGTCTCACTGAGTAGCAGGAAAATGTGCTAGCACCCTTTTTAAAAGAAAGAAATGGCCTGGGCTAATGTCATCCACTGAAGCCTGAAGTGCTCCCCCAAGGACTGGCTGTGCAGAACAAAGCATGGTTTTACACCAAAGGGGCTGTTACATGCATGTGGTTTGGATGTGTAGGGAAGCCAAGCGGGCCAGTTACAAATACACACCGCACGATGTATCAAGGCAGGGCTTTCCTCAGATACTGGGGATGCTTTACTGGCCCCTGCACATGACAGAACAGCAGGAAGTGAGCTGAAAGTCAAAGGCGTGCACACTCACAGACTCGTACAGCTCTTTACACGTCTGGCCAGGATCAACCTTCCCCACAAAGGAAGCTGTTGGAATCGTAGTGTTTAATTCGTGGACAATTCTGTCATCGATCGTCCTCATCACCCTGAGCAGCTCCTGTATTAACAAAATATATATAGACAGATACTTAGTTATATCTCTGAGAAAAGCCTACTGAAACTAAAAAGCACAGTTAAGCTTTTTAACAGAAAACTAAGCAGGATGGCTTTAAAAGAGTTAGACACACTAAAGGGACAAATCCTGCATGCAGGAGGATGTGCTGCCAGCCACTAAGTTCCCCTGGCAGCAAAGGCCAGAGTTGGGGTAACTGCTGTCCCCTGCACCCCCGCCCCGGCCCTGCCAGCATCATGGACAGGATAAAGAGCAGAGCCTTTGCCCAAGTCCCCACCCGCACCTCCAGGCAGGAGACTGGGCACAACCCGCACCGACACTGCAGACTTGGAATAAAACCTCCCATTTCGGGGGGCATGAAGCTGAGTTGGGGGAGGTTTAGGCTGGGTATCAGGAAAAGGTTTTCCTCCCAGAGGGTGGCTGGGCAGTGAACCCAGGGCAGCAGTCACAGCGCCAAGCCTGACCAAGCTCCAGAAGCGTCTGGACAACACTCTGGGGCGCTCGATGCGACTCTCGGGGTGCCCTATGCAAGGCTAAGGGCTGGACTCGATGCTCCTTGTGGGGGTGCCTTCCAACCCGCCATGCTCTGTGATTCCGTGCCCTGGAAACCGGCCGGATCGCCCCGCTGGAGAACACGCGTGGTACCTGGCGCTCAGCTCAGCGGCGCGAAGGCGGACGCCAGCTCTCCGTCCCGGGAAGGGCTCCCAGGGAAGGGCTCCTAAGGGCTCCCCGGGAAGAGATACCCAGGAAGGGCTCCTAAGGGCTCCTCGGGAAGGGATCCCCAGGAAGGGCTCTCCGGGAAGGAGGGTGTCCCTGCCGGAGGGGCGAGGGCAGCGTGCTGAGGGCAGGCCGTGCCGTGCCCCGCATCCCGACGGCCGCGGCCATGAGGTGCCCTCACCGACCCCGCGCACCGCGGACGGGGCGGGAGCGGCGGCGGCGGCGGGAGCGGCCGATCCCCTTTTCCCCGTCCCGGCACAGGTCACCTGAAACTCGGCGAAGTCCTCGCAACCCGTGGCTCCGCTGGGCGCCGCCATCCTGGCTCGGGCAAGGGCGCGGCGGTGCCCAATCGGGCGGGCGGCGGGGATGACGCNATGTGGGGCCGCGCCGGTGAGTGCGGGTGGGATGTACGGACAGCCGACCCGCCGGATAGACAGACATATATATAGGTACATAGCTGGCCCTGGGGGCTGCCGGTGAGTCACCTCCAGCGCCGGGGCCGGAGCGAAGTGGAAGCGGCCTCGTCTGCCGGGCCGGTGTTGGACAGCGCGGCCGGAGTGTGTTTGTGCCTCCTCTGTTCCCTTCGCTGAAGGCACTGAGGAGGGTCGGGGTGCCCTGGGGACGGTCGGCTGTGTATGTGGATAGCTGGGGTTTTTTGGTTGTTTTTTTTTGTTGTTGTTGTTTGTTTGGTTTTTTTTGTTGGTTTGTTTTTTGTTTTGTTTGTTTTTGGGGTTTTTTTTTGGTTTTCTGTGGGTTTGTTTTGTTTCGTTTTCCCCAGAGAGGGAATGTATTATGCCTCCAAAGCAGTTTCTCTTAGGAGTGACACCTTCAGGCAGCCTAGATGAGGGGGGAGGGGGAAAATCCTCATTTTATATTTTTTTAAGTGCCCTTTTTGCCTTTCAATCTTGGTTTATGTCTTTTCCAGAAAATTTTTTTTTAAATTATATTAAGGAATTGGAAGCTCCTTGTAGATTGTATGTTTTCATATATAAGGTGCCCTGACCTTGTCTAATGCATTAGAAAGTAGTTCGTCTCTCAGTACAACAAGATTTTGCCTTTTTGTGTTTTTTCTTGACTCTGTAGTCGCTTTTGAGATGTGACAGGACTGGCAGAATGCAGGTGTGCAGTCCTTGAAACAGCACTGTCCAAAGTGTACTTGAAGCATAGGAATAGATAGAGAAGTTCCTGGGAATTGTGATGCCTGTTGTGTTCTAGAAATTGCTTGTAGGCTGTGATCTTGTATTGCATCTCTTTTTCTAAATGACATTAATTGCATTCTCATTTTTCTAATCAAGGTTAATGAGCAAGCTCAAGGCATAGCTTATAGACAAGTTTTAATTTATTTCATAGACTATTACAACTAAATCTGATACTTCTTGCCTACTATTACATTTGTACCTGCTATTTTTCTTTCTTTTTTTCCCCTCTTGTGTTCAAAAAACCCCCTCAAACATTTCCACTGAAAAGATAGCATTCAGCTAGCACTGAGTTAAATTTGGCCTCTTTGCTTCCTATTTTGTCTTCCAGATAGGGCTGTTCAACTGCTGGGAAGAAATATTCCCTCAGCTCTGAGGATGACTGAAGGAGTGAATCTAAAGATAAGCAGAAGGCTTTGCATTAAACCCCAGGAAGAAAGTCAAGTTCAGTCAAAGAGTAAGTTTTTTGTAAGATCTTGCTATGTTTTATGCCAGAAATACTTGGAATATCCATGCTGCAGTCATCTGAACAGGAATTTGGCTGGCATAGATGCTATTATCCCTGATTTTGTGAAAGTGAGTTCTGATCTGTAGACTAAAAAAAATTGAGCATTAAATTTAGCAATAAAGTCTTGTCTTCTGACAAAGCCAGGGGGCAATATTTCTGCTTGGGACAATAACACAGCTTTCTTGTTGCAGCTCATTTGTATCTTATCTGGCGCACACTCCTACACTGAGGCTCTTCAGCTGTGCTCTGAAACTGACTGTTCAGAGCCAGTGTAAACTGTTAATGTTTAGGAATGTTGTATGAGCTAAAATACTTTTGCAGTTTTCCAGAGTACAACCGGCTTCAGCTGTTCCCAAAATTGAATGTGCCCTGCAGGAGAGAGTCTGAATCATTACCTTGGTTCATGTTTAAGGGTGGAGCTGCTCAGGAAAGCTCAGGCCATGAAACTTTTTTTCACTATATATGGCACACATATGGTGCTCTAACTAGACCTCCTGTACAAGAGGTTTCCTTATGGCCCACTGATGCAGGATAAAAGGAGCACACAGATGTGAAGCATTTGCATGCTTCTGTGGTAAAAACATAATACAGCTGGATTGGGTAAGATAAAAGGTCTCCTTGAAAGTGCAATGTTTCCATCAGTGCTCAGTAAAGGAGGTCCCTTTTGTGAGGACTAGTGGGAATGCTGACCTACAGCTAGAATGTAAGGAAGAGTACAGAAAGAGAACGAACATAGTGTTTCTCCTCTATGCCACTGTCCCAGAGATGCCATCTTTGTGTTTAACGGTCCTCAATGGATTTTATTTTTTTTTTCATAAACTTGCCTGGTTCCTTGAAGCTGGATGTATTTTTAGCATCTACATTCTCTAAGAAGGAATTCCTCAGCTGAACTATGCTGTGAGGAAAACAAGTACAGTCTTGTATTTGTTTTTTAACCCAATGCATGCTTTTTTATAATCTGATTTTGTTTTATTCAGTACCCCTTCCAAAACAGGACCTGCTGATTATAGCCCACACTCCCAATGTCACTTACAATGCTCTTTTGTTCTGAGCAGAGCTTCAATTACTGCTTTTCCAGGCCAAAGAGTCTCAGTCTGTGACACTGTTTCTTACATGGCGGCCATTCCACACCTGTGGGCATCCTTACTAGTTTTCCCCTGTGTCTGTTCTATTTCAGCTCACTCTGAGATGAGGGATCAGTATCTCACATGCTTTCCAAAATGCTGGAGTCAGTTTTATACAGTGGCACAGTAATGCTGTTGTGTCTGTATTCCTGATCATTGCTAGTTATGCTGTTTTCCTTTCTATTGCTGAACATCTTGCCAAAACCACTATGAAACCCCAAGGATTTACTCCTCAGGTTTAGGTAATAATTAATAACAGGTTGGAGTCTGTCACTTGTACGTGAACTGCAGTTGCCTCCTGTTTATGTACAAGAGGTTTCACTGGCCATCTCACTGACTCAGGATTGTGAAGCCCTGCAGCTCTTTGGGGTCAGTCCTCATGTTTTTTAATAACCTGGAATTGTCAGCAAACTGTGTGTATCCACCCCACTTCCTAGATAATTCATGAATCCACAAGGGAGCACATATCCATACAGCACAGCTCACATTGTCTAAAATTTAAAAGAAAAAAAAGCTATCTTTGCACTTTCCTAGATTTTAATGGTATTTTATGTATGAAAACCTTCTGCTATTGCATTATGGATATTTTATATATGGAACTGGAAAGACTGAGCTTAAAATTAAGGGTCTGGTCTTTTCCTATGGTTGTTTGTTTATACCTTCAGATAAGAAAAAATCTTACACTGCCTGAAAAAGTCAACATTCTGTGATGAGATTGTGCAGCACACTGGCTTTTCTGTAGCTGTTCCATTTGATTTTTTTTGAGCTAATTAAATGTAATAGAAAACTAGTAATTTAGGTGCTGGAGCAGCTTCTGCAAATTTAGACCTGCAAATGCAGAGGTCTTGGAATGGATTTGGTTTTCCTTACATGGCCTCAGTTTAATGCATATTTCTACCTTTGTTAATCTGTGATACACTTTTTGTTCTCTAACCGACTCTAGCTATCATACTTGAAATTCTACACTGCTCGCCCTGACTGGTTTCGTTACAGCTCTGACAATTCAGCTTCTCTGACTGTTGTTTTTGGCGGTGTGGTTTTACTTGTTTTCGTTTGTGCATTTTGTTGGGTTTTTTTAGGAGGATCTCCTTTGAGGGTGCCTGGGTACAAGCCTACAGATTGGGAGAAAAGGTTTTTGTTGTGGGCAGGCCATTTCAAGAAACCAGAGGACATACCAGAGACTGTCTCGTAAGTGTCCGTTTTGAAGCTGTAAAAAGACTGTCTATGCAGGAATAAGTTAAATGAATGCAACTCCAGAATAAAGCTTCTTAAATGGAATGGGTTTGCACCACTGAAAAAGCTTACACTACTGTGTTTGGTGTATCATCTTGTAGATGAGATGACCTGAGCAATTCTGTTCTGCTGAGATAACATATCCCTCTTGCTTTGTTTTGCAGAGGGGTGACCAGCATTTATCATTCGTTTAATTAGAAAAACATCACAGATCGATTAATTTTTACTCTCCTCTTAAAAAGCTTTTTTCAAACATAAGTGTGAGTTTTTCTAGTGTTTTTCTTTATATGTCAGCCTCCGCTTGTGAGAAAAAGTTCATGATAAAGCTATAAAATAACTGAAATCCACATAAAATATCTATTAATGAATATCTAGAGGGCATGGGCCAACTTTCTTTACGCTTGGAATTTACACTAATGAACAGTGAAGAGGCTCCCTAATAATCAAAATTTTCCTGTTGTTGGTAGAATCCAAATGCCCGTGCTTTGTCCTGTGTGAAATGTAGAAAATACAACTCAATCTTCTGGTTTGCCTATCTAAAATGAAGATCAAACTTACCAGCAATAGGCAACTATTAGTTTAAAAAACATTCCTAGTGGTAAAATAGTTCTCTTTCAAAACATGCTCATAATGCTTTTCAATAAATGTATTTCAATTAAAAAGATACAATAAATCTTGCACTGCTTGGGTAAGAAAGCTGGCCTTTTAAGTATTTTCTCTTTGTTTGAATGCGCATGGGAATTTGAAATCCACTCATGTATCTTAATGTATCATAATGAATCAATTTTGTTAAAATAGAATCCTTCAATTTTGTGTTGAATCGTTTTTCTTAAAATTACATTTGAAATACATACAGGTGTTTAGTATTAAAACTTACTACCACTTTGTATATTTTCAAATCCAAAACACCTGTTTGAGTGTTTTTAAGAAAACAGAGTCAACAGAGTGATTGATTTCAGTAGTTTATTGAAAGGACAAACCAACTTCTGATAAAAGCTGACCATTTGTGCAAATGCATAGGGAATTCCTTTTATTTAGACAAATAATTCAGCCAAATTTGAGAAGACAGTTGAAAACTATAAAAGTGGAAAATCTTGTTTTCCTGTTCTGAGATTAATTAATTGTGGGTTGTAAGGGTTTCTGATATAACTTCGTAATCTTGTGAAATCTGGTGATCTGAAGTAACTAGTTTATTAAACATATGTTAATCTCAGCCACTGAATTGATTTTAAAATGCAAATTATGTTCACATACCTAGCTTTTTCTCTCATATATTCTTAACACATCTACGGTAATTTCAAGATTACCTAGCAAAGTTCTCTGAATCCTACTTATGTGCATTTCAGCTTAATTGTAGCCTGTGCTCAAGGCTTCACTGCAGATTATTAGCAGAAACAACCTGGATGCTAAAATTAACTACTAGTTTCATTGTAGATGGATGTATTTGTTCCTTATGATGAGAAATCTTGTAATCAAATTAATATGCTGACAAAAACAAGAACAAAACTCTTTTCAGCTCTTAGGTCCTATGGGACTTACCATGTTGAACTATCATGGATCCTTAAGTATTTTTTTTTTCCTTCCAAGTATAATGCTTAAAATGTGCTAAGAGTGTCCATATTCACTCAAGTTTGTCTATAGTAATAATTGCCTAGCTCCATTAAATATTTCTCTGTGTTAGTTTTGGGGTATAATTACCTAGTTTGATGCATTTATTTTTTTCATCACAGGATGCTGATGCCTTTCTAGTCTTCTAGAATTCTATAATGTGACAAATTTCATCAGTATGAGACCTTCTTGAGGAGGAAGTCATCTGCTCTAAATTCTGCAAGGAAAGTTAGATATATAGGGTGTAGATCTTTGGTTATTGTGAGAAGTGCATCTGAAAGGCATCAGTGCTTCCCTGGCCCTTCTTGTTTTGCTCTAACACAAAATTTGCTGTAACTGTCATTTGAGTAAAATGATTTTCAGAATTCAATGCAAATTAAAATAAATGGTCTTTTAACTCTTCACATGCACAGCTGGAAGGTGTTGTTAACTCCTACTCTTCTTGTGGAAGACTTCTGTTTTTTTAAAAGATAACAGCAGACTAGGCAACAGGTTTCACAAAGGAGTAGTACAGCTACTAGTGTGGCTAGGTAAGCCCCCTGAAATTACTTAAAAAAACCAAGCCAAACCTTTAAGGATTCCTCTATCCAAAATTAATGTTGGAAAGCTCATGTTCCTCCACACCTCCTTAGTTTCTTACAAAAACAGATTACTTAAAGATTATATACTCTAGCAGGAGGGAAGTGGCAACTGCTGGTCTTTAAAAAGTCCTGTTTTGAATTTCTGAGGAGTAATGCATTCAGCAGCCAGTGTATTACCTATAGCGTTGTCAAAGCCTGTAGTAGAGGAAGCTGCCTTGCTGGAAAATAGACTGTGTCATAAATGAAGCTATTTTGAAGTTCAGACAGTAGAAATGGCTAAGCTGTGAAAATTCTTTCCTCAGCCCAAGAAACTCCCAACTGTTAAACACTGTATGTTATTCCTGCCCACAAATGGTTTTTACCATACTTCTGCTATTGAGAGAAAAATGCATGTTTTACGGTGTTAAATACATTGCAGTAATAGTATGGAGTTTTCCCTGGCTTTGCAGATATTGGAAGGTGGTAGTAAGAAAAATACTGCATTAGTAAAACCATCTCATTTTCCTGTTCGTTCCATAATGAACATACGTACTTAAATACTGGAACCTTCCTCCTTTGCATTGCAGTCAAGTGGTCTGCAAAGGTGGTACTGTCTCTTAATAATGAAGTAGGCAAAGATAAAAAAGCTGGGTTTGTTTCAAGCTTTGAGAGGATGGTTTTTGTGACCAAGTATGTCCCAAGGTAGCTGGGAATCAGCCTTTCCCATTCCTGTAAAACTTTTCTTGTGAAAAGAGCCAAGTACTATCAGCATCATACAAAATTACCTAGATACCATGCTAGGAGAAAATAAACAATTACCCTAGTGATTTATATGGGTCTCTGTAATGAGTCTGTTCTTTTATTCTATTTCTCAAGGATTGAAACAATCAGAGCAGCAAAGACCACACTGCGTGTGAAGTTCAGCTATGTAATGATTGCCTTGACAATAGTGGGATGCATCGCCATGGTGATTAGAGGGAAGCAGGTAAGCACAGGTTTTTGGCTGATGAGTGGAAATTAATCTTCACATAAACTTCTCAGTTCCTCTATGAATTTTTAGTGGCTTTGGTTTTTCATTTTATCACTGAACAAAAATTTGAAAAGCCCTAGTTCCCCAGAAGTGGCCCTCATTGATTAATTCCCATCGGAAAAAGGTGATGTCTCTGTTAGGACTGCATGTGCTTCCTTTAAAAAAAAAAATCCTGAGCTTAAAGCACCTGCATGGGCAGAAGAGCCTTATTTGTATGCTGTTTTTCTCTGAAGCAGTTCTTTTGATGCCAATCTTCAGATCCTGTTTCTATGGACTACTAAGTGTTCTAGAGAAACCTGAAAACTAGTGAGAATCTCAACCCCAGTACTGGGAACTGTTCAGTGTCTGGTGACATTTCTGTCAGTGTTTGTCTAGTAAAATGAGAAGGATGCAGCACTATGAAATGACAAAGTGGAAAGGTTTTTCCCTGGCTTTAGGAGAAGAGATCAAACACAATTTCCAGAACATTTTCCTCTGTACTAGAGTAGTATGAATGCAAACACCAGGAAGAGAGGGCAGCTACTTTGGAACCCTTGTTTTCAAAGGAGCTGGAATTAGTTCCATTTCCTGAGATGAGCTCAGGTGGTTAGATCATGGTGCTCATAATGTCAAGGTTGTGGGTTTTGATCCCTGTACAGGCCATTCCCTAAAGAGTTGGACTCGATGATCCTTGTGGATCCCTTTCAACTCACAAGATTCTGTGATTCTGTTTAACTCTTGTTTCTAATACCTCTGACTTACGAAGATCAGAGGGTAGTATTAAATACCAGCCAGAAGCACAGAATGTATCTTCCAGTGCCTTAACAAAATAGTGTAATTTATTCCGAGAGAAGTAATTACTTTCAGCCAAAACAGTCTTTGGATATTCTATTTTAACCCTCCTGATTCCTGGCATTAAAGCTGACAGAACTGTGCCTTGGTAAGGACAGGCCAGGTATTTTGTAAGCTATCAATTCGAGTTTCAACTCCGTTGTCCTTCAGGTGATAATGGATGATCTTATTACATTGTAGGCTATCAAAAGGCACGAAACTCTTACAAACCTAAACTTGGAGAAGAAAGCCCAATGGAGAGAGGAAGGTACTGCATCTGCCAAACCTTAGAGGATGAAATGAAGAGACCATGGTCTTGGGAAGAAAAGCTGAGTCCCTTCCAGCACTGGAAGGAGGATATAGTCACATCTTTCCTGTATGTTAGTTCTGTACACTCACGTTCAAGAAAGAATGAATACATTATCCTATAATCATTAAAACCAGAAATACCTATTTTCTTTTCCTAATAACTGCCCCTTTCTTCCAAACCATTTTCCTCTTGGTTAGTGGGACAGGACACATGAGCAAACTGGAGAGACAAAAATGTTTATTTTCCATGTGTGCTATAAACTAGAATAAGCCTCTTTTGAAATACTGCAAGAGCTCTACCTGCATTCTTGGTACCAATCCCCTTTACAAAAGGTCTTTCTTATCACTTACAAGAAGGTAAGTGTAACACAGGACACTCCATTTGGTTTCCACTGGTACATCCATGCTTGTACAAACAAAATACCTTCAATGGGCAGTTATCCACTATCAGCAACTATTTAGATCCCTTCAAGGTCCTCTCAGAAAGAATGGGGCTATTTATTCTGTATTGCTACTGGCTGCTTCAAAAATTCTGTATGTTTCTCTTTGTGCAAGACAAAAATTATTAAGGGAGCCCTTGAGTCAAGAATAATTGTCTGACTTGCATTAACATCATCAAACTGATTGTAACTTATTAGAAAGCCTGCTTACCTGTTCTAGATTCAATTACTCTTGCTGCATTTTTTTAAGTGGGGTATTACTTTCTGTGAAGAATTGCCTTCCTTCAATAAAAGGAGGAGGGAGGTATAGTGAAACAGCATTCCGGAGAACCACTGTGTTGCTGCTGATAACCTAATGGTACCAGAGCTGGTACTGAGATGAGAGAACATCCAAACTAACAACAGATGACAATTTTGAGGAACACAGAGCAACAGCTTCAACTTGTACTGTCGGATTTATTATTTAAAGGTACATGAGTATGAGAAAGTCAATTGGGCTTTTTCCAAATCTCACTTAATTTGTATTTTCCCCCTGTAAGATGTCATCTATACTTTTATACTAACCCACCTAGAAATCACCTGCCTCAAGTTTTAGAAGCAGCAGTCTCAGTAATACCTGCTAAGAGCAACTCCCAATAGTCCTACTTCTGGCACTGAACCCAGAGTCACACACTATTCATGCTGAACTGCTTGCAGCAAAGAGACAGTATTTTTAGCTCCTCTTTTCAGTTTATTGGGAAAGAAACATAGATTGGAAGCATCAGGACTGCTCAAAACTATGTTATTTCCCAGCACCACCCGCTAACTGGTCCTGGGGACTCCAAAAATAGAAGAGACGTATCAGTTTGACAGATTTAGTTTGTGAACTTTCTCACAGTGGGAGGGAGATTATTGTAGTACTAAAAATTAGCACTATTGCTGAGAGAATCAAAAGCCCTACAAAAATGCATGGTGAATCTTCCCCTTGTATCTGGAAAAGAGAAGTAGTAAGATCTCTATAGAAGTCCTTTACTCCAGAGCTAGAAAATAGTTGCTGCAGTCCATCTTTCTATGAATTGCATTTCTGGGTACCACAATGAGATGTAACCTATCAGACAAGCTGTGTGGTCAATTCCACCAGAGAAGTTACAGCCTTCAGGCAGTACCACAAACTGCCATCAGATTTTCTGTACAAAAATTACCACAAGTACATTGTCACTCAAGCAGAGCAGGCTTCCACAGATCTGTCCACTTAATGAGCACTGAGTGCAAGTCACATTTCATTCCACTGCAAGTATGTGAACAGATTTTCCATGACAGCTCTTGTTCTTTGCCACACAGTGGGCAGATGAGAACCAAAATACATCTACCCAGATTACATTCCTGTGATCATGTGTGTGTTAAATGACGTTAAAAAGAAAAAAATGTATTTCACATGGTATTTCATGTTCCCATGAAGAAAAACTTGTGATTTATGCTTGGTGATGGCAGAGCTTAAAACTGTGCACCTCAAAAATACTACCAATCCAATACACACTTCCAAGTGCACTTGTGAACAGAACTGGCAGGTACTTCAGTTTTGAAAATAGTAAAACTCTTTGGACTCATCCAGCTGATGAATGTGAAAAATATCCCTTAGAAAGCAACACTTCAGAACAGCAATGGTAATCAGTTTTCCATTTTACTTCAATTTCTATAAGCTTTTTACCATTTACTCAAAAACTGGAATCTGGTCCAGTAATTTGACAAAAGCTTCATATATCCTTCTGTCACCCCAGTATCTCCACCATTTCAGTTTGCTGTCCTAAAAACTGCATCACTGCCCACCCTTGTGTTTTCTTTCAGCTTCCACATAGGCTCCAGAGTCTCAAACAAAAGCCCAAGACAATGAGCTTTTTGCTGTCTCCAGCTCACTCCCAACCCTTGCTGTTATTTTCTTTGCAAGTAGCTGGGTACTAGAAAAATTATATAAATCTTTCTAGGACAGGCAGTGAAAGAAACCACCTCTTTCCTAATGTGGTATCTTCCAGGAAAGCACTTCCAAACATAATGATGACAAAACCAGCATGTTTCTGGCCAAAGCAGTCCATTCAGCTGACTGGAGAACTGAATACATCTCAGATCACCTGACAGCTCATAGCTTTAGCCTACAGCCTTTTAACAATGTGTGATGGAGAGGAACATACTAAGCCCTTAAACAGTGTTTCATTTTCTTTCTTCCCTCTGGCTTGGTCTGTAACACCATTCACATTTATTCAAAACAGTCAAATTTATCAATTCTATACCATATGCCATATTGCTATACCTTTTCCAGAGCCAACTGAATCTTTCTAATGCAATGATCAATCTGACAACTTCAACACTGCCTCAGAAGAGCATGCAGGAGCCCTATAGCTATGGCTCCAACAGTACACAAAGAGGTCCTGTTTATTTTCTACTAATACTCAGGAAACTGAAGAAAAACCTTCATGTCTAAAATTGGCTTAGGAGAGTACCAGTGATGTGTTGTACCAGTTTCCAGAAGCAAAGAAATTACACTGAAAGACATGGGGAATTACTTAAAAGCTGGCATAGAGATAAGATAACTGTTTTGGAAATCCTCAGAGAAGCACAGAAGTTTAACAGCAGGAGCACTGTCACATGTAGGAGTGGTGCAATCTAGTTTTTCAACACTCTTGATGCTGGACTGTAAAAAAACTTGCAGGTTCAAGAACACATAAGTCTTCCGGGGTCACTGTCTTCCTCTATTCTTTTAACATTAGGTGAAAGGACCTGAACCACCAGTATTTAATTGGCATCAAGGAACCAGCACAGGAATTTCAGAACAGGTTGAAGGCTCTAGGCAGCAGTTGCCTCAAATAATTGTGTGGTGTCTTCCCATGAGCCCCAAGTGCTGGTCCTGGCTTGGTTATTAGCTTTCAATAATCTGCCCCATTATCTGTTGTAACCTCTTGGATCCAAGAGAGTGACCATGCCTGCCATGTTCCACTGGGAAATCTACCAACAGAAAGAATGACAGCTCCTGTTTGCTGCCCCCAAAAATATGCAACTTAAATGGCATTACAGATCTATGGTCAGCTCTACTAGAGAGCAATTCCAGGCAGTCCTGCATTTCCCTAACAACCAGTTTGCAACATTGTTAAAACCTGAGAACAGTGTTTCCACCTCATTACTGATGTCACAAAAAGAAGTGGAGAAATTCTCAATAATTTCATCTTACCAGTCCGTGGGGCTTTTGGAAGGTGCTTAGATTGGATCTCCACAAGTAGATGCATACATTTCAATTTGGAAGAAAGGATCGCTTTTCTAGCACTGCAGGCTGCTTAGCAGAGCTAAGAGAACTCCAAGAAGAAATCAAGCAGCTCCCTCACCTATCCTCTACATGAGATCTCTATGCTGCTTCCTATTTAGACACAAACCAGCAACAGATCATTCAAAACACAGTGTGACCATCACAAAAGTGGCCGCTATAGGCATTCTCTAAGAAGGTCCCAATCTGAGCACTTCCTTCAGGAGAGCACAGAATACTGGTTTCCGTGTTTCTAGCAGGGGACATACCCACAGAACTGAGTTAGGAAGTAGTGTTCAAGCAGTAACATAAAATAAGCCTCATATTTTCAGTAGCACTTTTCCTCCAAATTAGAGTCCTCCACCTGTAGCCTCAATGTTGTTTATTAGATGGGTAACCTTATGCTACACATTTTGTTCTATTAAAATGCAAATACTCTACTTGCCCTTGGCTTGCCAAGTAATTCTGATCAGTTTGTATCAGTGAGCTTTTTCTTTTGTAATTCACAAATCTGACCCCCTTTCTTTACCCATTTAATTTGCAGCCTTGGTTAGAAGTAAATTTTCTTTTCAACCTATTAGTAAGGCTAAGTAAAGCAACACCAAGAACTGGTTGCTGGAAGATCCTGATGGTAATACACTCAATTAAGCACCATTTAAAATTACATTGAGACCTATGAGTTAGCCACATTTTAATTCATTTAATGTGTGCCATGTTAATTTTTGTACTGTTGTGGGTTTCAGTCAAAATATGCAGTATCAATCAAATGCCTTACACAATCTAAGTATTTATGACAACAATATTACCTGCGTCAACCAGGCCTGTCACTTCAAACAAACATACCAAGCTTAAAGATTTATACTTATCTGCTCTGAATTCACATATCCATGGCAAAAGTAACAAATACTGGCCAGGCTCCTTACACAGGAAGGCACACCATTCAGTTTAAGTGGACTCTTTTTAATTCACTCATTTAGAGGCAATTGTCATTGCTTTCTTGGGGGGGCAGGGGAAGGAAACGCCAATGCACCACATTGTTTTCACTAGCCTGGAAGAGAAAACACTTATATATATATATAGATATATAGGTATGTATATATATACACACACACTTTATGCATGTGTGTATATATATGTGTGTGTGTATATATGTATATATACACACTAGTGTGTATATATACACAGAATATACATATATGAATATACAGAATATATGCACACACACTTTGCTCAGATTTGTTTACAAAATATGTAGCATTTTTATACCATCCAATAAGAGGTACGTGGTTTTAAACAAATCTTATAGAAATGACATGTTTTTGGAAATTTACACGTAAAAAAATTCAGCACAAAAAAATCCAAAAGCTAAAACAAGATTTTGCTACTAATCAGTGCTTCTATCACCCTTCAAGAAAAGAGAAACACAGTTATTTATATGTGATGTAAAGGCAACATTGAGGGTTTTTTTTGCTTTTTTAAATTAACCACCAAATTTAACCCCCTAAAATTACAAAGAATTGAAGTCCATTTACAGATCAAGTGCAGTAAACTAAATGTTCCTTCAGCACAAAGCAGCACTAGAGAAAATAACTGGGAGAGGGAAAGTGGAGGCCAACTGGTTTAGCTAGGGAGGCAGCAGGTGGCTTCTGCAGTGGCCACACAGGTCAGAGTCTCCATCCTGAAGCAGAGACAGAACTGAAGACTTTATTTAAATAATGGTCACACAGAGCTGATGTTTTGGCCTTTGCCTAGCTTCTTTCAGCAGTATGACAAGTGATTTATATATTTTTATAACTCTGTATCCAATGGGCTGGTTTTGCTTTTGCAGTGGCTTATCACTGAGAGGAATCATGAGGATCTTACAGACAGTTCTGCCACTAACATTTACCACAGGTAAATGACACTGCAGTTGGCAGTGGCAATTTTGAAATGTTTACACTGGACAAATATGTGTTCCAAGCATCCAAAATGGCTTGAAAAAACATAGCCTGATGCAGGGGGGAGTGGACGGCCTAGGGAATCCATTGCATTTACAGAAATGGAACTGCCACTTTCAATCACGTGGCATCTCCCCAGCTGTGTGAAGAGTTTGGTGTCAGTGTCAGCTGAACTCAGTGAGGAGTGGCTGGCCTTTGCATCAGAGGTCTGTGATCCAAGCAGGTTGTGGAGCCAAGAACATGCTGCTAGCAGAAGGGCAGTCCACAGCTGCAGGTGGCAGCTGTCATGCAGTCAGCAATGCCTTACAGATGTCACCTGTAGGAACCATGCGTTCCATGCTAATTCACCTGAAGTCTCATGAACAGCAAAAGGGAAAAATGAAATGGGAGTGCCAGGTGGATCTGGGTGTAATAGTACTATCCTTTGAATGTAGTGTCATTTTAGTTGTTAAATAAGGGGCTTGACCAGGAGGACTCTATTCCATCAGGTGAGCTGGAGAGGAAGCTCTTGTCTTGTGAAAATGAAAAGGAGATCTAATGCTCCTTGTGCTAAGTTTTACAAATTCAGATTTCTGTATTCGGAAGGTAATTTTTCAGAAGACAAATCCGTTCGTCACGCTCTGTAAAAATGTGAAGAGGCAGACAGGAATTTTTCAGCCATAACGATAATACCAAGGACCAGACTCTGGAGCATGAAGTCAGAAAGGGCTTGATTTTTAAGAAAAGCCCAGCTGGATCTTACTGTGCTGGCAAGCAGAAGTAAGGGCAGTTTCTCCATTCTAGAAGCTGTTTCAGGAAGTCATTTCTGGGGAGGTGCTAAAGACAGTGACCTATTCACAGGTTCTTTTTTTGTGGATGGAGAGGAAAAACTGGGAAGGTATACAAATCTCCACAGTGGTCTGCAATCCAACTTGGGAGCTCAGTGTTGAGACGGGATGGGGCCAGATGTGTTGAGTATTCTTAAGAACCACAAAACATGTCCATTGCAGCCTGTTGTTGCATGGGATAGAGAACTTACTCCGTTATTTGTAACATGTTCCTCATGCCAATAGCCCCAGCTGGCACATACAGCAAAGTAGATACATTGCCTGTGGAGGTTTAACGCATCTCTCACAGCCATCCAAAGAGGCATCCAGGGGAGAACATTCAGCTACGTTCTCAGAAAGGCTGAATGTCTCCCTGGACTGCAGGCACACACTGCAGCAAATACAAGAGAAAGGCAGTCAGCCTTCTCTTGGATGCCAGGAGTGTAGGGGCTAGAGGAGGAGGGATTATTTTCCTGTAATACGAACAGGGAGTATCTCAAAGTATAGAAAGGTGCCTCAACTCCACGAAGATGACAGTGGAGATTCAGAATCTAGAGGAGAAGGGTGATTCTGGTGACCCCTTGCCAAGGAGGGGGCATCCTGCCATGGAGAGCCGAAAGTTTTCCAGACGTATGTAAGAGCATGTGCACAAGGCAAGCGAATGAGCGCAAACAGGGTTATGGAAAACATTGAGAGAATCACTCCACGGGTGGCTTGTGGCTCGACAACAGGATTGGCTAGGTAGAGGAGCACACAGCACAGAGGCACCTCAAAGCTGGAAGCCTTCCATGGGAGCCTCACACTGCTGGAAGATGTACTGTTGCTGGTTGATATCTACTTGTGGGGCAATGCTGCTGTCTTCATCCTCTGTTCCAAAGTAGTGCTCAATCAGATCAAAGGCCTTCTGATAAATCTCTTGATTCTCATGGCTCTGTAGGAACTCAATCTTGTCCAGGCCTGCAAAGAAAAGAAGTGACAGCCTCTGACCATGACAGTTTTCAGTCTGCTGTGAACATTTACATTCCATGACAACTCTCCCACCCTCAGAAAGAACAGAACCCTCCATGGAGACTTGTACCCAACCCGTGCACTCCACAACCAAGGAAAAACAGTTTGAGCTACAGAGTTCCCTGTAACTGTTATGTGTTTCGTACTCTCTGTCTGCCTCCACCCTTTCAATCAAAAATTAAATCCACAAGCTTGAATGGGTAAAGAACAAGGCCTCAAACTCAAAGACTTTCTGAAGAGATTTTTAGGACCAAATTTCCTGAAAGGGCTTTTTTTTTGAGGATCATGACTACACAATCACTTAAGTGCAAGCTGAAATAGACTTCTGAGAGTCCAACCTGCAACAGAGCCCAGCAGTACTAACCAACACCAGATTAGGTCTGCTGTGTCTAGACAAGTATTCAAAACTTCCAAGGATGGAGACTCCATTATCTAATCTGTACTGCATGTATATACAATGCAGTTAAACTCAGGCAACCAGATTTTGGGCAGGCTTTACACAAATGGGCAAACTCAGGCCTTGTAGTCAAATTCAAAGGAAAATAATACAGCAAGAAATGATGCTATAACAAAATCCAAGTGTTAGCCATTTTAGTAAATCTCTAATACTGGGACTTGTACTGGCTTTCTTGTCTACTCCTTTTCCTATGCATGAAGACTACAGTAAACAATTCTCTGATACTCTATAGACATTCTTGCAATACTGACATGAAAAGGGAAATTAAAACCTAGAAGCAGGCAAGAAAAAAATCCTGTTCCAATATAACTGTTCCCTGGAAGTCAAGGTAATCATGAAAGGAAACAAGGTTCAAGCAATCATGTTCAGTAATACTATCTTCTTCTATACTGCTCTTGATAATCCATTTTTATTTTTCTTAATAACTTAGGAGCAGCAACACCTCAGAACTGAGATGAAATCATGTTGGTACATGCCAGAACCTCAGCACAGCAGAGGCAAATAAGAAATTTGCATCTGCTGCCATAATTCTACAGGGCAGCAGAAAGGGATGGGAGATAGGTTTGGAACCTGAGCAAGAGAGCACTTCACCTGAGTTTTTAACTGCTGTGGAGGGAAGACACTGATATGACTGACTGACTCCCAGAAGGCTTTCTCAGGGACAAAAGAAATCAGTAAAAGATCTGCACAGACTGTCTTCACCCCACACACAAAGATAATGCAGAAGACAGAGTACACTGGAGACTTAAAGAACAGGTTATTTTCAAATAACAGGGATATGGTAATTAATAGAATTGGGTCTACTGAAACTCTCATGGGCTCCTGATCATTGCTTTATGCTCTGACTTGCACAGGTGTTTTGATCATACCATATGCTTCTTCAATAAGAGCGCAGTAAGGATTAATGCCAGTGCCACTGCGTTTGGATTCCTGCTCTCCAAGCCTCAGGATGTTCTCCAGCCCGTTCAGTGCTACTTGCACAATCTTTGAGTCCATTACTGTAAGGAGATCGCAGAGTGGTTTGATGCATCCCAGTTCTACTAAATACCTGAAAAAACACCATATGGAACCCAGTAAATTGTCTGCAAAATTATAATTGGTGTAGCCATTTAAAGCATTTAGCATGAAGGCCTAAGAATCAAAACAATCAGATACAATATCAACTCGACTGGAGAAACTAAAGAAATTACAGACTTCTATTTGTGTCAAGTCTGGTGAAACAATGAAAATAATTTTAAAATACCTTCTCTATGCCTCCCTCTCTCTTCATATAGCTATGAAATAATGATTTATTTTTGTACCATACAGTTATATTTCTATAAAGAGCAACCATGTTAATTTGTTTATAGAGTTTTTATTTTAAACAAAACCGCATATAAGCGTAATTTATAGGTGTAAGTTAAACCAGAAAGACAAGGCACATGCGCCCTTGTCTGAGGGGCTAGCTATTCCTCTCCAGACCGCTAATTCATTTTGTTACACTCTACAACAATTACTCAGAAGTTAGTTTAAAAGTTGCATTTAGTTTTTTCATGCAAGAGAAATGGCTCAATTATTTAAATACATATTATAGCTGAAATACTTATGTGATTTCTTCCTAAAGGAATGAAAGGTTCATTCGCAACAAGGACACAGTCTCTCCAGATAATAACACTGAAAGCATACAGAAAGGTTTTCCAGTTTCTAGGCTGACAGTTTGTCTTCTTGCACAAACACTAGTTCACTCAATTGCATTGAAACATTTTAACTATTTCATACTTGATCTGTTCAGCAGAGCCTCCAGATGTTGCATTTGTGATTGCCCAAGCAGCTTCCTTCCTTGTCCGAAACTCAGCCGTTTGCAAAATATTTATAAGAGCTGGGAAGATATGGGCATCTATAACTGTCTGCAAAAATAAATGACATGTCAACATTATAATAAAAACTAGGAGTCAATTCCTTGTGCTGAGCTAGTTAATGTCTATGCTAAGCACAATACGTTACAATGAAATGTCACTTTATCAAGGGGCAAAACTGATAAATCAAATTTCAGCTTTACATTCAAAACCCTAGTTACTGCTGTGGTTTGTGCTTAACCCAAAAGAATTCAAAAGACATTCAGACTGAAGTGACTGGCATATCTAATAAGTTACTTAATCACACCCTGACAGCAGAAGAATGCCATACTTCCATTATTTTTCTAGGCAGTGAACCACTTGGCTATTAAGTCAGTAAACCATTAAGTCATTAAGATCCCTTAAACTTCATAGGCCTGTGTGCCATACTACATTTCCACCAGGCAACACAACAGACTAAAAAGAGAATGTACTGAAAGAACTCCTCAAAACAAGCAACCACTTGGTGAAAGGGAAGCAGCAGATGATTCAGCTGTAGGGTTACCTGCTTAGCTCAACAAAGTCAAATGAGTATTTGGGCAGCAACTCTAAGTTTCTAGTAATTTCCTGTGAAAAGATCCTTTTGCAGTAAGACACAAATTAAACCAGTTTTGTTACACGGACAGGACAAGGATCTGAAATACTTTCAAAAGTATCATTCAATCAAGCAATATCTAAGGAATACGTTTTTAAACTACCACTTTACAAGTGTAAGTCATCACAGAACTGATAGGCAAAATTCAAAGCAAGCAAAAAAGATCCTTTTCATGGAGCTCTGTAGAAGAAAACTAACAGATTACATACAGCAAAAAGCTATAGTCAATTCACAGCGTGAACTGCTACCTGGTGAAAATAAAACCACCATCTGATATTTCTTTTATCCTTCCTGTTTGTTTAGGTATCCACACTGCACCTGCTTTGCAAATCCGTACCACCTATTAGTTGTATTAACAGTCCCATGAACACTGATTCCAAGCCAAAGAGAATCCACACTTCTAATACAGCAATCTGGGATCTCCAAGGAAAGCCACTTGTACTTCATCATGCAATGTTGCATTACCTTTGTACATTGTCAAGAATATTTGAAAAAGTGCCCTTAACTGAAATTTTTTAAATGGTAAGTCATAAACAGGAGTCAGCTATTAAAAAACAAACAAACAAAAAACCCCAAAACCTAAAAAGATAGTGTCTCTAAAAAATGCATTTTGCCCCTGACACATATTACTACAAAAAAAAAAATCGTTAAAAATATAAAAGAGCAACACACTGAAAGGGTACATCTAACACAGCAGCATCGCTTCATTACAGTTATCAGATCAAGAACCTTAGCAAAGGGAGATACAAGTAACAGGCATGTAATAAATAAAACACACAGTGATACAAACGTGATAGACCGGGGTAAGAGAAACAATCACAAGGAGAGGCTCAAGTCACTAATTAACAGGCCATTAGGAAACTAGCGGCAGAGAGCCACCCTGCATTTAGTAATTACAATACCTGGGACCTGGTAACGAATCTTTTTCTTGACTATTTTACCACTCCCTCTCTGGCCCACTGAGCACTGCAAGGACTAGGTGCTCGCAGCTGATAGGCATGACTGAATTTGGGCCAGGAAATGGGATCAGACCTCAGGAGAAACTCCTGAGTCTCTGGGGCCAGCAATTGGAGTGGGTAGGGTCTCAGCGTCAATAGCTGATGACTATTGATCAGCCATGGGGCTATATGACTATTGGGGCCATAGACTAAAGTCCCAGAAAACGTGAATCCAGGACCAGGAGCTGGTGTCCGATCTTGGGTGAAGGGGTCCCTGCAACTGGAGCAGGTGAGGACCCCAGCTTCAGCCACCGGGGCAGGATCATAGTCCATAGGGCCCATTGTGCCTGGATGCCAGCTATTAGGGTGATTGGAGTGAACTTAAGTGAAGATCTCAGCACCTCAGCTGGAATGGGACTGTAGGACACAGGACCTATGTGTTTGGGCATCAGCTGTGTGCGATGAGGGAATTTACGATGCCCCAAAACCCGGTGGTAGGTGTGGAGGATCACGGTGTACTTAATTTACTGGCAAACTGACTAGGCAGAGCAAGTGGGAGGCCCACGATCCAAGCATGGACAGAAGGCTTGTGGTGATATTCAAGGGGTCAGCAAGTGTGGATACACATGTGCATCTGTTTGCTAGTGAGAATCAAGCTGAACTACCCACTGAAAAGAACCCAAGCATAGTGAGTTAAAGAGAGCTCACGATCCAGACACAAAATGCAGATGAGCAGAGAGCCCACAGTGATATTCAAGAGATCTGTGACTGTGCATGTGTCCTTCTGGACCTAGAGAGTGTTTTTACTAGTGAACTTCAGTACTTGCCAGAGAGGCAAAAGGAGACTTGTCAGACTACATTTCATTTTATGTGAGCCCAGAGAGTGCTATATAGAGGTGTTGTTGAGGTAAGAAGCCCTGAGAAGAGCAATGGGTTAAGGAATGTCAAGTATTCTCTACTGAAAGATAGTGATATAGATCTGGAATAGGATACTTGAGGGCATTAGTATTTTACTATTGTGGCAAAAAGTCAAAAAAACCCCATTAACACTTCTTAAATCCTTTCCCCGAAATGAAATTTTTACAGATTTATTTCCTTGGAAAGTGTCTTCTTAAAACCAACCTCTTTCGTAACTACTAAAATCAGCATATGTTACATGAGAGCGTGGAACTAAATCAGCTCATCTTATCTGACAGGCAGCAACATACTTTGAGCCTTCTTACTGCCAAATGTCTCAGCTTAAACTTGTAAAATAGTAAGAGAATTCCAGAGTAAAGGGAGCTAACAACAGGAGGGCAGTTAAGTGGGAGAAACACAAAAGAATGTTATTGTTTTTCTTCTGGCTCAATTCATTTAAAACTCTGCTTCACTGCTTCAGTGTTTCAGTTCAGTGAGTAAAATCACTCTTATGTACAGAAATGTGCACTTGAACGTTTTCAGAAAGAACTGAATCCAGATAAAGCATCTCTTAGGTGAGTGCTCTATTTCTATTTATTCCTATTTCTTACTCTGTTGTATAAAAGGCTACACGCACCCTGTTTACTTTCTGCTCAACAATGAAGTTGGCTATATTTACCCAAGCAGAACAGATTAAAGCACTGCGATGACTCAGCCTCTCATAAGGTACTTCAGTGAAAGAGAGTGGCTCAAAGGAGAAGCAGATTATCAGTCACTATATTTTTATGTTTCATACTGTTTGACATGCATTTTAAATATTGTCACTACCTCACCCTAGCCTAAGTCTCAGTCAAAGGTACTTAACTATCCCTCTCTAACAGAGCAAAGCTTTTCAACGAGCTCAAAATTGAAACTCTCAGAGTTGAAGAAAAAAAGTACATTAACTAGCTCAGAAAATGGTTTACTTAAACCTTAATATCTTCACTAGATTTCAAAAGTCCAGTTAAGCTCTGAAAGGGTGGAAACAATAAAGCATTAATACAGATAAAGTTCTAGCAGCATCTATTATTTACACCCTATGTCTTGTAGTGTTGCCCACAGGAGTTACTCTGGAAATCACTCTAGAATGCCTAAGGATTCCTATCTCTACGATATTTTATGCGGGAACAACAGTTACTGTGGAAACAGATTATCTTTCCCTTTCAGTTAAATTTCTTTTAAGGGATAAAGCAGTAAATGCTGAAACAGAATTTGATTTTGTTTTTCTTTTCTTTTCTTGAAGAAAAGTAAACCTCAGGCAGAGCAAAACCTTAAAAGACTGTGGCAGGATAAGGCACTTAAAACTTCTGAGGACTTAGAATGGCTTAATTCAAATTACTTGACCTTTTTAGCATCCCTATGCTGCATGTCCCTGACATGTGGAAGTGTGCTGAAGACTAAAGTAATGTAGAGCATATGAAATGCTCAAGATAACATAGCTTTTAAACAAAATGAACACAATTAAGGGATATAATTTCAATAAGAACTTTAAAAACATGAAGGAAATAAAAATAAAGACAACTGTTTCCCTGCTCCTGCAAGCTCTCATTAACTTTAGCAAATCAAGATTAGAGTCACCATACAGCTGGCAGCTGCAAATATAGCTCTACTGCTGTGATCTCCTCCACCTGGGTGGAAATTTTAGTTCATAGAGGCTGTTCTGTTACTTCTGTTCCAGTTACATTGTTTATTGATACAATTTAAAACTGCTTTATAAAGAACATAGCAAATATTTATAAGCCAAAACTACTTAATATCATGGCATGAGTACAAAACCGAGTGCCATCCAAGAGCCAGAAAGGAAGCACTTCAGGTCTCAATTCTAATGAATTTTTATGTTGTTGACACCTAAGCCTGTATATCCAAACTGTGTATAAAAGTAAGCTCCTAGCCAGTTCACACAAGATTGCCACTGCTGTCAGGAAGAACCTGCACTACAGTGAACAGCACCTTGTTTAGCTAATTCCAGCTTTTATGCTCAGTCCTAAAAAAAAAAGGGGGGGAAAGAAAAAACAGAAAAAAAAAAAAAGACAAACACAAAAAAACCAACCAACCTCCCAAAGGCAATATACACCACGGACGGCTACAGTTTTCAGGCAGAATGGAATTCACCACATGTAGAAGTCTGAAAACAGTTTTCGTACTTAAACACAAAGTTAAACCTGAAAGAGATTAATCTTTGACTTTCACTAGTCCACAAACTAATATGATTTTGTCAGCAATGCCACATTAAGATACTTTTGAAGTCCTGCTACCACAAACAGCGCATGAAGATTTTTAGACCACCTATGCAAACAACATAAACCAAACACACATTATAATTTAGGTAATTTGATGCCTACATAAACCACAACTCTGTGTGAATCATGTCATTCCTTTTCCATGACCCCAGCATTACTGTGATCCTTTTGGAGAAGAGCTTCTATCTTTATTACATTTTGTAAAAATGTATTTCTTGAGTTTTTAAAAATGACAGGCAATGTACCATTTGCTACATTTGCCCATGTCGCTCTTCCGCAAAGATATGAAACACTAAAGGAGGAAAAACACAGCACAGATCCTGTTGCTACCATGCCTAGCTGTACTCAGACTTCCAGATGTTCTTGTGAAAATTGAAGGTATATTAGAAAAGAAGTGATAAGTTTCTTAACCTGTCAAGGGAACTCCTATGATGTCTTCACTGTCAGACATGGAAGATTGTGTCTGATGTACTGCCTTTCATAGCTTTTCAATGGGTTGCGAAGTTAAGACAGAACATTTTCTGAGGTATGTGATAGCCTTTCATACCCTTCAGAAGGGTCGACAGTCAGGATTAAGCTTCAGTTGTGCAGTTCTTCTGACTCCCAGGAAGATGTAGTTCCCCTTCTCCCTGACTGGGGAAGCTATCCACTGAAGTACAGCAAAGCTGTATACAAACTAGGAAATTAACAAACAAAAACTATACTTAGTGACAATCATGACTGCATCAGGATATACACATCCACCCCAAACCTTAAAAGCACAGAAATAAAGAGGGGAAAGACTGCTGTATTCCACCACACTTTTCTGTTGCCTAGGTACTGTTGATAACACACTCTGCAAGGCTTTCACATCCACCTTTGGTGGGGAAATAAACCCAAACCTCCTGTGCTTTAGTAAGAGCTGCCAAAGAAAGTTCAGCACGCACTTTCACACATTTCACGCATGTTAACTTACATTGCCTTAATGCTAAAAAGAGTTTACTTGATTGTGTTGGAGTGCAAATCTAACAGTGATAGGCTGCTGCCTTATCTTTCAGAAATGGCAGTGAAAGCCTTTGGAGTGTGCCACCAAACAGCATTGTAGGCAGTATGAAAGTGGATATGAATATAGAAGTCCTTTCCTGTAAATTTATATTTCTATACTTCAGAGTGGGTGGATGGAGGGAGTATAACCCAATGCAATCTTCAACAACACTAAATATAGCTCTGTCTGTTAATGCTCATTAGGTAAAATACCTATTAGATTTACCAAAATACTTTATTTTCTTTTCAGAGTGCAGAAGGGCCTGCTAGTTTCTGGCTTGAGCCCTACCCAAAGATTCCATAGTATTCTAACATCCCAACTGCTCTGGAGCAACAACCCACTAGTTAGATCAGCTGGTAACTTGCAATAACGTGGTTTACTATGCCAGGCAGACATTGAAAAAACTATCATGTGCTCAAATTATTCTTGTCTGATTCCTGGCTAAAGATTGTGCATGTTCAAGATCCAATCAGTATCACAGAGACTGGAACAGATCTGGCTCCACTCTATGACCTTCAGTAGGAACTACTGAGCAATTTGGAGGGTATGGGGAGAAAGAAAAATAAATTATTTACTTTAGAACTGCATCTCAGATTTTAGAATTCTTTTTGTAAGAACGACCAATTCTTAAGAAATAATGTTTTAATTCATCACAACATGAAATTAATTTAGAGAAAGAAAAAAAACCTACCTAAACTCACAGATGAAACAGGTTCACCCATGAACTTAGTTAAATCAGATAATTCTTCCCAGACAGGAATTATCCTTTATCCTCACAGCTTTTAAAAACAGACTATGCTTTTATTCTCCACTTTAGTATATGATCATCTTCAAGAAACACTTTACTAAACAGCATTTTCGAACTGCAGAAATCCTTTTCTTAAAGTGTTTTTCAGCTCAAATGTTTACAATGATTTTGACATTAAGTAGGAGTTGTCTGAAGTAATACCACTGAGGAGTTTTCTGAGAAATGCAGACCTATCCGTTCTGGAGCTGAAAGGAGGTTTCATCACACCTTGTATCTCACAATATTGTTTAGGTTGAGACTAGAAACTAAAGAATCAAGATCCTTTGTGGAATTTGTTACCCATCTGTGATGAATCTTCCTTTTCAACACGAGATAATAGTTGCAAATACACCTGCAATGGCCAATTTTACTCCCAAGGAACACAGGCTTTGAGATCAAGCATGTTGTAAGCATTCTCCACTGTCCTTTACTTCACGATTTTTCTCCTTCTGCAGTTCCAAAAAATCTAAGCCTTGTGATGGACATGATTTGTAATATGTCATCATTAGCAGGATAGTTATCTCCCACTCAGAATCAGATACAGTATTTTCTTAATCTCATTTTTTAACTGTTAGTATAGATTAAATTGGCTATGTACGTAAGGCAGTCAGCGTTTCACTACAAAGCATGTGTGCTTGGAGTTCGAAGGGAGCTCAATTACTCTGAATGAGGCCTGAGGGATTCTTAAATGAAACACAGATTTCACTTTTGAGAAGATGTTTTTTACATTTTTTTCCCCTGGAATTGCATAACGCATCAACACACTTCCAACCTTTTCTGTGACATTTCCTAAGGCAGCTGCTTTCAAGCTGCAATCTTTTAAACCTACATGTGTTCTGGTGATCTGACACTGCTTTCTTCCTGATGTAAGAATCCTGAAAACGAAAGCTTCTATCCACATTATCACAACTGTTTTTCTATCCAGAGTTAATGGGCTTTTTTTGTACTTCTAAAGAGTCACTGCTAGAAATGAAGGGTCAATATTAATGGCTCATGGTATTAATTTCCCTCTCCCTACCTACAACCTCACCTTTTCAACCTACAGTGCAATTCTACTCCGTTCTCAATAGAAAGGTGGCTGATCTGTGATAAGACACCAAAACCTTAAACACTACTAAACACACATATGGATAAGCTAACAATTTTTTTCAGGTAAGTTAGGTAAATTTTGTTCTAGCACAGGAGAGATTAATCCTTACTTGTTTTCACATAAAGATGTGGTAACAGTTTAGAAAACCAAGGATTACCAAGACTCTCCAGATAAAGATTCACTTTTCCATTGCCTGAGTAGTGGATACCAGGTGTAAGAATACTGGGCAAACTAGGACAGGCACTTACTCCTTCACTTGAAAATAGGGCGACGTGGTACAGTGAATACTTATGTAGAAGTCACAGAAGTAAATACACTCTTGAAATAGCTCCTGCTGCATTAGAATTCAAGTTACCTCTAGGACTCTCCAGTATATCAAGAATATGAAAATAGAGATCCAGAAGTTTGGAAAAAATGCTCTAATAATGAACTTTACTTTCCATTGCCACTTCTGATACTTCTTTATGGAATGACTTATACAGATATCTAATTTTCTCAAGCTCTTCTTATGTCAGCAACATCCCTATACAATTTTGTATCCTGAAGCAACTCCCTGACAGACTTGGTCAAAAAACACAAAGTTAAGAAGATGTACTGGGCTGGACTGTTCCCCAGAAAATACTCTTAGACTTGCCAGAAAAAGATGAAATGGTCCTCCAGAGAGAAAATACTGTTTCTAAAGCAGTAATAGCAGGGATAAAGCAGCCAAAAAATTCTTCACTTGAGGAAATACAAAGGCAAAAATATTTTTACCTTAGTACAAGCAGTAGTAAGTACCCTCTCTGCTACTTGCACAACAATTACAATTGCTGATGTGGGAAAAAACAGCAGTACAGTTGCTGATTTTACAAAGCTCTTTCTGTTAGAAATTCAGCTAATCCATGGATTAACACACAAACCACAATGAAGGCAGAATCAAAATTCTTGGAGCTCTACCAAGATTAGATTAAGTAACCATGTAATTCTCTACATCTGCCAAATACAAACTATAGTGGTAAAAAGGAAAATCCTGACCAAGGAAGCCAGAGCAAATACCACTTTCTTTCCTTACAGTTCCATTTCCATCTTAGTCACACCCTTACACCAGACAAGAATAACCGACAGAGCTTTCCACCTTCATAAGTTTTTGTGTTTTGCCTACTCATTTCCTAAGATAAGCATCAGTGAAGCTTGGATGAGCATTCAGTCTTGTTTCCAGGAATTTCGGCTAGCTTAGCAGAGACTGAGCTATCTTCCACAAAGGCATTAACTTTATTTCCACTGCTTTCTGAGATGAAGACCTCAAGGTACTAAGGCTTTACATTGCCCCTTCAGCAGCTGAATGTTCTTTGTAAGGGAGAACAAGACAAACACAGATTCCAACTGTCAGCTGCAAACGGTATAATACACTTATTCCTCAGGGAAAATACGCAGCCTTTTCACGATCTGGCACAAGTTTTCCGCAAAAACAGAAATAATTCCACACCTTAGGTGAAGAGGGTTAACCTCTTCATGCTAATTCTGATCATATAGAATGAATAATCCAGAGTCATCAGTTTTAAGACCAGCAAGCATCAGGCTGCCTTCCATGGAAAAAGAGAGAGAGGAAACGAGTCCTCCTTAGCCACTTGGTTCACTTTCTGTGTAAATGTGCATTGTTCCTGCCTAGTTACCAATGAGGGAGACAAATATCTCTAGTATCTAATATTTCCACCATTTATTTCTATTCCTCAAAGAATAGATGTATCCAGGTGGATTTTCATACATCCTCTGCAATTTCTGAAAAACTCTCTGTATCCAGTGAGAAGAGAATTGAAAATCTTTACTTCAGAAGAATTAAATTTTATTTACATGAGACTGTCAAATTCAACTGCCTTGATGGAAACACTTTTATTTATCAGATAAAGCCTGGTTTCAGGGCCAGACTGGATGGGGCCTCAGACAACCTGATCTAGTGAGTGGTATCCCTGGCCATGGCAGGTTGCTTGGAACTAGGTGTTCTCTAAGGTCCCTCCCAACCCAAGTCTTCATGATTCTATGACTCACCACAATCTGGTTTTCCAACACTTCTGAAAACGAGAGGGAACGAGCATTTTGCATTCTTTGCATTGGGTTTACATGGCAAGGTTTGGGGGCAGGCAGGGCTAACAGGGGTAGTTTGTTTGAGAAGCTGCCAGAAACTTACCCCATGTCTGATAGAGCCAAAGCCAGCAGGCTCCAAGACAGGCCTGCAACTGGCCAAGGCCAAGCTCATCAGGAATGGTTAGTAGCACCTCTGTGATAACATATTTAAAGTATTATGCAGAAGTAATTATGACCAGAGAAGAGGGAAGTGAGAATGTGTAAGAGAAACAACTACATAGGCACCAAGGTCAGTGAGAAATGCAGGCAATGGGCTGGTCCAGGCACTAGAGGTGAAAGTCCCCTGCAGTCCATGACAAAGACCATGGTGAGGCAAACCATTCACCTGCAGCACATGGAGGTCCATGGCAGAACAGAGATCCACCTGCAGCGCATGGAGAACCCCATACCAGAGCTAGTGGATGGCTGAAGAAGGCTGTGACACTTTGGGAAGCCCAGGCTGGAGCAGGTTTGCTAGGACTTGTGACCCTGTGGGGGACCCACGCTGGAGCAGCCTGTTCCTGAAGGACTGACCCCATGGAAAGGGATCCAGACTGGAGCTGTTCAGGAAGAACTGCAGCCTGTGGGTTGAACTCACACTGGAGAAGTTCATGGAGGACTGCCTCTCATGGGAGGGACCCCTTGCTGGAGCAGGTGAAGGAATCCTCTCCCTGAGGAGGAAGCAGCAGCAGAAACAACCTATGATGAAGTGACTGTATCCCTGAACTGCTGGGGTGGAGGAGGTAGAAAGTCAGGAATAAACTTAAGTCCAGGAAGAAGGGAGGGGTGTGGGGAAGGTGTATTTAAGATTTGTTTTACTTCTCATTATCCTGCTCTGATCTTGATTAGTAATAAATCGTATTAATTTCCCAAGTTGAGTCTGGTTTTGCCTATGACAGCAACCAGTGCGTGATCTCTCCCTGTCCATCTCTTAACTCATGAAACTTTTCCTTGCATTTTTTCTCTCCTGTCCAGTTGAGAAGGGGACTGACAGAGCAGCTTTTCGGGATTTCTGACATCCAGACAGGCCAAACCATATCCTTGAAAGCCAAGCAAAAAACTTCCCTTTACAGCTGTTCTTGAACAAAACTCCATATTGAAGGAAAACAAAATATATTGAGCTGTTTCTTCTTCATCTAGACGAAGAAAAACTTCCTTGGGGAAAAGATGTTCCATCTCTCATTTATACCAGCTGGAGATAAGTCCTGGGAATTCTTCCTGATGGCTGATATTCAGTCCAGATTCAGAATAAAAATTTGATCCTTTGGAGACCTAATTGTAATGACTGACTAAGGGAGTGAAACATTTGCTTCTGTGTGCTAACGCTTAACATGAAAGGATTATAAAACTTGGTATGACCAGAAATGACAAATCCCAATACAGCATGTTAGATAGCCCCCATGATTGTTCAGTGGCTATGCACACCTTCCCATAACAGGAATTACAAGAAAATATAAACAGGAATAAAGTATTTTACAATATAGGGGTGTCTGCGTCTGATGGTCAAATCAAGAAATATGCAGTTAATAGATTCTCAAAGTTTTTAGCTTATTCTTTTCAACGTCTCAAGTTTCTGTACCTTAGAGATTGTCAACAGAACAAAGCAGATTATTTAAGACAAAATTTTGACCACAGCTCCATTCTGTAATTCTCTAGCATGACCATCTTCTCACCCTTATAATCTGTAGATGATTAGAAAATTGAATAATTTGAATCTGGGAGATGACTAGGCCATTGAAATATTTTAATTACACACAGAGTTCCTAATGTACTACTTACATGTAATTATATACCTGGGACTGTATCTGCACAAAAATACACACCTTATACACAAAAAAGTGTACCACCTGATGGGTGTTTCTTCTAGCCTGCAAGATAAAGATTACTGACCATAACTGAAAAGGTTACCTGGATCTGTGCTCTGTTTCCAGCTGTTATATTAGATATTGTCCAGCATGCTTCCTTTTTGATAGATTCTTTTGGGCTACTTAGCAAGTGCAGTAAACTCTGCAAGGCTGAACAATTCAGAATTACCTGAATACAAAAGGAAAAACAATGTTTTGAAAATCTAAAAGGCATACCCCACCAGATGATCCCAAAAAGTTTTAACAAAAACCCTAAGACACTAAACACGAACAAAACAAAAAAAATAGCAAGAAATAAGAAATAGATATTTGCAGAAAAGCTAATAAGCAAAACTACTGAGTCATTCAGGTTGAGACTATGCCTTTATAATGACTTCGGTGTGTCCTACACACAAGAAGATACCAAGCTTAATATAAGCAAACAAAAATAAGATTATGGTACTTTCCTGTATTTTTATATTCTTGTAAGCACCAACTACCTGTTTTCCACATCAGCTGACACTGTGGGACAGCCTGTTGCCAGTGTCATGTCCAGTGACTATTCTCATTTAAAAAATTACAAAATACTTGTAAAAAACCCACAATTTTACAGAGCAGAAAAACTGGAGTAAAATTTCCATTTCCAAAATAAAAATTTTAAGTGTCCAAAGTACAACAGAAAATGCACCAGAACTCAGATATTACAAGACAAATTATTTGATTATGTCATATTTGACAGTGAAGGGCTTTTTGACCCTCTAAAAGGGCATAACAGAGTTTAAAGACTGAAAAAACTTTTTTTTTTTAAATTAAATTCCTTCTTGTTACAATTAAGCTAAAAATTGGGAGAGTCTACCAAGAAGCACAGTAGTTTTGCCTTGTGTGGCAAAAGCAGACATCTTAGAAAGAACAGTGCGGTACAGAATTTCACAAGAAATACTCCATCAGTTGAGCTGAATTATGGTCATGACTTCTGATCGTGAAATCTGTGCACTGAATTCCCTTGTTCATATCCCCATATTCTTAAAACTTTTCTATCAAGTTTAAAAAAACCAAAGGTTACGGTTCAGGATTGTATCAAATGTCTACTGGAACAAATACATTTTTTTCTCCATTCCTACTCTCTGTGGTTTTGGCTACCTCCAGGCACTGGCAATTGTTAATACCTGGAAATAAGAGAAAAAGTAAAAGCAGATTTGTGCTCTGAGGTTGTAGATTCTCAGGCAATGGGCTTGTATGTTGCATTCATATTCAGAAATGTATCAGCTCTCAAAGTTGGGCTCTTCTTTATGATTAATGATTTTTATATGCATCCTGTATCACTTTTTAGCATACAGCACAATCTTCAGGCAGGACTATCAAACTGTCCCCCTTAAAGAGTTATTTAGGAAAGCTTATGGTATGCACCTCTGAAAAAATAATGCACAACAAAAAAGTTTTGTATTTTTAAACTAAAATCTCAGATGTATGCAATATTTAATAACCTGCATTACATGTGAATTAGTGATCCCTTGTGGTTTTATCTTTAACAAAATTATGAAATCACAAAATACATCTTAATCATTCTTTATGACTGATTTGTGAAACAAATGCTACTGAAAAAAATACAAGAATGCCTATGTAATTCAGCTCACTTTCAAACTTCAAAAGGAAGAGAAGGTGCTTATCAACAGGCTACAACAACTAACAGAAAGATGAACTGCAGTACAACACAAGAGAAAGTGAGTCCATACCTGGGTCTGGATATCATCTCCTGTGACAATGTTCCCAACAGCTCGTAAGGCAGGAGATACAACTTTGTAGTCATTGTGCCTAAAATTGACAAAGAAAAATTTAAGTATTAACCAGCCTGAAGTATCTCCATCTCTACATTCTCAAGGAAGGAACATTCATCAGCCAGCAGAAAACTACCCAGGTAAATCTGACTTAAATCTCATTACCTGAATCAAAACATTCTGGTTTTAAACTAACAGTATGCCTTTCTAGGGTTTCTAAATATTTAGACCTTTAGGTATCATTCAGCAGCATAAAAATAAAATATTAGAAGATACAAGGACTTCAGAGTTTAAGCATCCTGGGGAGAGAAAAATAATCAGCTTTAACTATAAAAATATACTTAATGCAGCACACACAAAGGCAGAGAAGAACACAGAACCTGTGTGTTTAACCCATACAGCTATTTGGTCACCTTCTGTCATCATATGCATTCCTCTGTCATCACTGTTAAATCAGGTTTGGAATACAAAGGGTGAAGTAGGGATTTTTTTTTTCTCAAATGAAAACACTCCTTTATAAAAAGCTACTTACAGGTACTATGTTCTATTCATTCATCCAGCATCACATTCGCTGTAATCTTAAAACCCTTAATAGTCTTTTTATTTACCTCAGTGAAAACCATTATTTCTTGTTCTTAGGCAATTCAGTGTTCCATGTCCTGACCTTAGACCTGAAGAAACGGCTCTGAACAAAGAGTTTCTGTGACCCAACTCTCACAGCTACACTTTACTGACCAAAGTGTGCATATCTTCTACAATAAGGACTTAGGAAATTATTTATAGTTCAAGTTCCTGGTACTGTCAATTTAACTATTTCTTACATTTTTATCATTGATATCCTTTGGTAAATTTCTTATTAGGTAATTATAACATGAATGTCAATAGCACAGGGAAAGTTCCAGTACATATTATGGATTTTACAAAAATGTAGCTGTTAGGTGCTGGAAAAAATGTCTTGAGCAATAGCAAAACTCATAAAAGAAAAGTTCCATTGCTTCTGTTACTTGTGACAAATAGAGAACACTGAACAGACAGGTAAAATTAAAACTCCAATCTTGCTCTTTGGAAAAATCACAGCATTTCAAGATGCATTTAATTAAACTTCCTGTTGTTATAACCTTGATTTTTAGGGAAAAGACTGGACAGTAAGCTTGCTCGTAACAGGTTTCTTACATCAGCAGTTCCACAAGTCTTCTGCAGACTCCTGCATCAATCACAGCCTGGATTTTATCATTGGGGCCATCAGACAAATAGGACAATGCCCAGCAGGCATCAGCTAATACATCTGTATCATTGACAAAGAGCAGCCAGGAAAGCACACTAAGACAAGGTGAAACCTGTAAGACATTAAAAGGAGATACATGCACTGTACAATTAAAAGATTCTTGCCAGAAGATCTATTATGTTAGCTAATTCTCCATGTGTCATCATAGGACTAAGCATTGGCATATTAAGGTCCAGTACTTGGAAAATTTCAGACCTAGGTAGCACTTCTGTGCAGGGCTGTAGCTACACAAGCACAGAGGAGTATGTCCACAGAAAAGCATTATGGCAATTCTTCAGCCTTCACAGTACAGCGTCTGGCAACTTAAACTCGTACTTGTCTGTTAAGATGTGCCACACAGCACTACAGCAGCCAAGATGTACAGTGTTGGTCTGCTATGGAATGGTCATCTCTAGTACAGGTACAGCAACAAAGTTAGGAGGCAGTTATATTAAAACAGTGGTTGTGAATGTCTGCCCAAAAAACATAATCTGTAAGAAGCTCACAAAATATTTCAGAATTTCTCTGAACGATTCTTTCTATTTCACTTTCACCACCCTCACTGCTTATTTGCTATCACCACTTCAGAATACATTTCCCCTCAATCATCTCATACCTTGGCAAAATCAGGAGGAGGATTTTTCCCTCTGCAGAGGTTGGACAGAGCCCATACAGCATTTCGGGTCATAGTGAGACGGTTCTGTTTTGAAAGCAGTCTAAAACAAAACAACAAAATATTCCAATCCTTGCCTTTTAAAAATCAAAGCCAGGCAACCCTGTAGGGTCAACTGCATGAACCATTTAAACAAACCCATTTTAATATACACCAGGGCAAACTATGTTAAGAATTTTTCCTACAAAATTACATCGTGAAGAAAATCATCCTTGATAACTGGATACTAACACACATGCTAGATATAGGAATGTAGTATCTCAACAAGTAAAATAATCACTAAACTAAAAGTGTGCTCATTTAATCACTTTGATACTGATGTGGCAGACTAACAGTCAAAAGGTCCAGGAATTGTGACAAAATTACTCAAAGGAGGAGCACACGCAGGTAGTTTTAGAGAGCATTCTCTTAGCCAAACGGAATTTTTATGTCAGCCTCAGACTTCAGCCCCACTCTGGCATAGAAAATTGCAGAAAGGCAAGGCCTAGTTTTCCCACAGGTTCAACAATACAGCCTCTTTTTCTCAGAGCCATACCACAGTGTACCACAGTGTCTTTATGAGAGCACTGGAGAATTCTCCTGCTGCAAACAGAATCTGCAGAAGTCAGAGACTAAGTAATCGTAGTTTGGACACGACAGCACGAGATGGTGTCACTGTTTCAGCAATAATATGGTCCTTAAGCAGAGAACCATCAAGATAATTAGGAGACTAGATAAATGGCACGCAATGGGATTTGTTCAGCCTTAGAGACTCTGTAAGTGGAAATATAACTTCTGCTGGCAACAGTTTAACAGGTAGATACAGAAAACAGAAAGCCATATCCTTCTCACAGTTGAATAGTGACAGGAAAAGAGGCAATCATCACAAAGCAAAACAGAAAATTCTGATTAGGTATCAGAACACTGTGTTTCACTATGCCGTGATCAAATACTGCAACAAGTTGCCACAGGTGGTTACAGAATCTACTTTTGATGTTCCAAATTTGACTGGTTAAGTAGTTGAGCAACCTAATCTGATCTCACCTGCTATGAAGAAAGGCTTGGACTAGATGACCTCCAGAAGTGCCTTTCAACTTAAATTATTCTGTGACTCTAAAATAACCTCAGGCATCCACCCACAGTGTAGTACAAAATAGTTCCAGCTTAGTGGCTTCTAAAACATGTTTCCATTTTATCTTCACTACAAAAGTAGTTCAGGACTCCCCATTAAAAATTCTGATTAGTCCACAATAATTAAAAAAAAAAAAAAAAAAATCATTGTTCTTCAAGGCAAAAAAATTTCAGTCCTATCAGACAGCCTAGCAAAATTCTGGAAAACATACTAAAAACAGACTTACTGCAATAAAGGGGGCAGGATATTACAGTCCAAAACATAGTCTCTGCACATAGTGCTGTCTCCAGCAATGTTGCCCAGAGCCCACACTGCCTGTAATGAGAAAGAGAATAATAATTGCTTTTATTCTCAAAATTCCACCAGTATAAAGTATGTATCAGAGTTGGGAGATATTCTGTTTTAACTGTTAGATCCTGGACAACATACAGAAGAGGAATGCATTCTGGTTGAGTATTACATGTATATACTCGAGCTTGTTGTATGATTCAGAAATATTTATAGAGATCTAAGAGGAATACCATAACAGCCAACATGTATGTCTCCAAAGACTGTGTAGGCAGACATAACTTTGCTCTATCTAAAATACAAGAGATGAGCTCATCTCCTCAGGCCTAGTATCATTCTAATTCCGTACTCCTCCTTGTTCAGAGCTAATTTAAATCCAGATGTTCATAGCACAGATCAAGCAAGTCTGTATCTACCCCAAAGTGTTTATATGGAACAGCTCATATTAGTATTTCCTAAGAAGCCATAAAAGCATGCATTGCTTACACAGTCATTAAGAATGATAACAACAACTAAGACAAAAATGAGAATCTATATGCAAGATAAACCAATATTCAGAATCAAAGAGCTGAGATGGGCATTGACATAGTCTTTAAGATACGACTATACAAGACAGAACCAGTGGTGCTGATCAAGTCATATGCATGGCAAAATGTAAGGATAGATAGTTTCTTGCTTGGGCATCAGTACTACCGCAACCCTTCACTTTGAGAATGAAAATACCAGAATTCAAGCCACATGAAAATCAAGCCTCTGTAATATGATGAAAATGAAAGATTTAATCAGTTTTGATTTACACATTTGGGCCAAGTGGCGTTTTTCGTATCACTGTCCACTAGTATGAGAGATATAACTAAAAATTTACAAGTAATCTATGTGAACTATAAAAGCAATTTTATGAATTCCATGCAAATTGCAGACAATATTTTGTCACACAAGAAAGGTAAATTCACACGTGCTATTTATTTCAAGTTAGCAGAAGGCTAACTCACATCAAATAGGTACATGTATCTGCTTATTTGGTTTTATAGATACATGTTTCTATTCAATCACTGGAAATACTTCCAATTCTTCATACAGAGGACAAAAGCAATCCTATTTATTATGGATAGCAGCTGAATGTGCTCTCCGAATTTCTCTTCAGTTGAAGGCTATGAATTTAGTTGTAGCAAAATGTGTTACAGTGCACAATTTTCTCCAACTCAACACAGGCAAGTTCCTCACACAATATAAACATGTTTTTCTCCATCCCTATACCTATTTGAAATAAGTTACTCCTCTAAAAAAACCTGACAGAATAAGTCAAATTTGTTACCTGAAGGAAATTCTTGGATAACCCAAAATAAACTTCTGTTCACTTTCAATGTGATACCAATTGATTTAATGCAATAGATTTATCCTGCAACATGTTTTTGAAAGGCAGCAAAAAGATGCTACTTTGAAAAACAGACTCCAACCATTCTGGAGGCCCAAATCCACTAGCAAACACTGCAAAACTAATACAGTTAAAACCAGATGTATATACAAAACGTAGATACAGATGTCAGCTTGCTATATACAAAATAAAAAGACTACTCCTCTGTGCCAGTACTACTAACAATACCATTGAATTAGAGGTTGTTTTACTGCAAGTTGTTAAGAGACTAGGAGACTATTCTGGGGAAGGATTAGTTTGTTTTGTTTCCTACTCTTTTCCAGGCTTCTGCTGTCAGCCACACTGCCAGGGCACGAGACTATATTGACCTCTGCTGTGAAACAGCACAGCCATTATTACTATGCAACATTCCCCCAAACTGATCTTTGTCATGAATATTTATTTTTCATTCCAATTCTTATTCTTTCACAACTGTTGTGACAACAGTTTATCTGAAAAGGACAACCATGGATCTGACAGACTCATGGACTTAAGACACAGAAGACAGCCATCAGAAAAATGTAGCTTAACAGACAGAACAAATGCCACTCCCTTCAAAAGGTCACTCATGTTAGAACTCTAAGGAACCACACTTGTTCACCAGAGTGTTTGTATTCTTGCAGAAATGAGAAGCCTAAAATTACAGACGGTTCTAAAGAAACTTGTGGATCTTCTAAAAACATTCAGGAGTGAAAAAAGAATTTGCAAAAATTTCCTTTCATTGAACATGTGAGTAACTCCGTGTTAAGATACAGTCTCCTGGCCTGGACATGCTTAGACACACTAGAACAAGGAAGATATATTTCACTTGTCTGTGGTCTTTGTTTCTGCCATTATAGCAGTATCTATTTTTAGCATTGACAACAGTGATAATCACTTAATCCAAGAATCCATTCTGACCCTGAATGACAGACTGGCTTTGCAACAGCAAGTCTTGTATCAAAAAGTCTGACCAGCGAAATCAAATAGCATCTCTACTGCTTTACCACTCTTGATTTTTTTAGGGCAATAAAAGTCTTGGCCAAGTACTCTGATACCACAGGACCTGGTAAGAGAGGATTGTTGCAAGAAATCCTTGCAATGTTAATGACTAATAGGACACAAAGATGCAAATAAACTAAAATACATGGAAAGTTTCATTCAACAAGGAAGAGGTCCGTCCTTAAGGAATTACTCCAGCTCTTTGGGTTAGTGATGAACCTGAGTCAAGCTCATTTAAACCCTTCTCAACAGACACTGCCATAAATACAAATATCTGTTATGGTTCCCACAGACAACACATGAAAAATGCAAGTTTCTTCAGGGTTCGTTTGTCTGAATAATGTTCAGTGATTTCCATTTCTTCCTTTGTGTGCTTCTCCAGATGCAAATGCTTGCTGTAACATTTTGGCTTCATTCTACACATCCCAAATGTTTTTATCTTTTTTCCTGAATAATTGCAGAGGTTAAAGGATATTTCATTCCATTAAATTTCAGAACTTATTAACTTTTTTAAAAGAATGGACTCTAAAAAAATTTCCATTTCAGTACTTCCTAATTCCTACTTCCACACCTGAAGATGATAAGAACTTGTAATTTTAAAATTTGTAGCCTGACTTTTTAACCCCATCTGTGGGGCTAAACTGAAAATGCAAATGCTGCCTTGTTAATATACAGCACACATCTGTATAAATTTCTGTCTAATAGTGGAATAGGAATTGCCACACATCTCCAGTTTGTTTTACTCATTACTGAGCTTCAATGTTTTTTCCTTCAATACTAGACAACTTCAGTAGTCAGTAACAGTAAAGTACAAGTTTTGTAGAGTACTGCTGAACCATATGGTACCTTCTGTGAATAGTCCATGCGCTTTTTTACAACCCTCCACTTCCTCCTGGATACTGAAGACTCTCAGCCATTATTTCACTATGTCTTTGGATATTTAAATCAAGTTCTAAACCGACCAGCAACACTGCACAGAATCTGTGCCTCTCAGTGGTGAAGACACACTATGAAGTAAGACTCAACACCTTCTCTACATTTAGCTGCTGACTTGGGAAACGTATCTAATGCTGGGATGAAGATGGTGAAGACTGGCTTGCATACAAGTGTGACTGGGTAAGTGGACACAAGGAAGGATATCAGAAGACTGTATTCCTAAGAGATGACTTCTACTATGCCCTAACACAGAAAACACCTTTCTTTCAATGGCTGGGCAGTCATAATTCCTTATTTCTCTCATCTCACCGACCAGAGAAAGTAGCTCATACTCATGCCTTGGCTGTTTTTCCTGATTTTGATTAGTAGGACCTAGTTAGTAGGACTACTGATGTAAAAGCCAAACCGCACTTGGACACCAGACTCAGGTCACCTACGCCAAGTAAACAATGGTTCTCCAAAAGGGTTAGCAATACAACTAGAAACTGAAAAACAGTGAGAGGAAAAACACGTTGGTTGCTTCAGCTCAAAATGCAGACTTTTCCAAAGGAGAACAGGGCAGCTTGGGATGCTCGTGCCACTAGCTGTCCAGCAGAGCACAGTTACACAGATCTGTCACTGTGAGACAATCTCAATCATCTTCAACAGGAAGCACAATGCATTGCATGGTTTTTGAAGGAAATTCAATATTCATCAAGAGAACCCAAGCTAACACCTCAGTTTTGAGCACTTCAGCAAGGGAAGTCAAAAAATAACTGCAGCTGAGACACTGTTGAAGCTAGATCAACCTTAACCATGTCTAAAGGCTTTGATGGAGTACTTTGATATAAATAATTTCAGGTGGGCATATCAAAATTTCTAGACCTTTTTTTTTGGAAGAAAAAAAACTGTGGTAAGTGGACGAAGGCTAGGACATATACCATTGACTAAATCTAAAAAACAGTAAATCAAGAACAGAAACGGGAATTGCTGGGGAGATGTAGCCAAAGAGTTTTAACAAATAATATTCTGTGATAAATTCAATTCCTCTGATGTGAAAAATGGACGCCAAATGGTTTGACCACTGATCACAGAGAGAGAGTGACATACAATCTGAGAAAGACCAATATATAATACAAATAATTAAGGAGTTCAAGGACAGCAGGGTAATTAAAAGTCAGCCTGCATAGCTCAATGGGAAATAGTTCTTGTAAAAATATATAAGATATAATTTAATTACATATATGTTGCTTATTAAACATAGTTCTATAGATTCCTTCACAAGTTACTATAAAACCACTGATTTATCACCTTCACGAGACTCAGAAACTAGCATACACAAAGGAAAAAGTGTCACACGTTTATAAATATGAGAAACACATACTGAAAAATCATGATCGGAAGATAAGGTAAACCAGTATCTGCTCCTGAACCACTGCTAAGGAAAGTTTCAAATAAAAGACAGAGCTGATGTGTAGATCTTTAAGACTGACTTACTCTAAGACAAAAACAATGGATAATAACTAGCCAGTAAGTAAAATAAATATATTCTAAATATTTTTGTTTATGCTGTATTACCCATTAAAAATTACATTACCACTAACACTTCCTTCTACAGAACTATTATCCCACTTAGAACAAAGAATGACTTACTAAACACAGCCTTCAATATTTCTGTTTCTCTGTATCCTTTACTATATGATTGTAGGATTACCTTCTGGCCCATCTGCCCTAAACATGTAGTTATACTTTCGGTATTTTCCTGCAGTTTTGTAATTTGTTGTCAGAGTAGCAAGAGTTGCTTGCAAATAACAATCTTCACAGTAATACTGTGAAACAAGATCAGGATGATCATTTTACAGGACAGAATATTATGGCCAAATACCTTCCAGTTTCAGAAATCCAGCCTGAGAAGCCCAGGCCTAACGAAAAAAGTCTTTGCTGGGTTGTCCTCAACTACAAAATGAAACAGAAGTATTTCACACTGAGCATTCAAAAACCAGAGAACTAGTATCCACTTACTGAAAACTGATAGAAGCAAGTCACCCAGCATCAGACACTAAGCAACAGAAACTTTTTTTTCACAAACCTAAAATCATCTTAATTTTAAGAATTTCTTCCCTATTCTCCTTCATGCACTGCAATGTGTTCCAGCCTTAACAAACAGGGTCACAGTGCAACAAATAAAAGCCTCCTTTACTACCCACTCATCTGTTACCGGGGCAACAATCTGTGCATATACTGAATGAGACAAGAGTCATCTGGAAAAATACTGTGCAATTCTGTACTAATGCTATCCTGCAATACAAAAGTACAAGAGCTAACTTTTCAGTGCTTAATGCTTTTAATTTTTGTTTTAGATTATATTGTTGTGAAGTGTTTACGGTTTTTTAAGCTGTTAGAAAAAAAGCAGAAATTCTTTTATGTTGGCCTGTATAAAACCCGCAGTCAGGGTTTGAGTAGGGCTGCAATCTCTAGAGCCGCAGCACAGAAACCCACTATGGAAAGGTGTAGGAAACACTTCACAGTGGTACACTTGCTTTCTTTAGCAAACCTTACTACAGACCAATTTGTAACTGGTATTTAGAGATTACTGGCAATAGAGAGAGATCATGGTTTTAGCAGTACCTGAACTGCATAGAAGAGTATTTTTTGGTAATTACAGCCAACTCACTCTGCCTTCCTGCAATGTGAACTTTAACATGTCAATAGTTTATCATGAGGCAAAGGGGGAAGGAGACAGATAAACTACTTAACATCCTCTAAGCTCTTCTGTTAATTCACCCACTTAAGACTGAAGATTGCACAACTTAATCTAAAGAGGTTCACTCTTCCCACCTGCTCTCTGAACATCAGCAGGGATGATAACAACAACCTAATAAAAAAAAGCAAGCCAGGTCTTGCACAGAAGATCAATCATTAGGAAAAATCAAAAACAAAAGTTGTCTCCTTACCATACTCAAAGCACTAATGAGTCTGCAGGAACAGCACTCTACAAGTGATGGCTGAATTTGGAAAGCAATGCCACCAAGTTCAATTCCCAAAAACAAACTCTAAAAGGCAGGATTTAGCTAAGGCTGGATGGATTTTCACAGGACAGAACACAGCATTTATCTGCCATTTTTTGAAAGCTCCCTATCACATTTCTAATTTCTACGACAGCAGCAGACTCATTTCCTCAAAGATAAAAAAATGGACACAAAAATACCCCTTGTTTTCTTTAGTATTTTCTCAAACACCTGAATTCAATCTCTCTGAAAAAAGCCTTTTCAAAAATAATTCAGTCTGAGGCAGAACATTGAAAATGGAAAGATGCAAAGTGGAAGAACTTGAAAGCTATAAGCAACTGACAAAAAAATATCAGTCTTGTGGAAAACGTTAGGCAACCCTAAGTACAGGTGGTACATTCTGAGCCAGATATAAGAAAGAAAGGCAAGTTACACAAAGCAATCCAATGTTTATGAGTCAGGACTCCTCCAATCATGCATCTCAATGCAGCCAAATGCAAGGTCAGACATCCAGGAACAGAGAATAGAGGTCACACTTACAGGATGGAGAACTGAACCCTGGAAGTCAGTGACTCTGAAAAGAACAACGGATCATATAGGATAATCAGCTTAACCTGAGCTCACAGCCAGCTTCTGTGGCAAAGAGTCCACAAAGACATCTTGGATATTTACAAACCAAAGTATCACACAGAAATGAAAATGAGGTACTATCCCTGCAAACAGCATTGTTGAAAGAGCGCTACAGAAATATCCAGTGTTGGTAATTTCACAAGTACAAAAAGATACTGAAACAAAGCAACATTCAGAAAAGGGTCACCAAAAAACAAACCAAACACCACAGAAAGACTCAAATAATGAGAATCCAGCACTTAATTTTATTTGCTCAAGTAAAGCTTAAGGTATGACCTGCAAGTAGATATAGGAAAAAACACCAAAATAATTGAGTAGAGAACGAAACAGAAGCAAATACCTGGATCCAAAGCTAGTCAAATTTGTACAGTAGAGGTACTTACTTTCAACTTGGGATTAAGATTCATTGAAACTACATTTGTCAACACCATTAATGTTTCATCACCCTAAGTCTTCAAAGCAAGATTATATGTCTGCAATACACCCTTGTTCAAACAGAAGTTATGGACCTAACGTGGAAACTACTGAATCAAATGTTTGGTCTGTGCTTTACACAAATCCCTGTGGGCCTTAAACAATATGCATCTATGCTGTAATGAACTTACAGAACTAACTCTAATTTTCTTTGTAGAGAACAAATTATAATTTCCACTCACACTTTATCTGTAGGAGAAAGAGGCCTAAACCTTGCATCTCTAAAGCAATTATTCAAACAAGGCTCCCTGAATTCAATACACATAAAAATATTAACCCATTAGAGATTAAAATGCATTACCCCATCGGCTGTGGTTAAATATATAATTTCCAGAAAAAGAAAATATATAATACTTGCTTATATATCTTAACACATACTAAACAGAAAGAAACTGTAGTGCAAAATTGCCAAATACTACATTTTATCTAAAAGCTTTCTTACAGGATAGCCTTGTTCCTTTCTAGGAAAGGGAAAAATAGGAAAAAAAAAATAAAACAAACCCCCAAACAAGCAAACAAAAAAAAGTCAAACAAGAAAGCCCCCAACTCCACAAACCAACACAGACACACACACAAAATTCAACACTGTTCTCAATCTTTACCTGTTCCTGTACATCTTCAAACTCTGAACTAAGCAGCTCTATGAAGATGGGGACAGCTCCTGCTTGGATCACTATTCGAGTCTGAAGGGAATTTCCCGAGGCAATATTTGTCAGCACCCATGCAGCTTCAAACTGGAAAACAAAATAAAAAAGATGGTTTACAGAGAACTTTCTATGCTACAACATGCCATTGAAAAACAGAAAGAATTGGGATAGGGAAAATGTGAGCTATTACTAATTAACAGACAATCTGCAAAGTAAGGATGAGAATCATGGTGCCAAGAGTTATCGCTATCACTTGAAATAAAAATCTGCAGAAGTTCCTTACAAGAACATCAGGTTTTCTGGGACTTTTCAAGTATTTTTGGTGGCTATGCATTGATGTTATCTTTGCCTTTCCTTACTGGCTAAGAACCTATACACAAAAAAATGTGCTTTCCCACATAACATGACACCTGCATTCACTGAATCGCCAGTGATATTCACGAAGATGCATGAAAAGACATTGTTTGGAAAAGCTTTAGTGGTATGAGGCAAATGAAAGAATTAAAGGAGATATTTTTTAAAAGAAGGAGATTTCTAAAAAACTCCAAGTACTTGTTTCCAACTCTGGTGATCAATACTGCTGTCAAGCATTGCTGGTGTATGATAGTTTTTTTCAAGACCTAAAGCAAAACTGAGATCCTGAATTAACATTTTGTGTATTTTAACTGCTTTTGCAATTTATTTTAATCTCAACTTGCTAAAGCATTAACTTTTTAAGCTGAAATGCAAATTTTAACACTACCTGACACAGGCTTCAGAAAATACAGACTTTAGGAAGCCAGATAGATTACTGCATGCTTTTGGTCCAAAAATTATTACACTATACTAGCAAATTTAAATCTTACTAGCTACATTCAGAATCTACAAAATGAAAGGACTGTGAAAAGTTGAATGAAAAGGCAAAAATCAACAAACAACAGAAATGGAAAGTTGTAAGCTATAAATAACCAATTTTGACACTTCTACTGGTGCTGATTCAGCAGTTTCCAGTGAAAATCCTGTTATGCCTTCCAAAACTAGCTATCTCTGAAGTGCAGCAAGGACTTATATTTAAGGTTTAATCTGCTGTTAAAGAGATGCACTGAATTCTGCAATAGGCCTGAAATAATAACTCATGAATTAAGCCTAAACCTGTAAGGCTTTTCATTTTTAAGTGTTATTAAATACTCTGGTTTTGAAAATGCAATTAATCACATCCTCCTGATCAGCTAAAGAAGAATTAATCTTCTACTAAGATGTGATCAAAATAAACAATTCCAAAATACATGACTGTAATACACAAAAAGAACGGGCTGCAAAATAAAGCAGGAACACACAATGTCAAAACAGCAAGACCCATTATCAACAAGCTAGAATCAAAACTCTTGGGCCAGAGCTTAAACCCAAAATAAAATGTACTTGCTTTCCTGTAATTTTACTTTCCCTGAAGTGAGGATCCAGTGCTTTGAGATAGTGTAACACAACTATTAGTCACCTTTCAACCACAGAGGTTTCTTACTCATATTTTAGAACTTGCCCTTGTTCTACCAGTTTGAACTATTCACAACTGGGAGACTCACACTGCCTCCAGTACAAATCACACAAAAGTTAGTGAATGACAGTTCCTCCCTCTCCTCTGCGGACTCCAGGATGTGTAAACTAAGGAACAGTCACGTGTAAATGGCAAAGGTGTAGCATTGCTAAGATTTCTCTCTTCATCACAAAAAGATTTTGCACGAGTCAAATGTATTTGTCCGTTATTGTGTGAATACAGAGAAGAGGGGAGCTTTTTTAAGTCTTGAATTCACCTTGAGTGAAAACAGGAGAGAATAATCTCTAATAAATTAGGTCTTCCTACAACTGATATAAGAAGATTAGTTTTTACAGGATATTTCACTGACAACAGAGAAGAAAAACGGAGCATAAAGTCCCATAAACATCCAAGTTCATACACATAGAAGTTTCCATATTCAATCACAGTAAGTTGAAAATGCTTTCCTTCTACAGCTAGGCTACAGTTAGGAATACCTAGAATGCCATGACCAAGGGAATACTTTTGGAAACACTGACAAAGTGAAATCAAATATTAAAAGGTAAGGTCAAGAGGAACTTCCTAACTTATCACACCAAAAATTTTACATGCAGATCCTGAACTGCCAAGCAGGCACAGAGATTAGGCAAGGTGAAGGAAAATTACCCACATAGAACAGAATATCAAGAGCAACATATTTAGCCTTGTATTTTCACTACTTTCTTACAAATACTTCAGGACAAGTTTCCACTCTAACTGATTTTTCCTATTTCCATACGAAAATCAATACACGTTACACCAGTAAGGCCATAAGAATTGCTTCCATTTATCTGCCTAATAAAAGGCATTCAATTTTTTTTTAGATTAGATAGCTTACAAATTCTCCACTGGATTTGCAAACCAACCAGCTTATATCTGACACATTCTCTTAGTTACCGCAGACAGACTCCTCAAAGGTAGCTAGCAGACCTCTGGAATTCTGCGGATATCAATTTGAAAGGTAATACCCATAAACGATTTATTTAATGTGTAAGAAAACTATCAATCTCCTGCATATGTCCACTCCACAAAATTTGAGTTTCACATGGCATTAACAAACCTGTTGCCTTCTGGATTTTGAAAGAACACTGATTTTAATCTATACCTTGTATTTAATAGTTACATGTTAACATATTTTTTCCTTTTCCTAGATGATTCATTTTCCTTCACTTTCTACTAGCCCAGAATAACTCTGGCCAGAAAAGAGGACAGCTGGAAATGAGACAAAAGTCCAAGAAAAACTAGCCACCATTGTAGCAGATGCAATTCAATTTTACAGACCACAGTAAGTTTCAAAGGTTCTATGTTTATCATTACAGATTGTAATTCTAAACTTCAATTAATTAATCAAAAATCTCAGTCATCATTCAAAATATTTAAAACTGTCCTCAATTAGTACAAAAAAAGACATATTAAAGTTTAGTTTAATAGCTTTTCAACTGTTGGGTTACAAATTTCAAGCTCTGTTCTTGTTATAGTGTGAGACCCCATCCTATCCATCACTCAATGCATCTCAGACCTCTCTCGCTCTCCTGTCCTGTCCCCAGAGGTCTTGCTAGAAACACTTAAGATAAAACAGCATTTTTAACATAGTGAAGAAAGAGGGGAAGTATAGCTAAACTTTTTCTTTTCTTTTTTTTTTTTTACATAATTTGCATCATCAAATCCTCCTAATCTAGGAAGACATATATTTATATTTGTATACCTGTAATGTACAGTTTTCTTTTCGTTTGAGGAACTCCACAAACCTGGCCACCACTCCTTGTGTGCTTATGACTTCATCTATTGGGGGATTTGGTTCTGTTTAAAATAAAAAGTAAAGTTAGATACATTCTTTTCTATGTAGGGAAATTCTCAAATTACTGCATTACAATAATACCCAGTAAAATACTGACTCTCTCCTGAGAGTGTGTTCTTTTCATACAATAATTCACTAAAAGGCACTGGATTCCTGTCTGTCACCACAAGAGAATTCCAGTCTAAATTTCGAAGTAATGAGGTGACATGACTTAAAACACTAATGCACTCGATAATTTAGGCAGACCAACTTCACAGCAGTAGTTCTGTGCAGTCTGGCCTGCACACATGCAAAGAAACCTCAGTATCTCAGCATCTCTGAGCCTCAAAGACACTGCCTACAACATTTAAACTTACATTCAAGAGGAGACACTACATCTGCAACACTCGGTGCAAATTTCAAGACAAGAAGTGACTTTAAGTGACTTAGCTGATACTTTATAAAGCAGAGCTTGACCCAGAAATATCAGTGAAACTCAATCTTTATTGCTGTCAAAGTAAAAACACATAAAAGCCTCCCTGCTACATTTTTCTCCAAGTAATGTTGTTACCTTTAGAAAGGAGCTTTCGGAACTTCTGGGTGGCTGAAAGCTGCTGTTCTGGACTATTGGAGAAAATCATCTCAATCATATCAGAGGTGATAACTGCACTCTAGGATTCACATCAGGAAACAGAATGACAGTGATAAGAGAATAAAAGCAGAAAAAAAATCTGGGATTAGTAGTAAACAGGTTACATTTGCTAAGCCAGTATCAAGTTAATCTCCTATTGGGTAAAAACCTAGGTAACACCATTGGAGACAACAAAGGAATCATCACACACATACATCTACATCAGGAGCATAATTTCAAGTGCAATGTCTCTTCACTGGAAGCCAAAATCGAAATTTTACTCAAGATACAGCAAGAAAATTACACACCAGAATCTTTCACCGATATTCCTTCCCCTCCTCTAAAATAAACCCAAAATTGTCAACTTCAACAAAAGGTAAGTTTAAACTGGAATAGTGATTACTCTTATGCAAGAATACCACTTTGTACTGTTGTTTAGATTTCTCTAACATGTACATTTTGACTCACTCTCTTACAACAAAACATACAGGAACTGTCATTTCTAGAAGAGCTGCCAAACCTAATGCTGTCATCATTACCAAGTAAGAGTATTAAATTTTCTGTAATACTAAGGGTTTCAAATAGTATGGCTAATTAAATCAGCAATGCTTCTTATGATAAGTAAAGTCTGACATTCTGTTTACCACACATGTATAAGTATGTAAAGAAGCACAGGAAAAGTCAGATTTTTTTCTTCCACTTCTAATCTAAACCCTCAGACCCACCTGATCCCAACCTTTAGACACAAACATGTGGCAGTGCTGAAAACATTGTTTGGCCTGTCACAGGTAACAGCTCCAACTGTTAGAAGTCTGAAATTAATTAATGGCATTTAGGACTTTTCTGATATTTGAGGACTGTCTTAAGAGTAAAATTATACATTCTATCAATGAACTTTCAAATTGTTTATAAGTGTTTTTCTGTTTCTCGGTAATTTTCAAGGGTCTCATAATCACAGAATACAAATCCCAGCCTGATTTCTGTGGAAGTACCACTTGCATAGTCTCAATATAGAGAGGTCAGTGGTCAGACTTCTAAGTGAGGACTGTACTTACCTCAAACCTGTTATAGCCTGAAACCCTTACAATTCTTCTTTTCGGGGAGAGGACAGTGGTAAAGAAGCAGGGAGAAAGCAAAGCCTGATTTCCATTGAAAGCTTTTTCTGTCTTGGAAAGGAGTTTATAGCCTCATGCAGCCAGATAAGCTAGGTCTAGCTGTATTTCCAGCACCTTGGCTAAAAGTGTTGCCACTTGAATGTCTGCTCAGAGAGTTTTCCACTGAGCCCCTTCTGAACTTTGTAAACTGCCTGATTTGTTATGTTCACATTTCAAAAACCTATAAATTTCAGATTAAAAAAAACCCAACAACTCTGGGCAACAGTTGATAAAATCACCCATGAGAACAAGGCAGTAATCAGCCTGCCAGGACAATGACATTTTATTTCTTTTTTTTTTTTGAGTGCATACCCTCCGAAAAGCACTCACTCTATCCATAACACTTTCTCTCATGTAATCTGCTACAGGGTACTTCACTGAGACAGGTGGTTGAGAGTTGTCCATAAGCTCGTCAAATGCAGTTTTCATATTCTTCTGAAATTCCATTCCCCCAAGTCACTGCACAACAGACCTGCCCAGTTTCAATAAAGACTGTATTCCTTTCTTATCACTTACAGAAGTCATCTCCATGTTGTTCATCTGAGCCTCATGAAAGCCACCATCTGACATCACTTCCTCTTCCGCTTCTTCCTCAGCTGTTGCAACATTTCGGCGTTTAAACAACTAAAGAGACAAAGTATTTAATATGTATATAATACAGCAAATACATACAGAGCATGTCATGTTAGGCTGCAATAAAAATTGCATATCCCATTACCGGAAAGAAGCTAATATGCTGTCTTACAAGACTTCACCTGACAGTATATGAAGAAAGTTTAGCCATGGAGTAAATGAAAACAGAAACATGCTAAAAGAATGGCTCCTACCATTTATGGAAAACTTTCACTGATGTTCCCTTCTCTACCATCCTCTCCCATCCACAAGCTATCTCTAGCTTCCAGATAATTGCCTTCTTGCAGAGGATGCCGGGGCTCAAAGATCGGATGAATTGCTGTGTATTACAGATCTTCACAGAACACCTACAGAGGTTCTGATAAGTGAGTTACAATGGCCACACATAAAATCAGCTTTGAGGGTGCTGCTTTGCCTGTTGAGTTCGGGAAGCAGGACTCCAGTGTTGAGCCATGTCAGATTTGCACCACTGCAGACAGGCAAGGTAGAGCACTAACACAGACCTACTGTTAGCTTTTTCTCAAAGAAGACAGGGAGGACACAGTATGCAAAACTGCTAAGTCTATAGCAATTCTAGGTCAGTGATAGGCTGAATTCTTACTGAATGCTTTTTCTACTAAGCTACTATTGGATGCACCCATTCAAGATCAACAAATGTGCGAAAATACAATCTTAAACCAGAATTTACACATTTAGAAGTTATAAGTAAATTCAGGGGTCTGAGGTTGTTTCTGTGATGTTGTTCAGCTAAAAAAGAAAAAAAAAGACGCTAAACAAAAAAACTGACTCTTCAAGATAATCACCTAAAGAGAATCATGTCAATGAACTATTTTTTTCCCCCAAGAACATCATTACTGCAGCTCCTAAGGACTTGGTCATACCTTCTCATCATTCTAGCTGCAATGTTTCCTTCCATTTTACCTCAGCTTACCACTCTTTGAACAGAGATAGAGCCACCAACTCATAGGAAAATAAAGAAAGAACAAAATAAGAGTTCCTCAATCACCTTCAGTGCAAGGTCAGACAGTTTTGTTCAATCTTTAAGCTGCTCTGGTCAACGTTGCACTTGAGTGAATTGACTTAAGCAGTCACTCTAAGTCTCATAGAGCCTGCAGAAGAGGCAGTAAAGTCTGCAAGTGACGATGATTTCAGACATACTATGTATGAATTTGGAGGGCAAGAACAACTAAGAAGGGGTTTGGGAGAAGCAGAAGCCAGACACAATGCAAGACGAGACTATTTAAGGACTAGTCACAGTCATTGCAACTGTTGTGCATTACCTGTTCCTCTCTCTTTTGCTTCCGCAGCTGAAGACCTTCTTCCTCCCTCCTGCGACGCATCTCATCAGGGTTCAGAGATTTGTTCTTGTAGCTCTTCAGTCGGAAATTCTCTTTTCCTGAGGTCGTCATGATTCCTTTACAATCCAATTAAAAAGAGAAGACAAAAAGAATTACTCTTCAACACATCACTTTATATTCTGTCTCCCCTCCTTAAACTCTGTAGCAATGAATTTCCAGCCACTGCCCCCCTACCACCTAACTTCCAACAATTTAGAAGGTGTAAAGCAAAACTTCACAGAATTGTGACTTTGGTGTGCCAGTTCTTCACATCAGTCCAACAAACTTTTATTCTCTGAAGCTGCAGAGAATAAGTGAAATCTTTTACTAAGAAAGAATTGAGGTCTGTAAGGCAAAGAATATAGACTGGTCTAAAAAGAAAAATGCACTAACACATTTTAGCATTTCTCCATATAGAGAATTAGCCAAACTAATTACATACCCCTGTCTTCACTCAGAAGTAAAGGTGAATTAGCTGCTCTTTAGTTTAATTTAGTTTGCAAGTCAGTACAGGGGTGCTTTTTTTTGGTCACTCCAAACACACACTTTGAGTAAATTTAACAAAACCCTATTGAAGAAACCCTGTGTTCTTTCTATCCAGTCAAGTCCTACAAGGAAATTGAAATGAAAAGAAAACTTTTAGGCAACGATGGTATAACCATTGAAAATGCTCAGTTCTGCAAAGAAAGCAGTGCTATTGTTCCCCTCCTCCCCACCCCCAGTCTCTAATCCTGCCACTGTTTATATAGAGGGGCCTTTTTTCAGTCTGTGCTTTCCAAGTACCATCTGTCTTATGTAACTCAGTGGATCAGCATTTGTAACTACCCATGATGATTTTCACATGTACAGCATTGCACTTTGGAGTTACTTAGCATGAAACAGTACGTATAAAACTGTCTGGAAAGAACACATCTCCCTGAAATCAAAGGGCTGGGAATCAGGTCTCTCCTCTCAGTGCTCCATTCTGCCGCTATTTCTCTCTGCACATCACCCCTTTAAATCCAAAAGAGGTTGGGAATCAAACTTTCAACATGTCATGATTTCCATATATTGTCATAGAGATGCAGAATCTTCAAAACATTGTAAATATCTGTAACATAAAATTTAGGAAGCTGCACTCTGCATAAAGTTACTCTTACATGGCCCTTAAAGTTCTCTTTCAAATGCCTTAATCTGTTGTACTAACTACATTACCTACTCCAAATTCCATAAGCCCAGCATCACCAGATGATAAATGATCTCCTGTGCACTTTTTACTTTAAAATGTAGCAACTTCAGTGTGTATAGACTGTCAACAGCTTAGGTTTCCTATTAAAAATACATCAAATGTATAATTGAGTCTACTCTAACCTCCTTTTCTTTCAGTTAGCACAAAGAGTTTTAAGAGAATAAAAAAATAAAGGGGATACTTGACTATGCTTCTTGTTAGAGCCTCTTTTTAAGGTGCTGCTAGTGACAACCATTTTTAAGAATTCTGACAATCAGAACTTACTTTCACAGAAAACATTTTGGGCATCATTTCAAGAGTTACTGTACTCTGAAAACTGAGATTTAAAAAACTGTTCAGAAATGTAAAAGTACTGTATCATCAATCAGTTGCAGTTTGCAACAAATGCAACATAAAAACCTGAGTATATAGGTAAGCAATTCAGCAGCCTAATTTTGCTGAAAAGGCTCTTCCTGAAATTACTTTTTTTAATATAGGTACTACAAAAAGATAAATCTTGGTATGCTGGAAGTTCCCTACATCATTCTCAATAGTTTTGAGACCCCTGTGTTTGAGCTTTAAGTGTTTGCGTTTCTTACAATATGCTTGGCAATTACAATTTCTTCTCATTTTTAGTTTAAGTGACCACTACCAGTATATTAAATATACATACTATCTGAAGAAGCCCTGGATTTTAACTGCAAAAAGAACTTCAGACTAACAAATACTTGTAATTTCTTTCGTTCCTAAAATTTTTTAAAAAAACATTTTATATATTTTAGAATTTGCAAGATCAACTCAAACACCAGATGGACAACCATGAGCTAAAAGGACATGCCGAACAAGAAAACGGCTTTGCGGACACTCCAGTCATTCTGCCTCTGAACAGACATGCACACACCACAGCCCAGACAAGATCTCAGGCCTTCCAAAATTCTACTAGTAATTCTCCATTTTTGTCTGAAACCTGTCTTCTCAAACTCACAAAACTCTATTTGCCTTTATTTGGGATTTCAGGACTTTGATAAACTCCTGTGGTCATTTCACACCTTCACTTCGAACCCCTAAAAATGCTTCATCTGAATAAATCCTTGACAGGGAACATCATCATCTCTTAATACTGAATTTTATCTAATTTCTATTATGTAGCCTCTCCATATAATCTTCCTCTGTTTTATAATATCAATGACACCACCAACTTAAGCATAAATACTTCCTTAGTGTATTCTTCCTTACTGTAGTTATTTAACTGGTTTTCCCTCATGTCTCAACTTGTAAATAATTTTCTTTTGATTGATTTTGCTTCTGACTTTAAGATAATAATTTCCATTTTCCTTTCAGAGCTCTATTAGCCCTCTCCTATTGTACCTTCTGTCATTGTTTCATTTATTGAAAACACAAGGAGAGGATCGACTTGAATCAACTCCCTGATTTTACTTCTAACCCTCCACCCAACAGTTCCACAGGAATTATCTTCCATTTCTTACACCCATTACAAGCTTTTGCTGCAACTTTTGGCTATGCTCATTTCTGACTTTCAAGACAGCTTACTCTGCTGATTAACCCCTTCTTCTGAGTAAATTGTACACTTGAAATTCCTTGAAGAGTATATAGTGTTTTACCTGGGAGTACAAAAGCCTACCACCAAGTGACTAGAAGTTTATTAAAGGGGAAAAAATTAAATTCCATTCACTACTGAGAAGTTACCAATGCAACTAGCAATGAATTCACTAGTTTATTTTCTAGCAGGTCTTCACTGGTAGTAAATAAACAAAATTCCAGCACATAGCCCCATATACATTTTATATATCTGCCTATCTAACCTGTGTAACTATTAAATCCACAGTTATTTTCGAAAAGTAGCTCTTATGTCCTGAATATATCTTAAAATCAATTACTACTTCATCATTCTTTTCCTGATTTCCTGACTACTGATGAAAATCTCAACGACCCCATCAGGGATTCCATCCAGCCCACACGTACTGCTAACATCTTCAGACCGATTCAAAAGTGTGAGCACACAATGGCTTTTTAGGAGTAAAAACATAACTCTACGTTAGTTGTTACATTTCATCCAAGGACTGTTTGCTATAAATCTCCTCCTCCATTTTTGATGATGTAGCCTCTCCCCCAGATTAAGCCAAAGAGGCAAACTAACTTTGAATTGTCTAATCAGCCCTCAGCAGCTTTGTTGTGACTTAGCTGAAAATCTTTCAATGGTCACTTTAAGTTCACCCATGCAGCAAATAGCAAACCATGGATCTTCTCAGCATTGTCGAAATTAATGCTACTTCTGGAGAAAATCTGTGATGGTTGTCATGGAAATGTTCTACCCATCTTTTCTTTCCTACAGATATCATAGTACTGTCCACATTTTTTTTATACTCCTGGCAACACATAAAAACCTCTGTGGAGACTTGGTAAGGTGCATTCTTTGGGTCTTTGTGTAACACCACTCAAACACTTTCTCCTCCCCAGTCTTGCTGCCATTTAAAAAAAAAAAAAAAAAAGGTAAAAATTAAACCCATCTTGTCTATTCCTAAATGTCTGCATTTCTTTAAGGAAAATATGATCCCAAACTATTAAGACAAGAAACCTACAAAATGTGGATGTGTTCTAAGCACACATTTGTAGGGGAAACAAGAAGTACTGCATTTCCCTTTGCTCATCAAGTAAAAGAAACTCAGAAACACTGGGAAACGCAGAGTCACTTACTGCCATGACCTACCTTGTCCCAGGCAATCATCTACACAGGAACAAAAATGAACTTCCTGCCTTCTTAAATCAGGTATCACTGTCACTGGATTTAAGGGTTTTGCCAGAAGGAATGCCATGTGACTAATACTCTTGGATATTCCACATGTCAGAGGTACCAAGATGTAAAAATAAAGCCTGTATAACAGTATATATAACCACATACATTTTTTATATATGAGTATATATACACACCATGTATGTGTAACTGAAACCAAAATTACAGAATACACTTCTGATATTAAAGACCACTTGACATAAACTTTCCTTCTTTGGAAGTAGGAGTGGGAATAGTAGACCTATACAAGATATTCTACCTTTTAATGGGAATATAAGAGAAGCAGACAACTTGAAAATCAAGACAGAGAAGAAGGTTGAAGAGAAAGAAAGTGATAGAAAATACCTAAAAATCCATGATCTGCCATACTATCAGTGCACATTTCTTAAATACTAGAGCAGTTGTCAGAAGGAAAGGACTCACTAGGGGCAGACTTGTGAGCTCTGGTGTGCTGTCAAACTGCTGTCCCTCCCTCAGATTCCTGCCACAGAGACAAGGAAAAGATAGAAGAAGCACTGTCAGCCTTTAAAGGACAACCCGTGCTGGAAATGGCATTGTCAAGATGGAACTCCAAGCAGTCAGAGAAGCTGGAATTACGCAAGGTAAGAAATGTACAAAACCCTTTACTTTTAAGGAGATTTTAGTTTGTTTATTGGCTCTGCCATGGGACTCTAGAGTTTCTAGAGAAGTTTCATCACAATGTTTCTTGACATCAAGCCAAATACCTGCAGCACAGCCTGGACAGATGTATGAGCAATTCACTAAGGTCTGATTACAGGATGCATCACCCTCTGACACTCTTTAGCGTGAGACTAGGAAACCTATCCAATTTAAAAAACACTAACCTGAAAGTAGCACTTGGTCATTCTTTACTCTCATCAACACACTCTCTACAAATTCAACATTCAGGCCACAAATGTGTTTGGGTTTTTTTCCCCATGAAGTGTAGATTTGAGAAAGTCCTAATTTGCTTTCTGGTAATTCAAAGGCAAAGGATCAGAATTCTAACAGAAGTATTTAAATCTTTTGGAAGTAAATGGTTAGTTTTCTTGGAGGTAACAGACAATGAGAGGTCTTCATAATAAAACCACAAATAATACAGGGCACAGAATGACAAAAAAAAATCACCTGGGATTAATGCTATTTCCCAGGAAAAACTTCCAGAGAAAAATTCTGCATTTGACATCATACCACAGAGATGAAAACACATCCACCAGGTGTCTACACTGTTGACAGTGCTATTGGAGGAGAAAAAAGAAAACAAAAACAGCAGACTTCACCCTTCACTGTCACCTCCTGTTGTTTGAAAAATCGGCTCAGCTAGATTAACATTTTGGCGAGGCTGTATCTGCTTCTTTTCCAAAATTATTTGACAAAACCATACTGGATTGCAGGGGTCTGTGGGAATATACATCAGTAGAAACACCCATATCACCTCTTGTAAAGCTAAGGACGTCTAGAGGAAGGGATATTTAATCATCTCAGCTACAAAAGGCTATTGTTCAAGCACAACCAATTTCCTGAACCTTTAACTTTCTCTAAGTGTAAAACGGGATTGGAAACATGTCTCACAGGCACTATAAAATTAACAGTTACAGTATTTGTAAAGACCTGCAAAGTAAGTTTTGCTGAAGACACATCAATCCCAAACAAGGAAACAAAATTATCTGAATTTCATTTTCTGTGGTTTGTGAAAGCTGCAGCAGCAAAACAGCAGGGATCCACACTCCTAGGGCAACCATCACAGGAGAACAATGGAGAAGAAACTGAACCACCATCTCCTGCTATCCAAAAGGCCAGAAGATTAAAGATTTGACTCCTTTAACTTCATAGTTGTAGCCAAACATGGACAGAATATACAGCTTTGAAACAGGGTTTAGACTTGAAGAGACTTTGTCAAAAACTGGAAGCAAGAAGGGGACTTCTTCATGGAACTGCTGCCCATCTCCCTATCTGTCAAATCTACTTTATTTTGCAGGCTTCCTAATCCTCCTAGGGTTTTTCTCTGTCCCATAGTAAGCCTTAATTCACAACTGTTTCTGTTCCAGCACTTTCATAAAACTGTGAAAGAGCAAAACAAGAACTAGTCCACCCAATCTACGGCTAATTTGGCATGTTATAGCTTTAGACCAATTGGAAAGTTGGACTGGTACCTGATTAATAATGAGAATAATCTTGAAACAACTAATACAAGACCTGAAAGGACAAACAACATGGCACAATATGGAGTGCAATATTACAGATTAATTAAAAACCTCAATGTTGACTGTGGTTCAAAAGCAAACAACAGAAATGAAATAAAAACAGACTGTGTTACCTGAATAACATTGAGGTCCCTGATGTCAAGTCTGTAGGGACACCACATTTTGATACCTCATTTTGACAAGATAAAAATGTGGTTAAAATAAGAAACCACCATATCAAAGATATTTCTGCAGAATTACTAATCTTGAGGGATAAAGTAATTATACCCCCAGGTAACATTCAGAAAGATTTTCTGTGCTTATAAAAACAGGTATTTTTTTAAGAGATGTGCTTAAAATCAGGCCAACACCAGGCTCCTGGTTTTCTTTACACTAAAAAAAAACAAACTAACAAACAAAACACAAGCACAGCCAAAACGAAAAACCAAGGAAGCACACTTCTGGTGGCAGCAAAAAAACAACCACTAACAGAAAGAGAATTACTGGACACTTAGTTCTGTTTCAGAAACTGTTCTGACACATCAGCCTGTACTACTAGTTAAGCACACTGGTAGCCACACAGACACTTAATTTTTAAAAGTTTGAGGATTATGCACTTTTTCTTTGTTTTTTGAAGGAACATCACTGAAGAGATTAAGTAGTAACAGATTTACAAGTTTTTTTGGAAAACAGTTTTAACAAGGGCACGCACACACCCCAACAGACTACTATATCTACCACTTCACTATACACTTTGTGTCATAAAGATATTTCCCACATTTTGAGTTTTACTTTTTAAAGCTGCACTTCGACTTAACGAGGAAACAGATACAGTTTTCAAAGTTCCTGAAAGTTTTTAACTTGAGCAAGAAGGCAAAAAAACTGTCAAAGACAAGGCAACCAAAAATGAAAACACCTTCAAATTTGTTAACTGAGACTTTCTGATTCAAGTTGAAAATGTAAAATTCCTTTACTGTATTCAAAGACACTACAGTGCAACAAGTCTGTTTAAATAAAAAATCCTAATTTCTATAACACTACAGTCCACAATCAACCTGAAACCAAAATGTTCCCACAAGTCATAAATCAAAGCATCTAGTGATGAGGAATTAAACTTTCCAGCCACACAGGACTGTACTAACATCTAAAGAAATAACCTTATGCTAATGTGACCATCTATATGAAACAACATAAGGTATTATTCCTGTGTAATGTAATCTGTTTTTCTTTTAGAGCAGAGATATATTTGTACTTTGATTAAGATTACAGCACATCCTCCCCGCACTTACAGAATGGGCTGGCCAACAATGTATCTTCTGTAAGGTCATATCTAAAAAAGGGACTGTTTGAAAAACATTTGACAGTCATCAACCGTCAGGAAAAAAGACCACCCTAAAATTGGTAACATTCTAACATGCACTGAACCGTCTTTAGGAGAGAACAAGAGTGCACCTTCCAGCATTTCCTATCATGAAAATAAGAAATCCCTGACACTTTAAAACAAATTGAGTTGAAAATAAACTAAAGCATTAAATAAGTTGACTTTGTAGTTTCAAGCAACTTTTTTTGGGGGGGATTGGAAATACTGGAAGGCTCTGAACCCAAAGCTAGCTTATGCTTCCCACGACGACAAATTAGCCTGCAACAATTGTATTATTTGCTGTGACTCAGCACTATGGAAGATACGTGTGCAAATGTACAAAATAACAGCCAGTCAAAATTCTACTGATTTTATACTAGCTTTGGACATGAGCAACCAAAATAATCATGTAGCACTGATTAATCACCCACATCAAGACAAAATCCACAAGCACTAGAAAACTTGGTTATGCTCATTTTATCTCCCTAGCACCTCCCCTTCCAAAAGCTCTTTAATCCAACATGCAGCACATTCATAGAGACATGCCTTCTCCTTTCCGATCACTATTGCACAGACACCAAAAAAAAAAAAAAAGTAGAATAGGATCCCATAGGCAGCTGCAGAAAGGATCGTGCGGAAGCTCTACAAGGAATCCCTCTATCTTTTAAGAGGTAATATCACCCTACTTCAGACAAACCCCACAATAATCTAATATTAATCACAACATTACTGTTGCGACTTTATTTATATGTACCTTGTGGTTTGTGTGCCACCAGTACGTGGCTTGTTTGACAAAATGACATTTTCATAATTCAAGAGGTGAATTTGCTTTCAAGTACTAAATTTAGTAATCTTACAATGCCTTATTTAGAGATAAATACATTCAGGATGTTTAGCCATGAGTTATTTCTTTTATGGTTCTAAAATCAACACATCACTTAATCTCAACTTCATATACAATAAAACAAAGATCCGTGTGTGTCAAACCAGTTAGCTCCTCGCATAACATATGAATCCTCCCAACTGAGCCTGACAAGCAGTCTGAACTACCTAATGAAAATAGAAGAAGAGAAAATAATTACTCTGGATCATAACAAAAACTGTCAGCAGCTGGTGACTAGCTAAATCACATGTCACACTCTGCAAACTCTGAGTCTATTACTCTCCATACGCACCCAGGAACAGTCGTATTTCTTTCAGTTCTATTGCCTTTAGGTTCTGTCTCCTCATGACACTAAGCATTAGTTATGTTTCAAGAAATTATTCACATCATCCCAATTCAAAATTTCTTCTATGGCACTGAACTCCATTAACTCCTGTCTTAGACAAATGGATCAACAGAAGTGACCCAGTGATATCCAGTCTACCATTACTTTCTAACACTCTTTCATACACTCCTACTACTAACATCCTTTATAAGCCAATATTCTGGTGAAAGGAAATTTACCGTCACCTGTCTTAGATAGTCACTACTTTTTAACCTCAAAATGAGTTATTCAACTTGCATAATGTTTAATGTAATTCAAGATGCTCATGAGACGGCATAGTATAACTTCCAGTCCTACTGTTCTATAGATTTTATATTTAGCAAAGTTTCCACTGAGTTTATTTCCAGAGTCACTCTACCTTATCCAATATAATTAAAGAATACTGATATTTCCACAGGCTTTGCAATCTACTGCTGACATTCTGTATCTTGAAAACTCTACATTCACTCTTGGAAATAAAACCAGGCAGTTTAACCCACTTACTTGCTTGACAGACTTTTAAAACTGTAACAGACTAGATTTTTATTCAGAGCAGAAAAAAAGCCTGGTATCACAATGCTGTCCCATTTCTCTGTGATTTTCTCAGCATTTTTTTCATTACTATTATTATATTATTTAAACAAGTGTTTTCATTATGCTTTACCCCTTTGGTATGAAGCTGAATATTTTTCTTATCAGTTCAGGTTCCACTCGTGCTCTTTGAAAAAGAGGTGGCCTGGTCTCTCTAACTTGTTTGTCCATGACATCATTCCAGAACCTCCTGTTCAGATATTTCAGCCCCTCAGAATATTTCATCAAGTAATTCCTTTAAAATCCTTTTATTTTTCTTGACTTACCCATGGTCTACTAGGCTCACTCACAATTCCCTTTGGCCTTCAGAAGTGTTCAGACAAATACAACAAATTTAGCTATTTGCTGCTGTTCATCTATTTCTCTTATGTTTCAAATATCTATTAAAATTCCTAACTCTGAATTACATCATTACTTTTTTAATCTGCTATATGCTTTTTTGCATAAACTTGATTTCATGTTTTTAGGAGGGCACTGTTTTACATCCATTAACCTATCAACATTAAGTTAAATTTTCCAACCTAGCAGCTTGTTTTGTGTTGCCCTTACAAGTACACTTTGCTTTTGTGTCCTTAAAGATTAAGCACCCCATTTGTCCCCTCGAGAACTTCTAAAACACTTCAGAAGAAAATTTTCACAACCTTGTGGAGGGACAGACAGATACCAAAGTAAGCCTGTCAGATACAGAATAGTAAAACAAAATGTACCATTCTGTTCACTTTAGTTTATTCAACAGAAGGGGAAGAAATAAAAAAAAAGAAAGAAAAGATCACTGTATTGAAACAATGATGTTGAAATAAGACTATCAGACAACCTGCTTAAATAAACATTAGAACCTTTCAGAAACTGTTACAACTGACTGTAGTACTTTTAGTTCTCATGGTGACTTTAGTCAGTGCTGCTCACAGGTTGTTACTACTTTTCCCTTTCTAAACAGACTAAACTGTTACTTCTCCAGGAACCAGCACTCAACCGAATACACACAGGACCACACCAGTAAGCCCGCTCTAAAGTCATCAACACAGAGAATAAAACACTGGAAAAAAACAACATATGGCACTCTGACAGCAAAAGGTAAACACCGTGGTACAGTGTTAGAATGAGAGATGGGATGTAACAAAGACTGTTTAGAAGTTGGGGGCCAGTGGGGGACACCAAGCCTCCAAAATAGCCACATTTCTCAATAAGGGAAGCAATTCTCAGGAGTAAAGCATCACTGCATATCTTTAAAAGATTGTGACAGGGGAACCCATGCTGAGAAAAACGTCTACCTCGCATGTCATCTTGGGTTACCATGCCTCAAGCTACAACTCATTTCCCCTGTGCCTATGGATATGTCTAAAGGGAAATTAAAAGGTGCAACCACAGTTCAAGTGGAAATTTTAAAGCCTGTTTTGAACCACTGTCAATGCAGGTGGTAATGTCGAAGGGAATACACAATAAAACTACAATAAAAACAAGAACAAGTACAAAGATTACCTTGATTCAATCTATTAATTTACAGTGTTAACAGAATTAACTATTCTAACTACTAATTGCCAGAGGTATATACAAAACAGCTTTAAAATAACTGGTTCCTGAGGATGAAGTTGCAATCCTATTTCCTGAGAGCTCACAGACATATCCTAACTTTATTGAGTCTTTCATTAACATCAAGCAGCCAGAGCAGAAAATACGCCAGCAAACCAAAAAATCAGATGAACAGCAGCTTGAATAAAGGATAAAGGGACCATTAAACACAACCATTCAGCACCATTTGGGAATTCTGCAGAAACAGCAGCCCAGTATTTTCACAGCTCATGACGTATTTTTTCAGCCCGGAGTTTCAGTTTTCATGAAACGCCCTCAAGAGGCAAAGCCTAAAATCATCGCTACATGTACCGCGCTACGGGCAACACACTTAGGGACTATGAATGGGACGAGTTTCTGCTGCAAGTAAAGTCTCTAGAACAGGACAGCTGGAAACGGCCACCAGGCACAAACCCTTCACCCTATACAGGCAGTCAAAGAGATAATCTGAGGCTACGAAAGGATGTTTGCAAGGAGAAGGCAGCGCTTTTGTAAGATCAACTAACATCACTGGCAGAGGGGCCGGGGGAAAAAGTTCAAGCTCGGAAGATCCAAGAGGAAGTTTCCCTCCCCCTTCACAATCACAGAATCGATCAGATTTGAAAAGATCACTGAGACCATCGAGTCCAACTTATGATCGACCACCACCACGTAAACTAAACCATGGCACTGAGTGCCACGTCCAGTCTTTCCTTAAACACCTCCAGGCCCGGTGACTCCACCACCTCTCTGTGCACTCCGTTCCAATATTTAACCCCCTTTTTCCACGTAGAAATTTCCCCTAATGTCCAATCTAAACATCCCCTGCCGCTGTTTAACACTATGTCCTCTCACCCAGCGAGGGCCCGGCCCCTGCTCGCACCCTGTCCCGCCGTGGCAGCAGCAGCACCGGGGGCTGTCCGTCCCCCCAGAGCAGAGTTGTCCGACTCCCCGCAGCCAACCCCAGCGACTTCCACCCGCACAAGCGCAGGGAGCCCCTCCAGCGGCAGGACTGGTCTGTCTGTCCCCCCCACGTCCCTGCGTGGTCCCGATCC